>QGSO01000281.1:311930-911930 GCA_011037825.1 Carya cathayensis | reverse complement strand
GAACTTTTTGTATATTTTAATTCTAATTATAATTTGAATATCATATGAGTTAGATATATTTTTTTAGTCTTATTTTTTTCTAACGGCTATATTTTTAACAGCTATATTTCTCCAACGGATATTTTTTTAACGACTAAATTTTTCCAACGGCTATATTTTTTAACGGTTATATTTTGTAACGGCTATAATTCTCCAATGGCTATATTTTTTAACTGCTATAATTCTCCAACGGTTATATACTTTCACTATAAAACATATCATTTCCTTAACAAATATTTTACTCCAAAAATAATATTTAGCTAATGAAATTGGCTCAATAAATTTGACTAGCCATTTGGTTGAAGACTAAATTTACTGTAATTTTGTTAAGTCTATTATAAATTTTTTTTTCACATTTTAACTATTTTTTAATTATTTTTAAACTATATTTTAACTTTATTAAACCTACTATTAGTTATATAATTTATCTTTCTGTTCACCAGCTGGAAATGACAACATAATTATGATCAGGTTCACTGCTGGCATATATAGATCATAAAATGTACAATGCCATTGTCATCTAGCACCTGTGACCCATGTTTCACGTGCGAAGACTGTGTCCTTGATATGACAATTGAGAAAGGGACGCAATCGTAGGGTGGGTAACCCAATATATATGTATATTATATTATGGGAGATTAACGTCTATTGAATGTTGAGTTGAAATATTAGTTAAATTATTTGTAAATAATAGGAAAATAATTTTAATTAAGTTAATTTATAAAATTTTGAAAAATGGTAAAGAAAATATTAAATAAAAATATTATACAAATTAAAATATTATTAGAATATAAGTTTTTTTATGTTTAAAAAATTTAAATTATTTTTTATATTTTATCTGAAAGTTTAAAAATTTTATAATGATTAAAAAATGACTAGATAAAAAATTAAAAAATTAAAAATTGAAAATTATAAAATATTTATATATGTAATATTTAAATATTTAAATAAAATGAGATCAGATAGACTAAACCATCTTGTAATCCAAACGGGCTCGAAAGGATAACAGGACCAGTAGTAGTTCCAATCATCCAAGGCATATATATCCGCAGACGAGAGAATGAAAATCTCCCAAAACATGCATATATATATATGGACAAGGTGGTGGATTGGGTTTTAATTAAGTGGTGGGCCGGCATTGTGTATCCATTCGTGACAGTACAGTGGCCTACTGTGCATGTGGGGTTTGTCTGTATACACGTCCAATGTCATCCAAATCAGATAAAAACCTAAAATCTATTAATCAGAGAGTACCGACACTATAAGAATGATTGATATTTTATAATTAAAATAATTATTTCCGACGAAAACGTGCGATGAATGTTATATAAATAATAATAAATATTCTAATTATGACAAAACAAGAGGAGGAGGCCCAATGGCATTATCCCATGGATAGTGGACCATGTCATCATTGTCATGTACAAGATAGCGGGCTATAAGAAAGAAAAATTAAAACACTTATAGATGTTGCCACCTTCCCAATTACCCCACTTCTTTTAGAAAGAAAAATTATATATAGTTCCCACTTCCCATTAAATTTAGAAGTCATGATCGTATATATATAATATATATATATATATATATATCGAAGATGGCAGAAACCACTCAGCGATTTTCAATGCGAATTAAAGTTGAATATATGATTAATTTTGGTTTTGTGGGCCGATAAGGAGGAAAATTATCAATATCAGCAACATTTTAACAAATAATATTTTTACTAGTTGTGAGCAGAAAATTATGAAATATCGTCAATTATATATATATGCATTGCACATGTTTAATTGTCTTAATGGTTGTAATTTAGATAGTGAAATGAGATGATATAGTTTTAAATGAAGGTTAAATAAGATATTGTTATAATATTATTTTTTAATATTATTATTGTTTTGAAATTTGAAAAAATTGAATTGTTTATTATATTTTATGTAAAAATTTTAAAAAATTATAATAACGATATGAGATGGTTTTTCAATTTAAACAATTCCTAAATTTGAATAAGAATATGATCATAAATACAATCGTGGTTCATAGATCTCCTATCTCTTTTTGACTTTTTAGTATGTTATACTTAGAAGATCAGGCTTTTAATTAGTAGTAATTCCTATATATATATATATATATTTCTTATTGGTGAAAGAGAGAATTTGAACCCAATACGTACTTACCATTTCAGCTTATTTATGGTCTATAATTACGTACCAGCTTGTCATCACAGGTATATATTATATTCCTTCGTTTGGATAAGAACAATTTGGATATGCACATTTCATGATGACAACGTATAGATAACATTTACAATATATATAAATGTGTGTGCGCGTGTGTGTGTGCGTGATAAGCCATCGGACTCATCCCCACAAACTGATCATCATGATGTGTGCATGCATCATCCAGTTCATTCATCATCGAACCATACAAGCGCAGGAGTAGTACCGCTCGATCGGGCTGCATGCAACAAAACTCTCTGATCTCTCTCTCTCTGTTTCTCTCTCTCTACATATATATATATATATATATATATATATATNTATATTCCATAACTGTGATTCAACAATTTATAACGCAAAGCCGATCAAAATCAGGTCAAGGGCAACTGGGCATCAACCCGTCCTCCTGATCTGCGTCTTTTGTCCTGTTGAATTGAAAAGGGTACACTCACCTTTAATACATAGGATACTCAAGATCATCAATAGTCTAGTTGTCTGCTCTATTACAGGAAAGGAGTACTAGCTGAGATTATGGTGTTTGTTATTTCCATATATACTTGTAGCAATTCTACGTAAGTTCAGTCATTCTGTATATACCCCATTAAGTGGGCACCATACATTCCGTATGCAAGATCAATACAGAGCCTCTGATCTCTATCTCATCTCTTCCGTCTTCCATAAATGTGGCGCATCCATATATATGGACTCTAGATTGTCAAAATTGGCCACGAAACCCAAAAAAAACCTTAAAATAAATTGTTAATTTCCTACTGAAAAGTAGAAATATTGCAACCAATAGAATCATGACACTGACATCTTAGTGGAAACATATTCATGCTCTCAAATTTTTTAAATACACGATACATAAAATTATATTCGCAATATTTATTTATATTATTATAAATTATTATGTAACATTTAGTATGCATTAATATTCTTTATTAGGTTGACCTAAAAAAAAAAAAAAAAAATTCTTTATTAGTACAATGCTACGTCCATATAGGATCCTCACCTATCAGCCAATATTTTTATTTATTTTTTTACTTTTTTTCAAACATTTTTTAAACTATTTAAACATTTTTTTAAAAATAAAAAAATCATAAATTTAATTAATCATATTTCTTTAATTATTAAATAAAAAAATTAAAATGCAATTCGATAGAAGATTTCTACGGAATTCATTTTATATATGTGGAAATAGTATTTTCCTTATTATTATTTATTGGTTATCTGTCTCAATTAAAGCAAGAAATCAAACTTAATTCTGACCCGTAATCTTTAATTTGTCGCTGATCTCAGAGTCTCTCTTTATTAAACCTTCACACCTGAAGCGTCCTCCCCATTCCATTCAATCTCTCCGCAGCCGTTTGCCATTTACATTTTGGAACCAAGCCCCGAACACATGGCTGAAACCAAAAACCAAAGCTTTGCTTTCTCCGACAAGAAAAGAACCAATTCCGATGACTTGGACGGCGATAATCTCATCACCGTGAAGAAACAAATGCTGTCCTCGGCATCGACGTGGGAGGATCCGGCAGCAGCGTTAGCGGCAGCGCGCCACGAGTTCGGAGAGCACGGAGGTGTGAACATGTCCATTGAGGCCTCGGCCACCTTCACAGTGATGGAGCCCGAGACGCTGAGCCGCATGTTCGCCGGGGAGCTCGGCCCCGACCGGGACTTCTTCATCTATAGCCGTCACTACAACCCCACGGTGTTGAATCTCAGCCGTCAAATGGCGGCTCTCGAGGGCACTGAGGCTGCCTACTGTACCTCCAGCGGCATGGCCGCCATCTCCTCTGTTCTCCTCCATCTCGTCAGCAGTGGGGACCACGTCGTCGCCTCCACGGCCCTCTACGGCGGAACCCACGCCCTGATGACCCACTTCCTCCCCAGGGCATGCAACATTACTACGACGTTCGTGGACGTGGACGATTTGGAGGCTGTGAGGAACGCCATCGTCCATGGCCGAACCAAGGTGCTGTACTTCGAGTCCATCGCGAACCCCACGCTGAAAGTCGCCAACATACCCGAACTTTGCCGGATAGCCCACGACAAGGGCATCAAGGTTGTCGTCGACAACACCTTTGCTCCCATGGTGGTCTCGCCGGCTCGGCTCGGCGCCGACGTCGTGGTCCACAGTATCTCCAAGTTTATCAGCGGTGGGGCCGACATTATTGCAGGCAAGCGAGCATTTTTTCGTCTTTCAACTTTTCTAAACTTGGAGATACAGTTATTGATGTGATTAGTCATATTAATTTTTTTTGAAAACACAGCTAATAATATTAATGCTAACAAAATATATATATAAATATAAAATGTACAGATATTATTGCAGGCCAGCAAGCATTTTTCCGCCTTTCAACTTTTCTAAACTTGGAGATACAGTTATTGATGTGATTAGTCATATTAATTTTTTTTAAAATACAGCTAATAATATTAATGCTAAAAATATATATATATATATAAATATACAAAAAATTTTAAAAAATTAAAAAACATACTAAAAAATGAGATATTGATTTAAGAAAGTGCTTTAATTTTAAAATGATTTTATAAAAAAAATTCATAAATTAAATAATAGATTAAATTATAAAATCATTTTATTATAATTTTGGATTCGCGTCATTGTTTAATTTACTCGCGGTGAATGATGTAATCTAGACTTCTAGTTCCACCTTCGAAACTGCCACGTGTTGTATATACTTTTTTCACTAGACCATTATTGCTTGTTTTATGCGGCAGATGAGCTTCATTTGTTTTTGTTATTTCCCCAGTACGATTAGGTCACGAGTCCCGTCCAGAGTTCTAATATCCCTAGCTTTTGTTTACGTGTGCCGTCTGGATTAGACATATGTGGTGTGATGTGTTGTACTTCCGGTTACTTTGGGTTGCCTATGTCAGTTGAACTATAATATCTTGTGAGGCTTTAAATAACATAAATTATGAAGTGTAAATGAGAAGGCAAAATCATCGGCTATAGTATATTTTCAATTATGAAAGTGGTTGAAGGCTGAAGCGTTAATTTGTCTTCTTGAATTTCTCAAAAAAAAAAAAAAAAAATTGTCTTCTTGAAAATGGTTTTCTTGTTATGAAACTAATGAAAAGATAGAGAGCAAAAGAGAGAGAGATGTTTAGAGAACTTTGTTTTTTCTTATTTCTTGGGGTCTTACACAAATGAGAACTCCCTCTATTTATAGGGATTTCTTGATACAAAGGATGGTTAGGATTGTTACACTTGTCATCAATCCAATGGTAAAGAGTACAAAGGAGGTTAGGTGTACCTAAAATCACTATTGGGGGTAGGTGTACCTAAGATTACCATTGATGGCTAAATGTGGTCATACAATACAATTTGAACTTGGTTTCTAACACTCCCCCTTTGGATGACCACATATAAAGAATATGCCTCGTTAAAACCTTGTCAAGGAAAAACCCAGTGGGAAAAAACCAATGACGAAGGAAAAAGAGTACAATATTCTGTATATCGTCAAGTGCTTTAAGATTGCCTCATTAAAACCTTGCAAAGGAAAACCCAGTGGGATAAAACCTTAGCGAAGGGAAAAGAGTACAATCAGCACAAATCTTCAAGACATTTACTCCCCCTGAAAAGTGCATGATAATAGGTCTTCAAGTCTTCGCATTCCAATCTTCTGCACAAGTTTCTTAAATGTTGCAGTTGGTAATGCTTTAGTGAATAAATCTGCCAGATTATCACTTGACCGTATCTGCTTGACATTAATTTCACCTTTCTCCTGAAGTTCATGAGTATAAAAGAATTTAGGTGAAATGTGTTTGGTTCTATCACCTTTGATATATCCTCCTCTAATTTGAGTAATACAAGCAGCATTATCTTCGTATAAAATTGTTGGACTATCATTAATCACTGGAAGACCACACTTTTCTTGAATATGTTGAATCACTGATCTTAGCCAAACACATTCTCGACTTGCCTCATGAATTGCAATTATCTCTGAGTGATTTGAAGAGGTAGCAGATATTGTTTGCTTGACAGATCTCCATGATATAGCAGAATTTCCATAAGTAAATACATATCCAGTTTGAGATCTACCTCTGTGTGGATCTGAAAGATAACCTGCATCCGCATATCCAACTAATTGTGGACTTGATCCATGTTGATAAAATAATCCCATATCAACTGTACCTCGGAGATATCGAAGGACATGTTTAATGCCATTCCAATGTCTTCGAGTTGGTGCGGAACTATATCTTGCAAGTAAATTAACTGAAAATGCAATATCAGGCCGAGTGCAATTTGCAAGATACATCAGGGCTCCAATTGCACTGAGATAAGGTACTTCAGGACCAAGAATTTCTTCATCATCTTCACAAGGACGAAATGGATCTTTTTGCACATCAAGTGATCGAACAACCATTGGAGTACTCAGAGGATGAGCATTGTCCATGTAAAAGTGCTTCAAGACTTTCTCTGTATAAGTTGACTGATGAATGAGAATTCCATTTTGTAAATGCTCGAGCTGCAGGCCGAGACAAAATTTCGTTTTGCCAAGGTCTTTCATTTCAAATTCATTCTTTAAATATGTAGCGGTTCTTCTTATCTCTTCAGGAGTTCCAACAAGATTTAGATCATCAACATAAACCGCAATAATAACAAATCCAGAGTCTGATTTTTTAATGAAAACACATGGGCATATTGGATTATTCTCAAATCCTTCTTTCAATAAATATTCGCTAAGGCGTTTATACCACATGCGTCCGGATTGTTTTAATCCATATAAGGATCTTTGAAGTTTAATAGAGTACATACTTTTAGATGTACTCAAATTAGAAGCTTCAGGCATTCTATATCCTTCAGGGATTTTCATATATATGTCATGATCCAATGATCCATATAAGTATGCAGTAACCACATCCATTAACTGCATATCTAATCCTTTTGTAACTACCAAACCAATCAAAAATCTGAATGTGATTGCATCCATAACAGGAGAGTATGTTTCCTCATAATTAATCCCTGGTTTCTGCAGGAAACCTTGTGCAACAAGTCGTGCTTTATATCGCACAATTTCATTTTTCTCATTACGCTTACGCATAAATACCCATTTATATCCAACAGGCATTACACCCTTTGGTGTTTGTACAATTGGTCCAAAGACCTCTCGCTTTGCTAGCGAGTTTAATTCAGCTTCAATAGCTGATTTCCATTTTGGCCAGTCATTTCTACGTCGACATTCTTCGACAGTTCTTGGCTCAATTTCTTCATTACTTCTGGTAATGTCAAGGGCCATTTTATATGAAAATATGTTGTCCACAACGGTTTTATTTCTATCCAGAATTTCTCCAGTATTCATGAAATGTATCGAGATCTCGTTATTTTCAGGTACCTGTCCCTCTTCAAGGGAAGACATTTCATTAAATACCTCTTCAGGAGGTTCTTTTTCAGGAGATTTATTCTCTTCAGGAGTATCAATTACTCTTATGGCCTGTGTTGTGGGTATGGACTCTTCAGGAGTACCAAATTCATTTTGTATTTTTCTCTTCCGAGGAATTTTATCCTTTGCACCAATAGGCCGTCCACGCTTCAGGCGTATCTTGGACTCACCTGTTGCTGTTTTGGCAATTTGTCCTTCAGGGACTGCAATCCTTGCTGGAATATTAACAGCAGGAATATATGATTTTACCACACCTTTAGTGTCAGTAAATGCATCCGGTAATTGATTTGCAACACTTTGCAAATGAATAATCTTTTGAACCTCTAGTTGACATTCATTTGTACGAGGATCAAATTGGGAAAGAGCTTTATTTTTCCAAGTAATTTCCTGTCGTGCTTCAGGCACCGACTTCTCATTACCCAATGTTGGGAAAATGGATTCGTCAAAATGACAATCCTCAAAACGTGCCTTAAACATATCCCCTGTAAGAGGCTCAAGGTATCTAATAATAGATGGAGAATCAAACCCAATATATATTCCAAGTCTACGTTGAGGACCCATCTTTGTACGTTGTGGAGGTGCAATTGGAACATATACCGCACATCCAAAAATACGAAGATGAGTAATATTTGGTTGTTGACCAAATGCAAGCTGTAATGGAGAATATTTGTGATATGCTGATGGCCTAACACGAATCAATGATGCTGCATGAAGTATAGCATGTCCCCAGGCAGAAATAGGAAGTTTTGATTTCATAAGTAAAGGTCTAGCGATTAACTGAAGCCTTTTAATTAATGATTCAGCTAAACCATTTTGAGTGTGTGTGTGGGCAACTGGATGTTCAACATCTATGCCTATTGACATGCAATAGTTATCAAAAGCTTGAGATGTAAATTCACCTGCATTATCCAATCGAATAGTTTTAATTGGATAATCAGGAAATTGTGCTCTAAGTTTAATTATTTGGGCAAGAAGTTTAGCAAATGCAATATTTCTAGTGGAAAGAAGACAAACATGTGACCATCGACTTGATGCATCAATTAAAACCATAAAGTATCTGAACGGTCCACTTGATGGTTGAATAGGCCCACATATATCCCCATGAATTCTTTGTAAAAAAGACGGAGATTCAAAAACAATTTTTGAGATAGATGGTTTGATAATCAATTTACCCTGAGAACATGCAGAGCATGGATATTCATTGGGTAAGATAATCCTCTGATTCTTTAGGGGATGCCCATACGAATTATCAAGTATTCGTCTCATCATTATTGCTCCCGGATGTCCAAGGCGATCATGCCAAGTCATAAAGACTTTGGGGTCAATGCACTTCTGGTGCATTACCACATGTGATTCGATTGTTTTCATTTCTGTATAATACAATCCAGATGAGAGGGCAGGCAGTTTTTCTAATACGAGCTTCTGGCTCGAAATTATTTTAGTAATGAGAAGATGCTCTTTATTGTCTTCGTCGGTGGTTTCAATATGACAACCATTACGACGTATATCCTTAAAACTCAATAAATTTCTTCTTGATCGTGAAGAAAATAGAGCATCATCGATGCAAAATTTGGTGCCATTAGGCAACACAATATAAGCTCTTCCGGAGCCTTCAATTAGATTCGATGAACCAGATATGGTATGAACGTAGGCTCTACTCAATGTTATATTTTGAAAATATTTTTTGTCTTTAAGAATTGTGTGAGTTGTAGCACTGTCAGCCAGACATACATCTCTATTATTCATCTCAAGTTCATCAGTAATACTCATGATTCTACAAAATATATAAAACTTTCATTAAAACATTGCAAAATATAAATAAAGAAAATACATTAATCAAAAAGGAACACTTCCATCACCAATCAAGTGATCTATTCTATCACTAGAATTTTCAAAGAAATCAGAAACATCAAGATTTGTAATATCTTCTCTATCTAAAGCATCTGATGATTCAGCAAAATTTGTTTCAAACTTTTTTGTTTTTTCTTTTATAGAAGTTTGATATAAGTCAACCAAATGCTTAGCTGTACGACAGGTACGAGCCCAATGTCCAGTCATACCACATCTATGGCATCCATCTTCATCTTTCTTTAAAGATTTATTTTGAGGACCTTTGCCCTTCTCTGAGTTGAACCACTTCTGGTGGTACGGTGTATATCTTCTATTATCCCTTTTAGTGTGGTCTCTTCTAGGACCTCCACTTCTGTAATCTTTTCTACCACGTCCTCGTCCTCGGTTTCTTTGAAAATATGCACCATTTGCTTCTGGAAATGGTGTAAATCTAGTATCATTCACTTCAGGGAATGATATAGAACCAGTAGGACGTGACTGATGATTTCTTAATAAAAGCTCATTATTTTGCTCAGCTACAAGAAGACAAGATATAAGTTCAGAATATTTTTTGAACTTTCGCTCTCGATACTGCTGCTGCAGGAGCACATTCGAGGCATGAAAAGTGGTATATGTCTTCTCTAACAAGTCATCATCAGTGACTTTTTCACCACATAATTTTAATACTGAGCTAATTTTAAAGAGTGCAGAGTTATACTCACTAACACTCTTGAAATCTTGCAACCTCAGGTGCATCCAATCATGACGAGCTTTTGGGAGGATCACAGTTTTCTGGTGCTCATATCTCTC
Source organism: Carya cathayensis (assembly GCA_011037825.1). Lineage (NCBI taxonomy): Eukaryota > Viridiplantae > Streptophyta > Magnoliopsida > Fagales > Juglandaceae > Carya > Carya cathayensis. The sequence continues at coordinate 901,630 of QGSO01000281.1, read as the reverse complement.
CCTTAAATCATTCCACAAAATAAGGGGATTTTTCACCGTGAGATACTCAGTTTTTAATTCTTCATGGAGATGGTGCCTAAGGAAAATCATTGCCTTAGCACGGTCCTGCCGGGACCCTTGATTTCCTTCTTTAATTGTATCTCCCAGGTTCATCGCATCTAGATGGATCTCAGCATCAAGGATCCAAGATAAATAATTTTTCCCAGAAATGTCAAGAGCAACGAATTCCAATTTCGTAAGATTTGACATTTTCTACATATATAAATCAGGAACATAAGTATGTTTATATTAAGAAATACATTTACAAAATTATGAGAATAAACATAGAGTTTCATCAAGTAATATAACATTTCATATTCATATTGAGAATTACAAATAATATATTGAAAAACTTACTTGAAGTAGAAGACTACTAGCTTCAAAACCGTCAGAGACTTCGTGCTGATAACGTGTTATGAAACTAATGAAAAGATAGAGAGCAAAAGAGAGAGAGATGTTTAGAGAACTTTGTTTTCTCTTATTTCTTGGGGTCTTACACAAATGAGGACTCCCTCTATTTATAGGGATTTCTTGGTACAAAGGATGGTTAGGATTGTTACACTTGTCATCAATCCAATGGTAAAGAGTACAAAGGAGGTTAGGTGTACCTAAAATCACTATTGGGGGGTAGGTGTACCTAAGATTACCATTGATGGCTAAATGTGGTCATACAATACAATTTGAACTTGGTTTCTAACATTTCTATATATTTGAAATAATTCTAGTATATATAATCATTTTTACATATTTTTTTATGTATTTTATTAATGTAATTAATTGTACACTTTTATTTAATATGATATAATCAATCACGTTAATAAAATATATAAAAATAATTACATTTAAAATTTTTGTATTTGAAACGAAGCAGCTTTTTATTCGTCTTGTGGATAATTTTTGCATGCTATTTTCAAGAATTTTATCACGGCCTCAAGTGTCGACGTTGCAATAAATATTCGATTGTAATATCTACAATGACAAATGACAGGAGCTGTGTGTGGGTCAGCAAGCCTCGTGAACTCCATGATGGACCTCCACCAAGGGCCACTGATGATTTTGGGGCCTACAATGAACGCCAAGGTTGCATTTGAGCTATCTGAGAGAATTCCTCACTTAGGCCTGAGAATGAAGGAGCATTGCCACCGAGCACTGGTTTTCGCCACGAGGATGAAGAAACTGGGGCTAAAGGTAATCTACCCGGGGCTTGAAGATCACCCGCAACACACCCTTTTGAAGTCCTTTGCCAACAAGGACTATGGCTACGGAGGGCTCGTCTGCGTGGACATGGAGACCGAGGAAAGGGCTAACAGTCTGATGCACTACCTGCAGAATAGCACCCAGTTTGGGTTCATGGCAGTTAGCCTGGGATACTACGAAACCCTCCTGTCCTGCTCTGGCAGTAGTACCAGTAGTGAGATGAATACCCAGGAGAAGGAACTGGCTGGAATTTCACCAGGGTTGGTGAGAATTTCCGTTGGGTATATTGGGACATTGGAGCAGAAGTGGAGCCAACTCGAGAAGGCGCTTTCCAGAATGCAGAACTCGGGTTCCTTGAACAGATATTGATAATTTTCTCCTGCTCCTCCTCCATTATTAAAGGGTTCTGATGGTCGTTTGTTCATGTTTGCGCGCATGAGTCTTATAGTCTATTTGTTTCGCTTGTACTTGGATGTTAAGCAGCACTGTAATATTCTGCTGGTGCTATATTAATAAGGAGGAAAAATTTAGTTGCAATCATAATTGTACATTAATCTACGCATCAATTTAATATAATTAGTTAAAAAGTAGATTTTATTGAAAACAATGTTAATTTAAATTTTAAGTATAAATAAATTAGTTTTGATATGTAGATTAGTACGTAATTTTGCTTATATGTAGCAAAATTCTAATCATGATCTATTGTAACCAAATGATGGAGCTTGATCCCCAACTTCGATTGTGCGCAAGAAAGATTTTCAAAAGCAATAAAAAGATAGCATTTAAAAGTTAAAAGGAATATAGTTTGCTTGTCCGGTATTGATATAATTTATAAGAGAAATTATATTTACAATTATAGAGATGAGCGTAAATATTGCCATGCACTTCTTGTAAAAAGAGTGAGTAAATAGCATTACGTACTCAGCGACTTTGATTCAGATGATGAATGCATTAACACATGATCTAACTCACCTTTTACAATTGCTGACAACTGGTTTGAGTTTGAACTCTTAAGTCTATACTTAAAATTTTCAAATAGTTGGATAAATGAATATAAGAGTTTTAAATCGTGCATTATTGAACCGTGTTCATCAACAGCACAAGACAAGAGTCCAACTCCAAATCTATCTCTACAACCTCTTGATATTCAAGAATAGAGTTTAAACCCAAGTCCACGTCTACCACCAAAATAAGATAAAGATAAAGATAAAGACTGCATTGATGATAAAAGTCCAATACCAATGGAGTCCCAATCCAACACCAGAAGTTCAGGAATGATTAGTCCTTAATGGTATATATCATGTAGAATCTATAGTTATCATATATATATATATATTGTACGTAAATAGTTTATAGATACACCACAAGCACACATTTTGTATGGTGCATTTTATCAAAATTGTGGGCACTTTGACATGGTATCATAATAGAGTTCCTGAATTCAAATCCTGATCTACACTCAATTCTATTTAATTAACTATTCTACATGTTGGGCTCACTCATTGAAAGAGAATTTGGCCCACACATAAGAGTGAGCATTAAGATATGAAATAAATAATAAAATCTACATCTTCCTATCATTTTAAAATTTTAAGATAATTAATGATTTATATTAATCACTACATTATATCGAGGCTCTGGAAAAAACAGTAGGTAAGTCTCAATTAAGATTAACTCAGTTCAGCCAAATTTTAAGTTTAGTTTAACATTAAAACACCAAACTCTCAAATTACTAAACTCATCTCAACTCAAAATTTCTTATACATGGAATCTACAATTTTTTTCAACTCAATACCTCTTTATATGTGGAATTTATAAATTTTTTTTAACTTTTTATAAATATCATTTTAAAATTTTGAAATAAATGATGATTTCACGTTATATTAATTGAGGCTTTTGAAAAAGTAGTAAGCTTTAAGCTCCATTATATCGAGCAACCGATCGTATTTTTGTTCAGCAAATTGAAGGCCCATCTGAACATGTTCATTGTTCCCAATGAATAGGGATCTAAATTCTCACATGCAAGTTGTACTCGCGGCCATATCCTTAGAAAATAAAATTGGCTGCGATAATTTGGGCTGGACCCAAAAGAAAAAAAAAAAACAATCATTGAAGGATCTGAATCCCATGCATGCCCAGAGAGCATTCTGGGTCAGTCTTTGGTCCATTCACGAGAGAAGGAGTCCATTAACCTCTAATAGTGAAAGTGTGAACTGTGTGTTCAATTTGATACGTTTTTTGTACATATTTCGGATGATCCATTATTCAGTCGTCTGGTTATAAGTGAACAGTTCAATTATTAAACGGGTCACAGACCCAGGTTACCCTTCATTAACTAGAAATATCTTAACATATGAATTGTGAAACGTGACTTGCCATGCTCGATCAAATAGACATTTAAAAAAAAAAAAAGAATTCTTCAATTGAATTCTCTTCAAAATTGTGTTAGAAATTTTAAATCAGAGTACAACGGAAGTGATATTATCTCGAATGGTAAATTTTAGATTTTTCCATAAACTTTTTCTCACTAGTTGTTGTTTGCCTGAATTCATCATCGTCAATGGTGGAATGTGTCATGTGGTAAAATCTAGGACAACAATCACATTTTCCACAACCTAAATATCAGAACTAGAGAAAAATATATTTGAGAGAGAGATTTTCACTTTTATGCTTGAAGTGCATGCCTCATCCAAACGGGGGATGGGCTATGTAATAGTCCCTCTAAATATAAATCCCCCCTGTTGGTCTTTATATAAGGCTCGCCATCAAAGTTCTTGAAGTTGCTCTAATTAAGCCAGTTCACAACCTATGAGCATATGAAGGGGACATGGTGCCCACCATATATGGACCTCCTTTATTACCAATTGTATAATTCAGTCCCATTAAAATGCATATATCATGTGAGTCTTACATAACATTTTTTTTTTGGGTGGGGGGGAGCCGGGAGGAACACTTGATGGTTTAAAGAAAACAATTAAGCAGAAGCACCTTAATGAGAGCATCTTGACTCTTCCACTGAGTCTAAGATCACCAGAAAATTGAAACAAACGAAAGGAAAAGAATCAGTGCATTTATTCCTTTCCATTTTGAAACATAAATCATGACAAAAGGCTAGCTAGAAATCCATCATTCTTATGAGGAACCGTATCGTTCAGTGAGCACACAACTTCTGTTGTATATTCCATTACACTCTCCATTTTAATTCATGATCTTGACCAATTCTCCAATTGAAGAAAAAAAAAAAACCCTTTTGCTCTTGAAATGGCTATTTGATCGGTCAGCAAGATTTCTGTTGAATATTCCATCAAAATAACTATTAGCCATTTGACTGACATTTGAAAGTGGGCATACAATATATTGGTCACCCACAAGACAGACCCAGCTTTTAGTATTCGCATATCAAAATCGATCATGAATAAATCATTCCACCATTTTCATCTTTATATCAAGGCATCCTCTCTCTCACTCTCTCTCTCTCTCTAGATCTGTGTCTTTATGCATATATCATTCGCCTGTACCTTTCAAGAAAGTTAAATCTCGCAGACATAAATTTGGTTCGGAAATACATCGATTCCTCTCGATGCTCTGTTGATTATATATGAAGTTCTCATGAAGACATGATATATTCATCTACAACGACCATTCCACCCATATTTTTTTGAGATAGAATATATATTCTCTTTGACCAAGCCAATTAGTGGTGCAAAACCAGTATACTTAGCTGTAAAGGAGATCATAATCTTCAAACATCAGGAAAATTAATAGGGCAAAATATACAGTACTGGATCGTAAGATTTGTTCGATATCTCTATTAAATTCCAGGCTTGCTTCCTTAAAAAATCAGGACTACTAAAAGAATATTATGCAACAAAAGTAAAGAAAACTCTGTTGTAATATATCAAAAACATGCATGGCCAGGTGATTATAAGATTAATTGGAGAAAGAGACGTGACTAAAAGGACATGGTGACAATGTCGGCCATGATAGTACGTACTGTCAAGCTTTTGGTCCAAAAATTGAGAAGGCAGGTTTAAATTAAAGGCACATGGATGATTATTTACATGTACGTACAATATATATTACTCCGTACGTACGTATCGATCGAATAATTGATCACAAATAAACATTTTTTTTCATGTAGCACTCAGTATTGTATCCAATATATCTTTCTTAATTTGCAACCACAACATGATTAGCGTTAATATATGGATAAGATCAAATCTATGAAGATCGTGTGTATATATATCTTCTATATATAAAAAGTGTGTATGAAAAGGAAAATCTTGTTTTAACGGTTTTTGTTGTTTTACCGTTAAAATTAACGCTGTTAGTTGCATGAATAAATTAAAGTAGCTCTCTTTCTTCTTAAAAATTTTTATTTTTTTAATCTCTCTCTCTCTAATTACTTATGAATAAATTTATAATGATCAAAGTTTATGAAGTATGCATTGATCCTAGAACTCATGCATTGATAATCATTTATTAGGAAGTATATTAGATATATACATATATATATATATTCTATTATATATATATATTTATATATCTATATAAATTATATATAAATTTATATATGTGATTTAAAATTTCTATTCATTCCTTATATAAATAAAAAGAAATGTAAAATAATTAAGTTTAAATATATTTACCAACTACATTTATGAATACAATTATTTTAATAAAATATTATTTATTTATCAATTTAAATTAATTATCAAATATTAAAATCAAATAATAATATCTTATAAAAACCTTAGTATTTTATTTCTTTATAAAAATTATCACTTTTTAAAAATAATCACTTTATTAAACTAAGAAAATGTGCTCTGCACGTTACTTTACTGTTAACGGCTTGTCTCCTCCACTGCATAGTTTTGGTTCAAGGGTTTTTTTTTTTTTTTTTACGTATTTGTTGTTTCGAGCCGTACCCAAAAACACATATAGTAGTAAATAATAAGATTTTAATTTTAAATACTTTAAAACCTATTTAAGTCTATTTTACTATTTGATATTAGAAATTATATATATATTTTTAAAAGTATTATATTATTAATTAAAATTTTTTTAATAAAAATAATATTAATTTTTAAAAATAATATTTCTATATATTAGACAAACGTCCATTAGACGTTGCCCAACTACTAGTATATATATATATATATATATATATCGTGCATGGCATTAGTAGTAGTACTAGTCATTCTCATTATAAGCAGAAACATGAATAGTTATAATTATAGAGGAGTACGTACGTACTCCATGATCCAAGGTTGCTATTGGACGGTGCAATTACGACAATTAATGCATGCTCATGAAAAGGACAACTTGATTATTGGAGTCCAAAGAGCTTCTATAATGTTCCGGCCGAGACATTTGAATTGGACCCAACAAAGATACCTCTTACAAAAACAGACAGAAAGATCGATCTCTACATGTTGGGGAAGGAGGACAAAATTCTTATGTATGGGAGTTTTCATTACAAGTACCATTTGTTGCTTTCCATCCACGTGAATTTCACGTTCATTCACCTAGTTGCTCATGTTAAGTGATTATCGTATCTAAGTTCCAACGATGGGAAGATAAGTATGAAAGGCTCATAATTGTAAAATGAATGAAAATGCCAAACTCATCAACTGTACTTGTCTTTTAGAAGAGAACTATGGTCCCACAATCTAACACTAGTACGTACCAAGATCGTGCTGGCAGCTCTAATTTGTCGAGCATCGATCTCGATCTCTCTGCGCCCGTGTTTTTTGCCCTTTTTTATTCTTTTCATTTTGTTTTGAGAATATTTCGAATAATATGTTCCTTTTTGCATATATTATTATTATTATTATTTCTGTTCATTGCGGCTAGCTTTAAATATCTAGATTTAAAATATCTAGATTTTATTTGTTGACTACAAGCTTTTGGATCATGCGTCAGCCATGCATGCATTAAAGCTGTTGGTCAACAATGGCCCGTGCAAAAGACCGTTGGGCCGCACAATCCGATTGGGTCGAAACTGTTAAATTCGGGTTGAGTAAATTTCAATTTCAACAACCATCCAATCCGACTAATATCGGATGATATTTAAACCCGACTCAAAATTCATTGCAGTGAAAAAGCAAAGCCCCTCTCTCATTTCTCGCTTCCGTTATTCTCTCAAAAGTTAGATCCCCTCGCTCCACTGGGTTTCCATTACGGCTGGGACTGAGTGCGTCATTCGCGAAATTTAGATTTGAATGCAACAAGTCGCAGGCCAGAATAGTTCTTCCCGTAATGTAGATTCAATCATAGTTAGGTCTCTAGGTTCCTTTCGCCAAAGCTAAATCTATTTAGATTTTTCTTGTTTGATCAATCTGGAAATTTACCGACGACCTGACCTAAATGAACCATATTATCATTTTATTTTATTCTACTATGTAAGAGGTCCATAATAGGATGAATATATTTATATATATATATATATATATATATATATATATATAATCCTTTTTCAAATACCATGAGGAAAAATCTTATACACGTGTACAATAAAATCAATTAGTGGTGTTATTATATATTAATTTCTCAATCAGGCACACAGGTTTGATTAAAATATTTGAACCTCGACCAACAGGCTGAACGAAGTTAGGTTTAAATATAGGGAAGGCTGAGCTAAGACTGATTTTCTATTTAGAATAAATATTGAGAGCAGCCTCTATTTGGGAACACCCGAACACACACACGTAGTAAATGACAAAATAATCCCTAACTGCCCCCAGCTCTGCACGTTCCCTTCATTTTGATGAGAGATGACCCAGTAAAATGAGAGAAAATTTCAGAAAGAAAATTGCAGAGGAAGAGGGTGATCTCCTCCACCGAAGCTTTTACATAGATTTCAAACTAAAAGCTTTTTGTTTGTAGAGCTTTTACATAGATTTCAAAACTGAAACTTTGATGAATCTGGCAGGTGTTCCTTCGTCAAGTTAGGACCCAGATCATACATTTTGTTTTTCCATTTGTTTTTTGGTCTTCACATTCCAACAATTCATCGTTGTTTTGGGTCATCTCTCATTTTGTTTTCTGAAATTGTTGCAGTACTCTTCCTCTGTGATCTCCTCCACCGAAGCTGTATCAGAAATCTCACCCTCTTCCACATCTTCAACCTCCTTCCCCATCTCACCTAGGGTTTCTTCAATCCCCACACAATTAATCCACTCAAAACAATTCGATCCAGATCCAGCAACGACCATATATTAAAATCTCATTCCAAATTATACAAAAACCATCGAATTCAAAACCGATACTTCAGGGATCTGATCTTCACTGGATCTTACAAGTTGCACAAAATTACGTTAGGTTTTTTTGTTCAATATCTTAAAGATATGATTTAAACAATAAAATTATAATCAAGTTTAAAAGAAAGATTCAAAATTGGTGAGAGATCTTGATGTAAGATGTGATTTGAGAAGCTTGAGACGGTGAAATGACGAAATCTGAAGACGATTTCCTGCGGCTCGAGAAAATAGAAGATGAAGGTCCTATATTAACATGTATTATACGAAGAATAAATCGTTTGCTCTGTTAAACGATTTCTCAAGGAGCAGTGCCTCTGTGCAGATGAAGTAGTGTCGCTCGGTGTTTCTGGGTGGAGAGACGGCGTTGCCGGTGGCACTGGACGGAGGAAGGTGTCACGCGGGCGATAGAGGAGGGGTTTTGCGGGAGGAATTCGAAATGAAAAATCAAACATAATACATTTTCAAAAAACGCATGTTTTGAATTATTAACTGTGCACAAGAAAAAAAAAGAAAAAAAAAGAAGAGGGATGCCACGTATGGTGTGCAAGTGTGCACCTGCTACAGTTGTGGATCCGTAGAACAACTCTTATTATTATTATTATTATTATTTTGCCTTTTTTTATGAATTCCACGAGGCAACACTCCAAGAGACACTGTGTGGTGCAAATTGGCCATGCACATCTAAATTACTTTAAATTAAGAAATTATGTTTAATAAAATAGTAAATTTGTGTTAAATTAAAAAAGAATATCTTTATAGTGCCTGGATAAGATATATATATATATATGTATATGTAACAGCGCAATATAATTAATATGTCCACCTCGAAAGGATTAGAATTTAATATTGTGGAGCTAGCTAGCACAATTAAATATATATGACAATGAATTTGTCCATTTCTCTCGACGAGTCGACAGGTACAGTTACATGACCAGTTATGGCCAGTGTAATATTATAGATGCTTCGAATATTCTACGGATTCTTTTATGACATTTTACTGGCCTTCCCATTTAATTAATTAAACTACTGCTTCTTCTAAGTTTATATACGCATTCAAGAAAATGATTACACGACTAAGACAGATTAAAATTAGAGTTATGTTATATAGATTTACAATTTTAGAACACGCAAGTTCTCTGCATTCATTTTGAAAATAAATGAATTTTTTCATATGAATTTCAAATTTATCAACTTTATTTAAAGTGAATGTACGTACATGACTTACATTTAGGCCTGTGCAGATAACAGCAAAACCCAACTCGCCTGATAAAATCGAGTTAAAGTTAGATGCGGGTTGGATGGACTGTTTAGCGGGCGAACCGTAACCTGCATCCATCCTACATTGTCTAACTTTCCTTTTTCATAAGCATGCATTAAAGATTGAATAAGTTTTTTCACTAAAATTATCAATCTGCTATACATATAATTTAGTTAATCGAATTATCCCCATATATAGGCCGGGACTTAATAATTAAGATGAATATTGCTTATGTCCTTAATTGATCACTTTCGATCTTTCTCATCGTGCAAGGAACTGAATGTTTTCAATGGATGCTCATTGCTCACATTAAAATACTTCAACTCCGCCACATCAATAGTACCCGATCGAGTCAATATGCATGGGTACTGCATGCACATGATTCATTATAAATATAGTACTAATTCACTGCATAAGATCATTAATTGTTGGCCGGTTTTAATGGTTGTCAAGATGTATAATGACAAATTAGGGAAAAATATGTTTTTCACCCTCGTACCATCACTTACATTTTAATTCTTTATAAGTTTGTTCATCAATCACGTCGACATGACGCATGATAACTATCGAAATAGTGTCATATATATATATATATATATGCATGTCCTATTTTTCATACGACCAAAAGAGTCAAACTTCAACCAAATGCGAAGAATATGCACACATTGATTGTTTTGGTAGTTTATAATATGAATTGGAAAGAGTAATAATGGTAATTTAGAGATCATATAAAATGCAATTTCCCTAAAGTAATCTACAAATTATATATGTCGAGTGTTAGTCCTCAGCATGGATTGAACAAGTAAACATAATCATGCACATTGTTTATTAATCTAGGTTGATGCTACAATTTCTCGAGAAATTGATGCAATAAGGGGCCACGTACACCAAATATATATGGAGGCAACAAGGATTTACACATACATCACGCATACATAGACATGCCAGTTATTTAAAAAAAAAATATAAAAAATCAAGGATTACATCTGACTAAGGGCCTATTTGGAGTTGTGTTAGGAGTCTTAAAAAATGTTTAAATAGCCTTAAAAGCTTTTTAATAAAAAAATTAGATTGTTTAAGTGTTACATATTAAAAATATGCTTTTTAATTGATCTCAAATAAGATAAAAAAAAAACAGTTTGAGGAAAACATCAATATGTTGATTTTTTTATCAAACTGTTTTTCTTGGTAATCCGGAATGTAGTTCAAATTTTAAAAAAATTGTCAATGAAAGAAAATACTCATACAGTTTTAAATAATTATAACTTTCAAACTTTTAAAGATATGATCATAATTTTTAAAAAATCAAAGGATTGTCAATTAATTATCATTTATACTTCAGAAAGTATTTTTTTAAATTTGTTTCTAAACAAATATATATAATGCAAACTTTGAAAACGCTTTAAACTTATAGAACTTATTTCTCATCTCAATTCGATCCAAACATGCACTAAGTCATAAAGAAGAGAACTACTAAAAGTGGCTGTTTGCAGTCCAATTTATAGTATAATCGTATGTGATTTAAAACCACAACTGAGAAAGGAGCAGATATCGTTTGAGTAGTTGATCACGGAGATGTTCACTCGTTGCATGCATGCCTTGAAATTGTTGGAAAAAAAATAAAGAAGAAAATAAGTAAGGAAAACGCAAGACAAGGTACCATATATATATATAAGAAGTAGCACTTTCACAGCCATATTATATAGATCGATGTTGTTTTCATGTAACTTCTATTGCCCTTAACTTACTGGGAGATTACACAGTACACACATATATAAACGAAGTGACGATGTTGATAACTAGAAAGCAAACAGACTAGAATACACATCCACGCACTAAACAACAACCAAAAGTCTGGTCACTAGCCCATACATCGAGGCTGCAGCTAGCTTAGGAATATTTTAAGATATTTAACAGTACGACCAACTCCAATACATATATTATTATTTTAGTTATTATTTTACTATGTATATGATAAAGTTCTGTCTTAATTAGATCTGTCCAACGTTTGCGTTTGGCTTTCTTTATCTGCGCCTTGGTTTCAGTTGCACGGTAAGAGGGTTTGCCATTTCACATGAAAGCTTCAGCACCTCGGAGAGATCCACCGGGTTGCGATCCGATTGCGCCCACTCGAATTCATGCAACAAAGTTGCCACCCAGAAGGTCACCGTGGTCAGACCCAATGCCTTCCCGGGGCATGTCCTACGACCAGACCCGAATGGCGCCAGCCTGAGGTCGGACCCCAGAACAGAGAATTCAAGTACGTCAGCTGCATCCTTGCACACGAACCTCTCTGGCTTGAACTCGAGTGGGTCCTGCCATACACATGGGTCCCTCGTGATGGCCCACATGTTAACCATTGCTGTGGTCCCCCGAGGTACGTCATATCCATCTACTGTAGTATCCGTGATGGCCAGGCGGGCCCACGATAGGAGTGGCCCTGGTGGGTGGAGCCTCAGAACTTCCTTCACCACCGCCGGCAGGTAAACCATCGATTGGATATCCGATTCCTTCAACGGGCGTGATCTTCCGACGACTTGGTCAAGCTCATCTTGCACTTTCGATTGGATATCAGGGTGGAGTACCATCCTCGCCAGTATCCACTCTATCAAAACCGCCACAGTATCCGTTCCTCTGAATATCATCTCCTGTATTAATATATAGAAAAAACACAATTAAGAAAAGGATTAATGAGCATTATTCAAAAGATTATAATGTCTCTTAATCTGTGTGAGTGAATCTTAAGTACTCCGTATAAAAGAGCCACACGGCCCACACTGTTGTAGATTCCAAAACATTTGATCATTAATTCGTTTATCCTCCTTTTCTTTTTCTCAGAAACCAAACATGATTTTTTATAGGGAATAGAAAATGTGAAGACAGAGTTGTATACGAGTGTTTCATGTTAGTTTGTGTAATAAGTTTTTTGCTTACCCACAGCACGGCGACCATATCGTTGTCAGATAATTTATCAGGCCCTTGAAGAGAGAGAAGAACGTCCACAAAATCATGGTTTCTTTGGCCAGTTTGGGTTCTATGCTCTTGGATAATCCGGTTCACGAACCGCTTCACTTTAGGGTTCAGTTTGGAGCATCTGAACCTGATTTTCTGAAGGTCAAGACCTGAAAGCCATGGAAGGTGGTCGGACCAGTTGAGTTTTCCTAACAGCTCGTAACCTTCTTGCACGAGGTGACCCAGTTCGTCACTTTCGCTGTCCGATGGCTCGAGGTCATAGTTTCGTCCAAACACCGAGCACATCATGTTGTTGAGCGAAGCTCGCTTCAGTATATCGCGGACAGAGAACTCTCCAGAACGACATGCCATCGTGGACACCATTTGAGCAGCGATTCCGGACCTCTGAGTCTCAGAAGCGTTGATTTGTTTGGGGCAGAAGAGATGAGTGGCGGCGATTCTCCTCAGTGTTCGCCAGTAAACTCCGTACGGAGCGAAACCTATCGCTTTATTGAACATTAGGCTGTACGCAGATTCTTTCACCGGACGATCCGCGAAGACGGAGCTGTTGAGGATCTCTTTAGCTACATCAGGGTTGCACGTCACGATGAAGCGGGTTTCACCGAGACTAAAAGCCATCAGCCGCTTAGCCCCGAACCACTCTGCAGCTGCAGCGAGCTTGTGGTGAGCCAGGTTAGCCATAAGGTTCATGCTTCCCAGCACAGGGAACCCTCGTGGCCCTGGTATTGGCTTCGGCATGGTCTTGTTTGATATTTTCCACCAATACCGCCCCCATGCAGGACCTCCGGGATAAGCCCAGCACCACAGAGCCAAGCACAGCCAAGCCACGCAGAGAAAAACGAAGAGAGAAATGGTGTTTTGAGACGAGAAAGCTTTGCATTTGGAAGCGAGTACCAAAACCCACAAGGTATCTACCTGTGTTTCCATGGTGGAAATTAGAGACAGAGGCTAGCTAACACGGGGCCAAAAATATGTGTGGGTTTCCTTATTTGGGATAAACCATGAAGTAGGCGTTTGGTTTATATAGACGTGCGTGGTTCGGGATTTTAAACGATAAATTTATTTTGTGTTTGTTTTTTTGATCGTATAACGGAAAAAGGGCTGGCAGTTACCGAAATAACGGCGTGCGCCGCCCCCGCCATATGAAACGGAAATGAAGTGGTCTCTAGTCCTCACGCTTATTTAAAACGCGTGGCATATACCTTATCTCCTTGACGGGGAACGGCCAATATATACAATAATTATATATATATAATCTGGAATGAGGTAGAATCTTAATTATTTCTGAAGTACAAGGTCCAACTGGACAAATAGGGAGACGGCACGTCAACTAATTAGTAGCCCAACTAAGCGAGGGATTATAAAAATATCGAAAACGCACTGGCCTTTTGTTATTAATTTATTGTGTCTATTTTCGCCACAATAAATTAATCACAAAAAGTCATTTTTCTTGTAGAGACTTTAGGTGTAATTTTTTTTATGTAATCCTTTATATATTTCATTTATTTAATTGCCTCAATTATTTTTTTAAATATAAAATATCTGTTTTGATGAATTATATTAATAAAATATATAAAAAATATATAAAAATAATTATATGAATAACTCTCAATATAAACCACGCCGTTATTGAGCCGTTATTGAAATGATATACAAGTAGATTAATCAACGTACACTTATAAAGGAAAGAAACATTAAGAACCATATAGTGGGGATGACGATATGATGGTGATGCCAGCAATACCATCCTACAGTAGCTAGAGATATTTTAAGATATTTTTATAACTATTTAATTTCTTAAAAGTATATTTATCATTTTTAATTATACTCTTCATATTATATTATTTCAAGATACAATTTAGTCATGAAAACTTGCATATTTGAGAGAAAAATTGCAAAACAGATCGAAAACTTGAATTTAAGTTAAGAAATAGGACGTTATAAATAGAAAAATCAAACTACCAATAAGAATTACTTTAACCGTCAATAACGATATATCGTCTTGTTTGTATTCTAACTAAATTTTCTGCTACTCGTTGAAAAGGAAAATGAGAAATACATTGTAAGTCAAATAAATTATAAAATTATAAGTTAAAAGAAACGACAAATTTTGCGATTATGCGACAATAATTACAGTGAATTGAAGTTATCACGAAAAAGAAGTATGACTTAATTTTCTTTTTCTTCTTGACCTAGACCAGTTTTTTGTCTACACGACAAGTCTCGACGTGACAAAATTATCAAAAATACCATCCCAAGTTTTCGGAAATACTTAATTATATGTATATATATATTTAAAAAAAAAAGGATAAATAATATGTGGTTTGTGCTTCGTGTGGTGGGAGTACTTGAGAACACGCATTTCAACTCGAGAGTGTTCTAACCCTTTTCTAAAAGACAAGAAGCCTTTCTTTCTTTTCTTTTTTTTATAAAAAAATCTAATTGTAAGCACAATTACATACTAATATGTGTACTAATTGAATGTGATTGATAAAAAAATTGATTTAATTAAAAACAGTGTTAATTTAAATTTTAAATATGAAAGAATTAGTATTGATACGTACGATTATGATTGTATGTAGCAGAATTTTTTTTTTTTTTAAATTTTTTTCCACCTTTATAAATTTAAAATTAATTTATCTTGGCTTCTTACGTTACGAGTTTAAAGCGAAAGCAGGAAAAATCTAAAGCAGCGGGACACAACTTCGGTGTGATGTGCACACGCGTCCCGGACAGAAGGCCTGGGGCGATGCTATCGTGTCCTTCACTCGGTACTTTGAAATCGCGCATGGATTTCTGGCAGATTGTAGCCGTCAGGTACCATGGGCCATGACCACAGCGCGAAGGTAGTGAGATCCCACGCGGGCCCCGCCTGTCTGCTTTCCATCCATGTTGTGTAATGGTCTTTTTTTTTTTCCTCTTTCCCCAAGACCAAAGCTCCTGGGGGCGTTAGATCTTCGAATTTGTGGAGAGGCTGACGTTTCAGAATAGCCTTTTGCTTAAATAATGTGGCCTTTTGTGTTTAGGGCAAAATTGTCATAGCATAATCATAGGACAACATAAAACGCCATAGGATAGTCCAAAATTGAGGATGATGCCCATCCAAGTTGGGTCCCCATTCTTTATCTTGTAATTCAGGTGGGTCTCTCTGGAATCCCATGACTAGTCCTATACGTTCATCATGTCGATATCGGTTATCATGTCACATTCTTATAATGCCATTTGGCACGCATGGTTATTTGCAGAATTACTCTTTTGTTTTCGTCTCAGAGCAATCTTTTATATGTACTAATCAAACACACAACACAATTGAAAGTTCAATCTCATCACTGACAAAGAAGAACAAAAATTATATATATGATCAAACATGTCGAGATAAAAGGTCATGTAATGCCTTTTAGATGAACGTGAATGAAAAGATCTGTTAGTAAACCTTTTGAGTTAAATATTCAACACTTATCGCGTATTTATGGATAGCATGAATATATCCAAAAGCATTCATGATCGTGTACAAAATCTGGATTAATTAGTAAGGTAAAAGTAAGTTGATTCAGTGAGTGAAGAATAATTAGTTGGTTGTGTTCCTCTTATATGAAAGAACAAAGATATCTTTGTTTACAGTAATCAGGAAAGGATAATCAACAAAGTAGAATAAACTAAAATGTGGTAACGAGTGGATTCATATCACCAAAGATTGGTGGATTCCTCCTAGACTTTGTTGGGACATGATCATGAAAAGGGGGGAGTGAAAGATTTGATCAGTAGTTAAAAGGAGAAAGAGATCAAGTGATATGGACATGATCTAGCAAAGGTTAGTGCGTAGGAGGAGGATAAGTATTCCTCCCTAGAAAAGCTTTGCATTAACTCATTAAAATTGCGTTTTTATTAAAGAATTTGAATTTAAATTTGTATTTGAATTATGATTTCAAATTGATGTCATGATTTCGAGTCTCTTTTTGTTTTTATTATTTAATTGGATATTTATAAGTTCAAATAATCCCAATTTAACAAATGATCCAAATATAGAACTTAATTGTGATTTTAAAGACTTAAATCCATATACCTTTGTATCAGCTAAGTTCAAGATCAAGTTTGAAATCAATAGACTCGAACTACTGAAATCCGCCATGGGATAAATTGCTACATCTTAGTCCCCTGACTGATTCTATCATAGAGGCAACCGATAGACGTACAATAACTCCCCAGCTTGAACACAGTTTACAACTTTCATCGTACAATCCAAGTACTTTTCTCCAAATATAGCTACCCAAACACATCATAGAGTTTCTATTTAATTAAACATGAACTTTATCATGTACATAATGTTCTCGCGCATGTTTCAATTAGTTAAAGCCGGGTTCACATTGCATATATCACTGATCCAACATCTTGC
Source organism: Carya cathayensis (assembly GCA_011037825.1). NCBI lineage: Eukaryota > Viridiplantae > Streptophyta > Magnoliopsida > Fagales > Juglandaceae > Carya > Carya cathayensis. Next base: position 884,508 of record QGSO01000281.1, on the reverse strand, counting down.
CCTAATTAACAAGGGTGAATTTAGATGTTCAACTAATTCATTGATCCTTATCCAGTCAAACCGATGCTTTAATTTGTGCATGTTGGCAGCTGAAGTCATCGTACTTACTTGTTATTTATTAATCCTGTTCGTATAGCAAATGATTCTACTTGAAGACCTTAATTCCCGGAGTAGCCTGATCTAATACTCCATCAATAATGTCTTTATGATCCATTTTTGAAATGATTCAAGGCACAAATCTGATTTTAAAATATAATTAGCACTTGGTCGTTTTTAATCATTCCTAGCTAATTATGTGCAACAATGACGTTGGTAGCTAGTTCAAATAGCTCCTTAATTGCTACATGATGACTCAAATTACGACAGATCTGTGAGTACCTTCGTACCCTGACCAGACGAAATGGCCACAAATTTTCATTCTTTTTACACTAATTATAAGGACATTACAAAAAAAATGGACAGTTGTGACCAATATTTTGCAATCAAAAAGACTATTTCCAATGAAAACGTACTCGTTTTCGGGCATGAACTATAAAGGGTTATAATTTCCCATTTCCCAAGAGATTAGACCTAAGGAAACTAATAATTCGGGCTCTTTCCAAACTCAGGTGGCATAACGTACGAATTGTTCAAGAATTGCATGAGATCGATCACTGTATCAAGACCCCTCATGGATCCCCCATGAACAAAAGGCCTCAAAGTTGTTGTCATTATCATGTCTATTCCGACATATATAGATATATATGTCGAGATTCTCCTACTCTATCTTCAATCACATGAAATTGATACAACATATATGTCGAGATCCCTCGAGAATATATAAGGCAGTACGATCTTGATATGGTAAACTTTACATCGATCTGACATGATAAGACTTTGCACTGCCCACCTAAAAGCCCAATATAATTAGGAAATAAAGCTCTTCATGTTCCTATGAAAGGCAGGCCATTCCCATCGATCGACCACCAACATCGATAATAACGTCTCCTGCCCCATGCATACATAATTTTAACATTAATTAGATCCGTATATATATATTCTCCCTCCAAGAGCCAGCTGCTAGCTATCGCCCTCCTGCAGGTGGTGGCTGACACCACGTTCGGATGGTTGGCCTACACACGTACGCCCTCCCGCCAGCTTTTCTCGTTGTGTAAGCCCACCAAATTAAGCTTTCACAAAGCATGCATGCATGCATGCATATATGGGTCGAACCTTTCAATAAGGGGCTGAAGATCGATACGAGTCGACTCAAGATCAAAAAGAAAATAAAGCTGCCACAACACGTACGCACGTTTGTAATTTCTATTGATCGAGGTATAGTACGGATCGACGAATCCCGAAAGCAAATCTTGCATGAAACAGCCAATTAAAGATCTTTACTAAAATAATTAAGAGCTAGTGCCACCTGAGAATGATCAATCAAACATATGTTTTTAATTTGATTATTGGTTTTGTGGGTTGAGCAACATGATTTCTATAAGCCTTAATTTCTCAGACTCATTGGCACAACATAATATTCCAAGAGATAATACACAATTGTTTATTTCATTTGGAAAAAAAAACAGTGCTAGGCTAAGCTAGCTAGTAGCTACCTACCTAGCTACCTACCCACCCACAATATTCCGATGGTGCATGTTTTAAAACTACTAAAATCCACGTCCACACACATTGTATCTAATATCTATACAGTACCAAGTGTTTGATCAAAGAGCTGTGACGCCATTTTAAAAGTACTCGAACATGATTGAATATTTCTTTTAAGCGGAGCTTCATTCTTGTTTCATGGCGACCTTGCAATTTAATTTGCAGAAATCCCTTAGTAGTGTGCGTCATCTTTCAACGACCATATATAAAACAGTGCACCAATTGATAATTATATTCATCATATATATATATATATATGAAATTCAGAAAATTGCTGGTTTAACTGATAGTAATTATGATAGTTTCATTAATATTAATGATGGTCGTCCTCCAACTATATATCTTGGATGCGCGTGGGTCTAATTCTTAATTTTCTTTTGGATTTCATCATCTGCTTGCTGATTGATGGATTGTGCGTTGCCCAATGCTCCTCTTTGATATTCCACATTAATTAAATAATGTTATGCCATTGATCTAGAAACTAGTAACCTTGATTAATTACTTGTCAATTGGCGTGAAAGTATATACTTTTAATTAAGTAGTTTAGAAAGGAGCACTACTTTTTGAATGAATCAATCTGATGGAGTAGTGGGCGGGTCGGTTGCCTATGATAAGAGTTAAAAAGGGAAGAGGAAAGAAACCTCTGTAGCAATATCCTTTTGAAAAATATTATTAGGAAAGGAACTTCTCTTTCTTTCACTCCCTTCCCCCCACCTTCCTGGCCTTCTCCTTTATTATTCCATGAAAACTACTTTCTTTTAAGTGATTTTTCTTTTGAAAATTTTATTTACAATTGATCAGTATAGATCGATAACATACCTAACAAGCCAAATATTACTATTTAAGTACTGTGAATTATGCGTTTTACAGTTTGCAAATAGAATAACTCTTTTTGGAGAGTCGATCTTGTTCTTGTTGGAGAGTCGATTGGAGACTAACCAATCATGCATTTTGGATGTCCACCATATATACAACAAGCTTCCGTGCAGAATTATGCTCTCCAACAGTCAATCTACCATTCTCGATAGGTTGTACTTCATTTATTCATTATGTCCTGAACATCAAACTCACATGCCGCACCCTTGCATTAATCCCTAATCTCCATGCAATTTTAAATATTCTTAATTGTTGCATATGCGATGAAACATTTAGGCTTATATCTTTATATTAATAATATACGCTTAAAAAAGGTTAAACCTGATGATATAACAATATTATATATAGATGAATCCAGAAATTTATTGTTTTTTACTTGATGCTGCTTATAGAATAAATGGTACAAAGAGAAAAAGAATCGTCATCAGAACTCATGTTTGGAATGATTTTCCTTTTTCCTCTTTTGCCTTCTTGATGATTGAAATATGATATGTTGGAAAATTGGGTATTTTCGCACTTTGACAGTGTCGAATGCACGCCAATTGTACGGTGTAATTAACTCAATCGGGAACCTTGATTAAGTTGTTAATTGGTGTGAAAGTACTATATATGTTTAACTTAATTTATGGGGGAGCACTATCTTTTTGAATAATAAGTATGATGAATTAACATGGATCGATCAAATTGATGAGGATTTATATGCAGCTTATTATTATTTTTTTCTCCAAAAGATTTGATTCGGAAAAAGATTGTTTCAGTGATTTAATTATGTTCAATTTGAAATGAAGGTTAAAGTTTCCCACCATATGCATGAAATGTTAACATCTATATCCTCTCCAGTACTGTCATTTTCTTCTTAATTCGACATATTAAATTGTTGGTGACAAAACAACTTGCTTATGGCATATCACTCCATGTTGCATGCCAGGACCACTAGAAATTCGAGAAAAAAAAATACTAAATTCATGGAAGTGATAATTAATGAAGTTGGTTTTTGATGGCGATCGAATAAGGCTTTTAATATATATATATATATATGAAATTTCTGATGGCGATCGAATAAAGCTTTTAATATATATCTTCTATATATAAAAAGTATGTATGAAACGGAAAATCTTATTTTAACGGTTTTTCTTATTTTTCTGTTAAAGTTAACACCGTTTGTTTAAATACGTGTGAATGTAATCGGCATATAGAATGAAGACATAAATGTTGAGAGATATAGCATTCAATGTTGTTATATGATTTATTAATCACAATAATTACAACACTTAATAGTTTATATAATAATAAGTCATTAAAGATTAGTTATTATATTTTTCTCTTTGTCCTTAACATATACACATGTATAAGTGTATAAGACGTGAATCCCTAAGTATAATACACGTGTATTAGACGTTTCATTAACTCAGATTATTGAGTATTCCAAATTTAAAAATCTCATATAATATATAATACAAATGTGTTTAATCAAAGTGTTTTTTTTCCCATGGTAGTAGGACGTAGCTTCCGCTAAGTCATATTCTACACGTGGGCTTGCTATGATGGGCACGTGACAAAGGCCGTGATCATTGAGCTAATTAAGATAGAGTAAATTCGGCCAACAACTTCAAAATATATTTTAGGATTTATATATATGCTATATATAGAAAATATTATACCACAAATTTTATAAAAAAATTATGTTTTAATTTTATGTTGATCCTGATCAACTCAACCAACAGCAAAATAAGAATTTCATTGTTGTCTCTATTGATCGTCTACAGGATGATATAAATTGATGACTTATAATACAAATATCAAATGACACATATTTTGAAATACTGTTTGTGTTGGACTTTTATTAAATTTTTCGTATGCATTTTTGCTAATATTATGGATGTTAAAAACATGTATTGAATTATATAATATTTTGAACTAATTTTTTTTATCTTCTCCAATATGCCTTAAATTATTAAGTGACATCAATAATTTTTATAAAATATATATTATTTTTTACAAATAACCATTTCATAAAATTAGACAAACGTGCTTTGCACGTTGCTCCCACCTAGTATATATATATGAAACTCTTATCGTGATACATTATCCATTAATTTTTGAATTAATTATTTTGAAAAAAATTTAGAATTTTGATTTGATAATAATAGATAATTTTATATTCTTATTATAATTAATGTGATGAGAATGAGATGAAAATATAATAAATAGCAAATCTTTATAATATTTATAAGGGTAATGCTAGCTGCTCTGCCTCCCAGCGTGCCTCATAGGCTAAATGCTATTTTTTTTCCTTTTTCCTTTTCATATTTTTTAAACATATTTAAAAAATTTTAAAAAATAAAAAAATACATCAATACACCAATATTTACTTTCTTAACCATTAAATAATAATAATAAATTAAAATAAGGGCACAGTAGCATTTTCTATTTATAAGGAAGGATCAATTAATTCACTGTAAAGTCTTTGACCCAAAGTTTTAAATTTAAATTATTATTTAAACTTTTTAAATAATAATAATAAATGAAAAATTAAAGTATCGGCTGGTATTTCTCGTACCAGAATAGTGACCGGTATAGGAAATGCATTTATTCCGTACCAGGTCAAATACTTGTCATACCGGTGTGTTTCGATCAATATTGGTCGAAATTTGTGAATTTTTGTAATTTATGTAAAATTTTCACTCAAATTCTCAAATTTGAAAACTGTTTTCTTAACTTTTTTTAATCCCCATTTTCTTGAGGAGTAATAATCAAATTTCTACTCCTCTTTTTGTTATGAAGCTGAGTGATTATTTTTTTATATAGTTGAATTGAGAGCTTAGAAGTATTATTGAATTTTATAAATATTTGTTTTAACTTTTTAAGATTTGAATTGATATTATTTTAAATATAATTTATACATATATAATTAATTTATTATATGTAAACTATCCTGAAATGCTATCGGCCGTATCGAAATATTTCATTTTAATACTTTAATCGAAATGGCCACCGAAATAATATTCAAAACTTAGTTTTGACCCACCATGGTCAAGGGCAGAAATAAATATATTTATCACGAATGCTATCCAGAAGATTGATATTACCTTTGTGGGAAACTGGAATGACTCCTTTGACGAATGAGCAAGGATATCATTAGGCCTGGCCATGAAAAAAGCATTGGCCTAGCTATTTTATTATCTTAATATTTCCTTTTTTTGGTTCAAAATGGATAATCATTATTTGGTCAATATTGGATGCCAGTAAAAAAAATTCCATTAGGGTAAAAACATATATGATCAAGAAAAATGGCGACAACTCAACTACCATTGTTAGACCCTAGCTAATTAAGGACCTTAAAAAAATCGTGTGGCATGGCGCTTATATACACATACATGGTCGATCTTGATCCTATATAAGTACTTATTCATTACATCCTTTTCAAAATCATGATCTTGATTTTTTCCAAGGAAGTTGCATGCGCATGAAGAGATTAATTAATTAATTAAGCATTTACATATATCTTAAGGGTAATTCTTGTATAAGTTTTCAACCTTTCATCAATTTGGGCAGCATATATTCCATGCTAAGAATGAAATTCATTCATGATTCGTGCGTATTTCTAACTTTTGCTTTTTGGGTTGCCTTTTTCCGATCAAAACGCATAAGATCTTATAAATAATGTTTTTTGGGAAAGTAGGATTGATTTATTATAATGGTACTTGTAATCCAAAAATCCCTTATGTTTCTTGCAGGATATTATGTAAGAAATGAAGCTGAAGACTAAGATATATGCATGGCTTTACCAGCAACTGGGATTGAGCAGATAGAAAAACAATTTTTGATCAGGATATGATGGCCATATATGCTTCTATATATTCTCCAATATTACAAATTTATATATCCAACTGATCAGCCTGGTCATGCATTGTCCAATATATCTGATATATATGTATAGCTCGGTGTTCAAGAACTTTATCTACTGTGTTTGATTTGCATGGTCCTATCATACACTTGGAATAATTAATGTTCTCAAATATTCTTTGAAAATATTCAATTCTAAGACTGGTTATTGGTTAAAAAAAAGGGGGTTTTTATTGTATTTTATATTTCTGTCTGTTTAGGGTTCCAGTAATTAGACATTGGGAAAGAAGCAGGAGATAGATCGTAGAAATGGAGAGAGTGCGGTATATACTGATTGCGAAATCAATTCCAAAGACAAAGCAGATCATGAGAAAAGAATATATCTACTTCAGCTTTTAAATGATTAGGAACAGCACTATAGGATCCATGCGTGAGTGAATATATATATTACATTCAATTGAAATAAAATCAACAAAAGCAAACAATTTAAGATTAAGAAATAGGTGATCATGGTCTTGATATTGACATCTTCCATTGTCATTTTAGAGAGAGAGAGAGAGAGAAAGAGAAGCTTCAGAGAAGGAACGCAGTACACTGATCATCATGTATATATTTCATTCATGATCTTCTTTTGTGTGTTTTTTGTATTTAATGGCACTAGTGTTGGTCCCCATCCAAATAAAAGCAAATTTTGTTGCTTGAGGAAACAGCTGGCTCTCTCCAAAAGGGAAGGAGATCATTTTATTTTGATATATATAAATGAATAAATAAATAAAAACTGCACGTAAAGTTGGACACTGCTTTATCATTTTGTATTATACACTGCAAGTTGATTAGGTGATCTCCATTTCCTAATATATGTACAAAACCAGCTTAGTCACAAGTTGGATAAAGCTTTCAGAATTCAAAAAAATATCAGCCCCATGATGTTACTGTTGCTAATATATATATATAAAATATTATAAAAAGGGCTCATGATCTAGCATATATATATTTGAATGTATTTCTTATTAAGGCGGAAGCTTGGCTGGTGTTGGTTAGTGAGTATAATTTGAGGCTTTGTCAGAGGCCTGTGACTTGATTGGTATTATCTCCAGCTTAAAAAATGGAAGTCTGGAGTTCGAACCCCCTTCCTCAAATGTCTAAAAAAAAAAAAAGTATAGTTTGAGCATTTGATTTCTGTGTTTTTTTTTTCTAAGTAATACAAGTAAGAGTAGTAATGTGTTATACGACCCGTTAATTCAACACGAACACGATATGATAATAGCGGTTTAGGGTTTAGTCTTAACTGGTTCGGTCAAAATGGGTTGACCTGTTAAGATACGATTGCTTAAAGGGTTGATAACAAGTCAATCCGTTATGACACGTTAAGAAAGTTAAAGTTACAATTATATCCTTATACCTAAAAGTAAAATTTTTAGAATTTCAATTTTGATATTTTTATTATTTGAATTGTAATTTTAGACTTGTAGTTAGTTTTAGGATTTTTATAGATATTGTGATTTTAACATTTATATAAAATTATGCTAAATTTAATCAGGTCAAACGGATTAATTTTAGACATATTCAATCCATTTACATAAATAGTTTGAAATAAGTCGTATTGTGTAATGTTAACCTATTTCGTAATATTTACTAATGGGTCAAAACGAGTTGACATGACACGACCCGTTACATTAATGAGTCATGTTAGGGTATGAGATTTTGATACGATAAATTTAACGGGTCTGGTTATGGTTGACCTATATAGTATAATATACATACTTTGATATGACACGACCACGACTCCTAAATACAAGTTGCAAAATAACTATAAGTTCAACTTACATAGATCCTCTCTACTGCACAATACACAACAGATCAAGTAGTATATATAGAAGTAGAAGAACATTGTAGAAAAGATATTTTGGGCTATTTTCAAACGGATATACTCAACTCACCACTGATCTGAAAGCCTTTTATATCGTCTAAAGCATGAATGAATATTCTTATTGAACGGTAATTAATTTTACAACAAATGATATATTTGCGAATTAACTTAAAAATAAACTCAAACCTAAATATGGAACTGATGATGACCAACATTGGCTAGAGTGCCCCCATCATGTACTCCTTCCCTCTCTACATATGCATTACAGAACATATGGGCTGCCTTTTGTGGTTTGTGATTCGTAACGTCGCTGCCTTTGAGAAGGAGACAATGTTCTTTTGGGCCCAGATGAATGCCCAGTAAAATTTCGAACATTTCGGAAGAAGATAATTGGGTTAAGTGAAAGTGAGTGTCCAATTCTGTGGATCCAATCCTTGGGCCGGTAGATGTGCATTATACTAGGCCTGGATTTGTAACCGGACTTGAAACCGGAATAATTTGTAGAACCTCAAATTAAAGTTTTGACATCCAAATATGTTTTAGTGGTTTAACAACTCGGCCCATTACAGCCAAATTTTACAGCCAAGGCCCAACCTCCGCCGATATTCTCTCTTTCCCTCCGATTCCATTTTCCACCCGAGAGACCTCTCTCTCGATTTCTGTTTTGTTGAAACCACAGTCCCGCAATTTTGCCTCAAGCCACCGTACCCATCGATTTCTGCCCGAATTCGGAGAATTACCCTACGTGCAAGTCTCCACGGATTCGGGTCTGTGGTAATTTTCAGTCATTCTCTTATTTTTCCATATTTTTCTTTGAAACTGAAGGATTTGACCAGGTTGACTTTCTAAGGAAGTGATAGTTTTTGGGTTCTTTATGTTTCGGTTTGGGTGTGTGGAAAATATTTTGGGGACCGAATTTCGAAGGTCACTTGTTAAGTATTGTTAATAGGTTAACCTCAATTCTGTTGTTTGAATTCTGGGCGTGTCAGATGGATGTATTCAGAATGTTAGGTGGGCTTTTATCGTCTAATCTTCTAGGGTCTTTGGTGGTCAAAACATGATTGTAGGAAGTTTACTTGTGGTTTCCTGAAATCGACAATTTTCTTCTTGTAATACACCCTAAGACTGTTTCATTTCGTTAAGTGCCCCTAATTGATGCTTGCAACCATTTTAGTTTCTGATTCTTCATCCTGGGCGTAACAACAAGATCATTAGTTCATGAGGCTAAAATCAAACCACAAAAGCGGTATATGGTATGCTAGGATTGTTTTCTTTGTTTAATTAGTGGCAAAATACTAGGAAACATATGCTGAGTTTAGTGGTTTTCATAGGATTAAGAAAGGGGTCCAGATTGGGGTTTTATTCTCTAGGTGTGAAAATAGGGAGGAAGTAAGGTGCTCTGTGTGACTTGGATGTGGATTGGAAATGTCGGAGTGCGCTTGGTATCCTTTCAGTTACCATCCTTTTAAATCTGGTCTATTAAATAGATACCATCACTTATGACTTGTTTAAGTATTATTGGTTATTTTGGATACGCTTTATGTGACATCACTAGAGGCTTTGAAGGACAGTTTTGCTTTCGAATTAACCTTCTGATGGATTTTTCATGAAATCTTATTTGTACAATATGAATTGACTTTTGGAATTCCCAAATCCCATGCATGCACCAATTTGCATTATTTTGGTAATGCTTTTTTAGAGGAAACTCTGCAAATCTTGGTTTATTGGAAGCTACTGTTTACTTATTTATATTTCGATCTGAAAAGTTACCCTGTGACATGCTTTATAATCTATTACAGTGCCTATTATGTTGATGCCTTTGTGAAAAGTTATGATTTTTCCTTATTTTGTAGCCTTGAATCGTATTTTCAGGTAAAACGCAACAATGGATTCATCACAGAGTGCAGCAACAGCAGGGACTGCTGGTGGAGGTAATGGGACGATGACCTCTCAGGCCAGTGCCATGGTGGCAACAACTGTTGTAGACGATCCAAAGAAGAACTTGAACCAGGTCACCAACTCTATCCAGAAAGTTTTGGGCCTCCTTCACCAGCTCTACCTAACTGTATCTTCCTTCAATGCTGCCTCTCAGCTTCCTCTTCTTCAATGCCTGTACCGTTCTACGAGCCTATTTTTCACAATCTATTCTTTTGTTCGTTACCTGCTTTTCCAAGAACTTGATTTCTCTGGGTCGATTCTGCAGCAATTCTCTTGTTTTGGAGCTTGACAACATGGTTAAATTAGCTGAGAAGTGCAACATTCAGGTTCCTATGGAGGTTCTTAAGTGAGTCTGTTGCAAATTTGCAATGATTGCTTCTTCAAAACAAATCCTTCTTTATGACTTGTTTCATGATTTTCCATGTTTTCTGATTGCTGATACTGTACTTTTGCTGTTAGTTTGATTGATGATGGAAAAAATCCAGATGAGTTCACAAGGGATGTCATAAACAGCTGTATTACCAAAAATCAGATCACCAAAGGCAAAACTGATGCCTTCAAGGTCACCTTAATATACTCTTATGTAGCGTATTCACTATTCATATAGTTATATATTTCCATTTAAATGCTCCGAGTAAGTTTGAGATTTATTATTGAGTTTTGGGCTTGGTTATTTTATTTTTCAGGGTTTACGCAGACATCTTTTGGAAGAACTTGAGCAAGCATTTCCTGATGAAGTTGAATCTTACAGAGAAATACGTGCAGCCTCTGCTGCTGTAAGTTATATTACATTGGCCTTCTAGTTTCTTAAAATGGTCTTCTATATTCAATTCATTTTGATTTTTTCCCAACCCCCTCCTCCCAATTCCCTTTCTATCATATTTTGTCAATCTTCTGTGGTTATTATCTCCTGTTGTTGCAAAGAATGTGGAGCACGTCTTCCTTAAAAGTACTGGACGTTCATCTCATATAATTCTGTTTATGAGTTACTCATAAGGGATGATTATTTATTGGTAGGAATAACTTCTGTTGTTGATGATTTTAATAAGGCCATAGCTAGGGCAATTCACAAGTCACTTATAAGGAGAATAGAAATGCTATGTGCATAATATCAAATGGAGATTGTTAACTGAATGCATGGCATGAGAAATTGGGACAACTTAATATTGAGTTAGAAATCTATTCAAGTTATTTGCTTGCTTATTAAAGGCATAGAACTTGCTTATTAAATCTATTCAAGTAGATCAAGCTGGAACCTATCTGCTCAAAAATAGGTTATTCTATCTGGTCAAAAATAGGTTATTGCACTGTTATTTTAATGTTTTGTGTTTCTACAATCCTAAGCGTTTAAGCTTTTATCTGATGCAGGAATTGAAACGCCTTGCACAAGCACAAACCACTTTGCCAAATGGAGATGTGAAGGTTAAGTCTGACCTTTAGGTGCCCATTTCGGTATTACCCCCTGTTTAATAGTGTTTATCTCGTAGCTTGTCTGTGATCACATGGTTGTTGATAAAAGCCTAATGGATACCTTGATCCAAAACAGTAGAAGTTTTTTCACTTAACTTCCTTTTCAGTACACGCTGATCATAAATTTGGGAATGTGAAACTTCAACTTTCCTCCTTGAGTGTAGCATGCATACTGTTTTTTTTTCCCCTTTTGGAGTAGTTCATGTATCATACATATTGTTAACTAATGTATTGTGAAAAAGGAAAAAAAAGTCATGTCCTGCAGTTGCAGGCTTTCTTACTTAAAGAACATATACTTGCATTTTACAGGTTTCTGTCTCTCTCTTCTTTTTATAATTGGGAAATACAAAATATTTATTAGTCATGTGACATGAATGCATGCGTAAACTTGTATTCTCTTCTATTTTTGTATGTTAAGTTATGTTGCCAATTCTCACCATGTTTGTTGTATAGTTTCAATTGAGGAGAGGATTGCGGGATACATGAGGGATGCATGTTGTTCGATGTTTTTAGTTGGTGTTACCGATTTTATTAGAAACAACAAATTCAGTGGCCAAAGCACGTGGTAGTAATTGTTAATTTTTGGTGCATTACGAGGGAATCCTAATTTAGGGGTATTTAGACGGCCGCAGTAGAAGAAACATTTCCAAAGAAGAGCCCATAAATAGACTGTTCTGTATGGCATTTCTGAATCCATCCGAACAGCTTCATCTAGTTGAAAGAAATTCCATTAGAGGAGAGATCTGAATCTACTTTCCCCTACTAAAAATTATGAGGTTCTTTACGGCTTTAACCCAACTTAATTATCAGTAAGTAGTCGTCTTCTCCCACATGTTTGATGGAATTGGATTCATTCCTGTGCATTCATAGCACGTGCATGGAAGCACACATCTGCCATCTGCCATTATCCCGTTTCTTCCTACTTCTACAATTTCTTTCGAGTTCCCTTGGCATAAATTTCTTTCGAGTTCCCTCGGCATAAATTTCTTTCGAGTTCCCTTGGCATAAAAAGGGTACCTTTTTTTTTTTTTTATCAAATCTATATTAGACTGAAATATACTAACTGGACGTAAGGTGGAGCAGCAACAGTTACAGTACTGAGAACTATTAAGATCCTGGAGCAGCAACACTAATATTTACTGTCATACATGCACTTCCATGCTAATTGTAATGGGTGTGCAATTGATCAAGTCCATAACTCCCACCACTCTGAATTCCCACTTGAATCTTCTGGAAAACAATTGCACCAATCATCTGATAATGTTTGGGAACCATGATCTATTGGTTGTGCTGTCTTTAGAATCCCAGTTTCTTCCTCAGAGCACTGAGCATGCCTGCAGTTAGTATCCCCAGCCCCAGGAAGCATGTTTGTTTTCTGGTCGTCACCTTCTGGTAGAATGCTCATGCTGGGTTTATCTTTTGCTTCAAATATAGGATCTCCTTTCTCTGATTCGCCAGCACTGCAACTTCCTTTTTCGTTCCCATGCTGCTTACCCAAAAGGCTTTTCAGTTTCTGCAACTGTTGAAAATCACAAAAACAAACTTAGCTGAACTTCTTTCTCAATTTCTTTAGTTATCTTTAGTCTCTACTAGGGTAAATGGTACCTGAATCAGGAGTTGATGATTCTCTCTTTTTCGAGACTCAAAACTGGAAGCCAGATTGTCATAACTTGCTTTTAATATGCAGTATTCTCGCTCAATCTGCCTAGTTTTCAATCTAGCTCTCCGATTCTGGAACCATATAGCAACCTGGCGAGGCCGCAGTCCAAGCTCGTCAGCCAGCTGCTGTTTTACTTGAGCCTCTGGTCTCGACTCTGCTTCGAACATAATTTCCAGCAACTTGGTTTGTTCTTCATTGAACCTTCGCATGTTCTTGTTCTTCCTCGAAAATATGAGATTGTGCAGTTCAGATTCTGGCATGAAAAATGACTCTCTCTACCACTGCTGATGCTCACACTCTCTGTTGCCAACATTCACGGCTTAATAGCTTATAATGAAGTGAGGATTTGTGTCTTTTGAGGCAGTTTGAAATGACGGAAGAGTTCTAGACTTATAGCAGGGGCAGGCGTGTGAGAATCTGTGTGGCTAGGAGAAATATCCCTTCTTCTCGCCGAAGAGGAGCGAGAAGCTGTTCAGTACTTGCTTCTTCGTTCGTACGCTTGTCGAGTGAAAGGGGTCATGATATCCTTAACTGACCGCCTATTCATTTACATCCTAACAATTCAGTGAGTATGCGAATCTTTGAAAAAAATGAAAAGAAGATTTTGATCGATCGAGTCAGACAAAATATCGATCAAAATCAAAATAATAAAAATAATTATTAAGTAATTTCATAAAAAAAAAAAAAACGTTTTGAGTTATAAATAAATCATATAAAATAAAAATACGTATCAGTTTATAAAATAGATCTAACGTATTATAGGAAATTATATTAATATATAAATTTATTTTTGTGAAAACACTTTGTAACTGTAACATTTTTCATTTTAAAATTCAACATATGGTACCCCCAATATATCATCAAAATGATAATCACATACATAAATTTAATGGAATTGCATCTTGTAATAATATTAAAGTATTATCTCATTGCAATTAATTATAACTAGCTAATATTATGGGAAGTCTTCATATGCCTTCTAGTTCATTAAAGAATCAACCCCTAATCATTGTCCCATGTTGAAAATATGGAGAATAGGATTAGCGAGTACATTGCATTTACATACATAAGCAAAGATGGGTATCATGTCAATGCGAAGGAAAAAAATCTTTGTCCTCTTTTGCTCTAGCAAGGTTTCATTGCCACGTTGCTCTTAAAGTATCACTTTCTGAAATAGCAAAGGCACCAATCACTGGCACTTTGGGACAAAGTCTCCTGACCAATACAATTGCACCACCAGGCTTGTGGTCGTCTACCCATGAGTCCATCACACGTGGTTTTATCTTCAAAACTTTTGTTTTCTCTGCCATAACGTGGCATCGATGTTTTGGCTTGGTGATCAAATTAACCACGTGGTTATTTGGATTGAGCTCAAAAATACTCCCTTCCACAATTAATATTTGAGAAAAAAAAAATCTTTTAAGTATGCAAAATTATTATATAAAATAAATCTATAAACTGATATAGATTTATAGAATCTGTTAGATCTACTTTATAATAAAAATAATTTTATAATCTGACGTGTCATATCATGCTGCATTAATCCCCTTTAGGATAAAATTTTAAAAAAATATAATCCTAAAAGCAAAAGCTCCACAAAGAATAAACTATATATATTCATTGGGCTTAAGGGCTCGGCCCAAATAAAGCCAATAGGGCCCTCTTTTAGCTTCGGGCCTCCCCAACAAAAGTTGCTGACGTGCTGCTTAATCAGGTCCACTCCCAATTGTATTTTGAGCCTTGATCGCTATGATTTAGAATGGGCCGGTAAGTACATTAAGAAGCACATTTGGGCCTTATTGATAAGCCCAGAGTTTATGATCAGTTTTCCTCAAGAATCGATGACTAATATGTATATAAGCTTTGTTACTCACTATTCTATATATCACATTTATTTTTTATTTATTATTGTATTCCTCATAAACTAATTGAGTTATTCTGCTCATCATCTATATATTACATATTTGGTAAGGAAAAAAATGAAAATAAAAAATTATGTATGGTGTCGGGATGATAATAAAAATTTTCCATATATAAATATATACACATACATACATACGTATATATACATATAAACTAATCATTGGACTGGTTCATGTTAGCTTTAATTAAAATATTATTAATCTAATTATATTTTATAAAATTCATCATATTTACAGTAAAACACAGTTCCCCACATGACCTGCTCCTCACGATTTTCCACTATTCACATTCAAAATACTTGAAACGAAACTCAATGTGTCGTTTTATGCATATTTGAGTTCGTGGTTTCCAAAGATTAGAGGAGTTAAAAAAACACACACACAAACACGACACACCAAAACTAGCAGCTTTGGTTCTGTTTTTCTACGTTTGTCTGGTTTGCAAAGAATCTTTGTTAATTTTCTCAATCAAGATTCAAGGCCTATACATACAAAAGGCTCCTCGCCTTTTTCACTTTTTAACCACTCCTTGCACGTTCCTTTCCTAAAGCTGGTAATTTGCATGAGAAAGAGGGCGGGATCTTTGGTTGATATTGAAGACTTTTTACTATTTTAAAAGGAATTAAAGTAGATTTACATTTTTTAGGCTTTAGCATCACAACTTGCTGTCTGTCACAAACGATCATTCATGAATTATCTTATCATGATTGGATCAAAGGAGCGTTGATTTGTACAAATCTTAAATATATAAGCATCGATCGTATATACTCATTTTAAAAAAGTGAACCCCACAACAAAAAGGTGTAAAATATTTATTTTATCTGATGAGGTTTACTTTGATCACATGAGACGCGGCATTACTATGATCAAAACAAGGTCGATGCTCGATAAATACCATTTCATAAAATTTTATTATTTAAAAACATTTTATAATTAATTTGAACTGTGGACTCAATCTGTTGTATTAATTTCTTACTAAAAGAATTACAAGCAATCCTAAACCGTTCATAAAATATACATTGAACTCTTGCATGGGTTCACGGATCAACAGTAGAAATGGGGCTCTGACATAAATTGTTCTTGACATATACATATTTTTCAAAAGGAAACATTGTTTACTATAGAATTCCAAAATTTTAAGAAAAGAGGAGACAATGCCGTCAAGTTCATGGTGGGAGTTGGGAAAGAACAAGAATCTTTTGGTGTCTGGATATGGGGTTAGGTGCTTAATGAGGTCAATGACCAAGAAATTAGGGCGCTTTGAAAAGTGATATCAATCAGAAATGCTGCTTTCCTGTTTTTCACAAGTTTTGGGTCATAAAAGGGGCGACTTGAGGTCAATGGGAGCACATCGGATTCAACAGCCATTTTTGTTGGTTTGCATGGTTCCAATCTCTCCATTTGATATTGTCGTCTAGAATATAAAGTTCATTGGCATTCGTACCCAACTCACATTAAAACTTGACTGCTCATTTGAGAATAGAGGTTCTCTTCAATAACTATAATGAGATAGATATAATATGCGGATCTCATAATATTTAACATTCCCATAAATAGAAAATTGTGGATTTATCATTTATTTCATTTTAATTTTATGGCCTATGATGGATCTTATGAGTCTTACTAATACACGGAATAAAGGTTAGATAATGCATCTAAGTTATTAGGAAAATATCACTCCAATTAATATGGAGAACCGTCAAAGATATATTTAGGAGAATAATTATCTTCATGACTCTATGCCCTTATGAATACCACTTAGAGGTAACTCTGTAATTTAATTCAATTATTCGTATACTTTTACTAAGATTACTTAATCTCTAACTTACATATCATGGTTCCAACGGGCAATCAGTGTCATCCTCTTATTCTTTGCAGGTATCTGTATAGTTGGTGGTATGAAATATGTCTTTAATCGAATTTTTTAAAATTTTCTTTTAGACACATAATATATTATGTACTTTCACAGCCTTGTAAATTCGTTAGGAGATATATAGAGGGCATTAATCTCAATCATAAAAAAGCTTTTACAACGTGGCACCATTGAATTGGTGGTTGGCAATAGATTTGACCATTGTATCTTTCCTTCTATCTTTTACTCCTATTAACAAAGTGATCATATAAAATGAGGGAATAAAGTAACAAGAAAACATACTAGCACATCTTTTTTGGCATTTGTAGTACCACGAAAAACAGGTCAACTTGTTTTATGCCTTTATTTTTTCTTTAATGGTGAAAGCTTTTTATCGACAAACTAGCTAGCTAGTGTATGGCTTATCCAGATTTGAATAGTGAGTTGATATGAGATGAATTAAGATGAAAGTTAAATAAAATATTATTATGATATTATTTTTTTAATATTGTTATTGTTTTGTGATTTTAAAAAGTTAAATTGTTTATTATATTTTGTATAAAAATTTAGAAAAATTATAATGATTAAATGAGATAAGTTGAGATAAACTCTAAATCCAAACGAGGAGAATGAAATTATTTTTGTGCCATATAGCATGTGCTAGTATGTTTCTCTATTAGAATATATTACTCTTGTTTTTTGGATTTTTTTTTGTTTTTTTTCATGGTAAAAGGTTCTAAACATCTCATTAGCTAAATCTTCGAGAAAAAGGTTTTTCATAAAATCAACGTCTAATATGACTTCATAAAAAATATTAAACTTTTTATTTTAAAAAAAATGATATTTACAATTACAAGTTGTGAAAGTCATGTATACTTCATTTGAAAAAATGGATAAATGATCTAGAATTCCCATGAAAAAACTATTTTTTTATGTTAGAATTCATATTTTTCAAAAAAAACGAATGCGTACAACTTACACATTTTATAATTACATATAACATTATTTTTTATTTAAACTTACAATTAATTTACATAACTGCTATTTATTTAAAGAGAAACGCGGTAGAAAAAAAAGAGTCGTACAAATCTTTTATATCCGACCGATAATATCCTTGTCTTATTATTATTATTATTATTATTAAAAAAATATTTTTATCACAAATTGTTTTAAAATTGGACTTATCTTTTATTCATTAAAAACTAAGGAGAACTGTCAGACAGTAATACAACATTGGCTCAATATATATATTTCCTGTAATTAGTTTTAATTAATTTATCCGAATTGGCTTAGAATCCGACATGAGAATTTAATTCCTGAACTGTACAGTCTCCTTTCTGTATAAGAAATTCTGCAAAGTCCCTAACGTGGGAAAGTAAATAATATATTAGAGAGTAAATAAGACAGTACTAAATTTATGATATTGGTGGCCATAATTAAAAGTCGATAATGGAATAAAAATACAAACAGATCATCAGGAAGATATTAATTGAATTGGGTTTGGGTTTAGGTAGTACTACTGGAGAGCAACAGAACATATATAGATCAGTAATATATAAGCTGAGTTTCTGACGACTCGGCTCTTTTATGTCTGTCATGTGTCTGTCGTCGTCTCGAAACCCCCGCGACCGTAATAAAATAAGTGTAAGTTGTAACTGCACTGAACTAGGTGGACGGGTTTTCCTTTTTGGAAAACTCTTCTTACAGGCAGCTTGCGTACCAAATTGTGCACCATTGCTTATGTGTCAAATAAAACGGTGCGTTTCAAAGAGAGATCTGTTGGGAAGACTGAAACTCGAATGCTCTCCTTTCCACCGAAGTCTCCTCCCATGGCTGAAACCATCGCCATTGACATCTCCTCCGTTCCCCCTAGCTTTCCCTTCTCCTTCCGTCGTCCGTGCATCCACGCCTTCTGCCATTCCCCCTTCTCTTCTCTCCCCTTCTCTTACCTTCTCAATCTCTGAACGTAAACCCTTCCATTGTCTTCTCCATTCCCTTGTACCATTTATGATCTCGTCTTTGTCTTCAGCAGTCTCGAACCCTAGCCAGATCCCCCATCAGTATCTGAAGCCTCTGTAGCCAGATCCTCAGTAGCCAATGCCACAAGCCACCGTATCCAGTCTCCAACCTTAACATTCTCATCTATTCTCCAATCTATTAGCCCTAGCCAACCCCAAATCAGGACGCCTTCTCCATTCCCTGTAGCCAAAGCCCCAAATTATTCTTAGCAAGCCACCGTAGCCATCGGTATCTTTCTCTCCCTCTATCTTTGTGATTTTGGATTACCTAAGGTTCATTATGTCGTTGTTGATATCTAAATTGCAAAATTTATGTTGTTTGTATCTGGGATTAAGTTTGCAATTAGTAGTTATTACAGCATAAGCCCATGCACTTTCCTCTTGAGTTTGTGTTGAGCTGCTTGTTTCTTCATCTAATGAGGTGATTCTCATACTGCTATCAATAAAAAAAAATTGTTTCCCTTGTCATCCTTTTCTTTTGGAGGATGATATTATTTCGTTCTGCATTTTATTAATTTCCTTGTTTATGTTGTACATAGAATCAAGGAAAAAAAATTCTTAAGGTTCATGCCTAGTTAATAGAGGCCTAAGCTTTTCCCACAAACAAAAACAATTAAATGAAGTGAATTCAATTAATTGAACCCGAAAAAACAAATCGAAAAATACCAAACTACTCTAAAGAAGATTCAAATGAAATAAAGAGAGTCGATCGATGCGCTCACCATATGAGAGGATTCGAGTGCGAGAGAGAGTCAGAACTTCAACTGCAAGAGAGGGTCTGAAAGAGAAGAGAGGGCTACGTAAATGCGAGAAGAGTCGATGTAGTGGGTTATTGCATACAAAGAAAAGCACTTCCTCAGTGTATAAATAATTTCTAAACCAAAATCAATGCTTCCACCATTAAGATGTAATAGTTGCAGTTAAAGTAAAGAAATGGGGTCCAACCAACCAGATCTGACGACGGCAAGGAGTTGCGGTGGGGGAAACCCAGGATATGACGACCACCCAAGAATACCCACAATCTGTGAGAGAGATGTGAGTGCCAGCGTGAGATCGCTTCTGGTGAGTGCATAGATGCCGCGACGTGGGGGGAAATGGTGGCGGAGACGACAGAGACACCCACAATCGGTGAGACTGCAGAGTGCGTAAATGGAGCCTGGTCGCGGAGGAGTTGCTGACCAGAGATGAAAATGGCAGAGGAGATCAGCGGAGGAGGTGGTCGCGGAGGGTAGACAGACGGGAGAGATGAAAATGGCAGAAACAACAATCTTCTTCACGTTTCATTTTGTTCCCGTTTCCCTCTCTTTTCGATATATATATTTTTTTCAAATAAAATTGCCAGGTCAGCATCGGTGCGCAATGGTGCGCATGACTGCTTGCCTGTAGAAGAACTCTTCCTTTTTTTTCACGTAAATTATTTAGGAAAAATATAGTTGCAAGCACAATTGTGCACTAATCTGTGCACCAATATGATGTGATTGGTCAAAAAGTAGATTTTATTGAAAACAGTGTTAATTTAAATTTTAAGTATGAATAAATCAGTATTGGTACACAGATTAGTGCGTGACTGTGCTTGTATGTAGCAAAACTCAATTATTTATAACGTTACCCAATTTTACAGTAGCCATAAAAACTTTTTAATTTTACAGTAGCCATAAAAACGTAAAAAGTTAAGCTCTTGTAGCATGCAGGCTTTAGGCAAATTACGAAGAAAATAACAGACATCACAGAGAGAGAGAGAGAGAAAGAGAAGTAATTATCCTGTAATAATGCATTGTCCGTAATAAATTGTACCTTAAANGCCTAGTTAATAGAGGCCTAAGCTTTATTTGGTTGTTGATATCTAAAAGACCTTGGGTTGCTGCACTTTTGGCCTCAACTAGTCTTTGGTTGAATCATGAACACTCCAATCCTGTTGTGGGACTCAAGCCTGCATTTGAGTTCAAGGGGCAAAATTAAAAGATGGTGTTGAAAAACTTTTACCCTGCTTGTGAGGATCTCTGCTTTTGCTTTTGCTGTTTGTGAAAATCTCTGCTTTTGCTGCTTGTGAAGATCTAAGTTTTATTTCGAATTGTAATCTACGAGTTCTGCCCTAAGATTTTATCAAGGATACTAGATTTTACATAGATGAATTATGCCCTAAGATTTTATTAAGGATACTAGATTTTACATAAATATTGTAGGATGTTGAGATAATTTTAACAAGTGAGAAGTTTTTGGCAAAACACATAGAAAGGAAAAAATACAATGTGCCCTGCCCTGCAATGGGAAATTCCACCTGCCTTGGAAGTCTCTAGGAGATGGTCTGCAAGAGATGGAGAGAGAAATCATAAATTAGTGCATCTAGAAATGTGCTTCACTGGGTGAATTAACATGGGGTAGATGGGTTTAGTGTTGTATCTCCCGACATGGGCTGAATTGACTGCATAATAGCTGTTTTCTTGCAACTGAAGAAGTGTAAATTATACTAACTAGTGGGTTCATTGTTTGTAAGCGCATTAAGTTATATACATTTGCATTGCATCCATGTGTAAGGGGTAACTTTTGTATGAATCTAATATGACAGGTTATATATTAAGAAAGGAGGAACAACTTTGAAAAAGAGAGGAGATTGTGAAGAGGGAGTCAGGAGTTGAAGTCGACCAAGTCGATATTCAAAGGCAACAAGCAAACATCCGGCATGAATGCACAATGCTTCATATGTATTGGGTGATTTCCATAATAATATCATTGTACTTGATACGATCACAATGAAAACTCCAATTAATGGGAACTTTGTATTTCTTTGTGAGGAAACTTTGTTGTATATAATTGCAAACTACCAGGCTCGTAGTTTGTTGTAATGGATAGATGGAGTAATATGCCTAACGGTGGTGTTTGGATCAGGATAATTTAATCCTTCATTATTCTTTTGCTGGTCGGAGGATTTTATCTATTAGTTGCCTCTTCCTAAATTAGGATTTTGATGCATTTTATTTTCTTGAGATTGATTCCAGTGATTATTTTGCTTCTTCATTTTTTTCCCAACATGAGGCCAAAAAGTCTAGTAACTCGAACACAGTTCTAATAAACGTGAGACAGCTGTTGAAATTTATCACTTCCTGGGTGCAACACAAGCCATGACTTCACAAGCACCTGTAATCCTGAAGTCCAAACCTGACTGGCCGAACCATCAACAACCTCAAGACTCAATGTCCTCACTATATAATGGTTCTTGTTCAATTTCTATACACATGAAAATGACCTTAGAAAGAAATTTAAATAAGTAATGAATATGGAATTTTAAAAGGAAAATGTAACAGACTAGTTTTATGCTTTCCTTTTAGCCTCATCGGATCAATTTGTCACTATCCAGAAACCGAGGATTGCAGCTAATAACACAAACAAAACAAAAGCCTGGGAGAATGAAATGCCAAATACAAGCGGTTGACATCCATTCATAGCAAAATTCGGCGGTGCTTTTTACAAGTAAAATCATATAAACTTACAAAAAATGAAAAAATAGTAGGCGGTGCTTCCAAATAAAAGAGAGAAACCCATTAATCATCATGAAATGTCTTTTGTTTATGGGGTTCACCACTATGAAAAAACCATAAACAAGAGACACTACTTGTCTTCATCAATGGAATTTAAGATCATATAATTAGCTGCAGTAAACTGCAAGACCAGATTACATCACTCTTCATAGAGATCTAGTTCAATATCCCCAAACACAGCTCCATATAGGTCCGGTTGTGTTCCAGCCAAGCTATCCAGCTGTGTTCCTTCCATCCCAAATCGCATCTATCATATGATAAAACATTGCCTTTATTCATCATGTGCTTTGCAGATTTCCTGTATCGTTAAAACAAGCCAAAGAGAAGGAAACTCATCAAAAGATACATATTTAACACATATTTGTTAGACTGGATTTAATAATCGTGCAACTCTCATTACTTTAATTACTTGGAGACTGTTGAGATGGCGTTCTATATATATATACGCATATATATTGTGAAATGCCACCCTTTTTTTATTAATTTTCCCAACACAACAGGCTTGCTCATGAAATTACAGAGATATGGTCTCGTGAAAGCAAAAAGTGTTTTGAGCTATAAATACTAGCAGTGTATATTGCAGATGAAGGCAAAAAGTGACAATCAAAAAGAATTTAGCATAATTTAAAGGTTACCATAAGCACTTCAAACAACTTGGCATAATTTATGAGTTACCATGAACACTTCAAACAATTTAGCATAATTAATGAGTTACCATGAGCATTTTAAACAACTTAGCATAACTTATAGGTTAACAAAAGCACTATGTAGGTGCTTTAACTATGGCAGTGAATTACAAAGAACTAACTCAAATTTTTTGGGACTGAACTAGGAAGTCACTCTTAATATTCGAGAAACGCATGCATGTTTGGGTAGATTAAAAATTTATCGAAGATAACATATAGAAGAACTAAAGAACAGCTTAAATTAAAAGAACATGGCAAATGAACTTAAAAACAAAATCCCAACAAATGAGAATTAGAGAAGATTTGTTCAGTCCATCAAAGTTGGGCGATTATCGAAGATGAGGCAAAACTAATCTTTCTTCTACTCTAGCACAAAAGTAAAAAACACATCAATAAAAAGCAATGAATAAGCACACCAATAAAAAGGATGATGAATATTAGAGTATGAAAACGGAGTTTTTCACAGGTAAAAGGATGAAGCACACTTTCCCACAAACAAAAACAATTAAATGAAGTGAATTCAATTAATTGAACCCGAAAAAACAAATCGAAAAATACCAAACTACTCTAAAGAAGATTCAAATGAAATAAAGAGAGTCGATCGATGCGCTCACCATATGAGAGGATTCGAGTGCGAGAGAGAGTCAGAACTTCAACTGCAAGAGAGGGTCTGAAAGAGAAGAGAGGGCTACGTAAATGCGAGAAGAGTCGATGTAGTGGGTTATTGCATACAAAGAAAAGCACTTCCTCAGTGTATAAATAATTTCTAAACCAAAATCAATGCTTCCACCATTAAGATGTAATAGTTGCAGTTAAAGTAAAGAAATGGGGTCCAACCAACCAGATCTGACGACGGCAAGGAGTTGCGGTGGGGGAAACCCAGGATATGACGACCACCCAAGAATACCCACAATCTGTGAGAGAGATGTGAGTGCCAGCGTGAGATCGCTTCTGGTGAGTGCATAGATGCCGCGACGTGGGGGGAAATGGTGGCGGAGACGACAGAGACACCCACAATCGGTGAGACTGCAGAGTGCGTAAATGGAGCCTGGTCGCGGAGGAGTTGCTGACCAGAGATGAAAATGGCAGAGGAGATCAGCGGAGGAGGTGGTCAGTATTTCTTACTCATCTTTGGTACTATACACGTTTTGAGCCTCATCACACGGCCATGATAAATGATCATCACGTCTTTTTTTTTTTTTAGAAGGAGGATGGTAGTTAATTCCGAACTTTATTAATAAACCCTCACATTTGATAGAGAAAAATCGTAGTTACAAGACTTTTTAATAAAATAACCTTATTACCAATTAATTACAACTAATAAGAACTATCCAAATCATAAAGAAACAGTAAACATTTAAAAAAAAACCCAAATTAATCTGACATCATGAAAAAATCTTCTGTGTAACTCTACTAAAACCAACCACGATAGGTTCCTCTTGACAATGTTTGCTTTCTTGCCTGCTTAGTCTCACAATAGAAGAAATACATCTTAACTTGTACTGAAAAGGATATGGCCTGCTTCCTTTATCTTATTCGCACATAAGGTAAAGAACATTTGTTAAGATATAGCAAACCTTTTAGTCTTCTAGGAAGAAAACTATGAACCCGAAGGTTCATACACGAATTATGAACTCCTTTTTTGACAAAAAAAATCAGCCACTATATTACATTTTCAAAAAATGTGACAAATTGTCAAATATGAGCATTAACATGGCAAAGTGATCGATCATCACGTCTGCTAGGATTATTTAGGATAAAACATACTGCATAAATGATTAGGGTTTTTGGAATTGTTGAGATATATATATGGGTTATTTTGGATAAAACGTACTGCCAAAATTATACGTGATGGTGTGATTAGGTCATGAATTCTTGATTATCTCTCGACATGGGTTTTACATGATGAACGTATACGTAGAGATAAAATTAAAAACTAGTCATGCGCGTGAGAGAGAGAGATAAAGATCAGGAGCTGAATTTCATATATTGTATGTGGCAGCAACGACTAGATAGATCATGAATGATAGAAGTGACTGAGACAGACTGAAAAAACAAATAGAGTGGAAAATGTGGTCGTAAATTATAGAAAATATAATATAATAAAAATTGAAGACGGAGAAGAGAGAGGAACGGAAATATATTGATATATTTTTGCTATTTTTAATTATAACAGAATGCAAGTTATAGATTTTTATTTATCAAAAAAATTGCATTGAGATTAAATAAATTAAATGTTTTATTAGTTATAAAAATCAAATCAAATTGAATTGATAATTTGATATTATCCCAAACTTTGAAATTTGAGTCTACCTTCATATATATATATATATATATACATGTTGATTGATCGTCAATGAAACAAAGAAATTGATGTTAGTAATGGTGTGGCGCATGCTAGAACATCAAATCTAAGTTGTGACCAATAATAGGTTGATAATGGGCCAAAGTCAATAAAGAGTTAGGCTGAAAGATTGAGTCAACAATGAGCTACAAATCAGATATAAGATCAAACGTAAAAAGTCAAAAATGGGTTTGAGATTTCAAACGGTACTCAAACCAAAATTCAATAAAATAGACTCACAACTAATAAAAATACTCGAGGGTAAAGCTACGGGAAGAAAATATAATATAATACAAATTGAAGATGGAGAAGAGGGAGCAAAAGAGAGAATTTTTTAGGGTTATATCTTTGTTATTTTTTTAATTATAATTGAATATATAGATCTCTATATATAATTACAGAGATGAAATAAGGTAAATATTTTAATTATTATGAAAATTAAATCAAGATAATATCACATTAATATAGTGATTTGATAATTATAAAAATTAAATCAAGATAATATTCATTCAAATTCTAGAGAAGATATAATCTCCAACAAGTAAGTATGTTATTTTAAGGAAAACCCCAATTAAATCTTTATTTGCATTAAATCTTTTTAATTAAAATGTGACCGTTAAAATGACTGATAAATTAAAAAAATTAATACAAGTTCCACCCACCTAGATAATGGATAATATTGTAAACTTTTTGGAAAGTTAAAAGGTGTACTATTTTAGATCCCATGAATCTGTTTGAATAATGAATATGATGCGATATTTATTAACTTTAATTATTATTTTTTATTGATATATTCTAGGTAATTTTGTAGATAATTATTTAGTAGAAATCAGTTAAAATATGACGCCATATAATATAAGATATAATTTTTATGATAAATGATATTTTATATATATATATATATATATTATTATATCTGCCAATAGTTAAAAATTACAAATTATAACAGAGAAATTTCTACTTGAAGGTTGCAAAATGTGCTTACCGTACTTTTATTACTACGTTTGTCCTTTTCACCTCTCGTCTCTTCTTCTGGCCTTTTTATCTCTATCTCTTCCTTCTTAAGTTCTCACTCACCCATCTCATTCCATCGTGATCACACAGACCCATCTCTTCCCCTTCCAGTATCTCTCAGCTCTATCTCTCCATACTCTAGCTAGCCTGAGAGTTTCTTAGAATATCTGGGTCTGTGAAATAGAGGGTAAGGAAGAAGAAGATGAAGGAAGCGTTTCGTTTTGAGGGGAATGTTGTCTGGCTCGAGGCCACAAACTAGATCTATGATATTATCTCAATTTCACCAATTTGCCAAATTAGATCTTTGGTATCCCCAGTTGACAGAAGTGCTCATATCATTGATCATGAGTTTATGACGTCGGACCAGGCTTCATTCCCCCCAATTATTGCTTCCATTCAATCTGATCACAATCTCCTTTAATTTGTTCTTCATTTTTTTTGTCTTGATCTACTGGTGAGCATTCTTACCTCTTTTTCATGTGATTTTCTCCCATGTTTGGTATATTCTAATCAGCTTTTGGGACTTTTTTTTTTCATTATGTAGACATATATATTACTATGGTTTTTTTGTAATTAGAGAAATTATGGTCGTTGGGCAAGAGCAGATTGGAGTAATGATGATGGATTTTGACTGCTTTTTTCCACCCTTTTTTCTGACCGAAGAAGAGTGAACGGATCATCATTACTCTTTTATTTTTTTCTCTAAATTTCATGGATCGGGCAGGCTTGTGTTTTTCCCTGCCAGTCTTTCTAACCCTCAGGTT
The DNA here is from genome assembly GCA_011037825.1 of Carya cathayensis. Classification (NCBI taxonomy): domain Eukaryota; kingdom Viridiplantae; phylum Streptophyta; class Magnoliopsida; order Fagales; family Juglandaceae; genus Carya; species Carya cathayensis. Next base: position 857,068 of record QGSO01000281.1, on the reverse strand, counting down.
CATCATTGGGCTGGTTCTTTCATGATGGCTTCGCAAGAATCTTCTCTGTCCGTTTCTGCCCTTTCCCTGTTCTACTTCGTAATTGGCTTCTTCTCGAACTTCCGTTCCTAGCCTCAACACCAAACGGTACTTTTGCTTAGGGTTTTCCTCCGATGGATTCGTGCAGTACTGTTCATGCCGAGAGACGTTCAGATCTCATTTACTGTGTTAATTTGCAAATTTTTTCTCAAATAGACTTTCATATATAATGGTTATGATAATAGTCGATATCAATATGCATGCTTGTAAAACTGGATGTATAATTATCATGGCTTTCGAAATATCATTCTGTGGGTATATGATCTGGTTTGATCTTTTGTCTTTTATGATGCAAGTTATACTGAGATGGGTGGATTGTTGGCTTTTCTTTTGTCTGGACCTCTGAGTCTGGTCACTTGATGCTTTTTTCATGGATGAAGAGACGGAAAAAGCACTCGCTCGGTTTTTTAGAGTTATGCTTAGGTTACTAACTCCATTGATCATTTTAACTCGATGTTTTTTAATTTGCAAGTTTCGATCCAAAGATGTTCTTAGCTTTTGTAATGCGTGTGTTTGACACCACATCCATTGCTTCAAGAAAGGAAGAAGAATAATTTCATTAGGCTGACAGATGTGCGAGTAGGTTGTGTTCGAGAAGCAACCCACTAGTTATTTGCAAAGCACTCTATTATTTGCACTACTTCTTTTATCTAGGATGTTTTATCAGATTTTAGAGCGATGAGAACGCGAATGATGACATGTAGTAATATTTACACAAAATAGAGAAGAAAAGGAAAAAGAATGATGTGATAGATTGGATGTCTGATTTTACTTGGACCTTCTAGTCTTGTCCTATGTGGCTGTGGCTATGTATGAGCAAGTTACAGTTTAACACAGTAACTCTTTTCTTTGGTTTTTCTTCTTTAGAAATGAAACCCCACATTCTGCAATCCGTGAGAGGAGGAAGACATGATATAAAAACTAGACGTTGTGAACGGGTAGCTACTAGCTAGCTGTTCATCATGTTCTTCGACCAAGAAGACAGCAAAATCTGGTTTTCTGAATGCCCTGTATATATTCTGCAATCCTTCTTTTGCGTAGTATTCTACAAGTCTTACTCTATTAAGTCCATCATTTATGCTTCCTAGACTGTATTGGGATATCAAGTTTGAAGTATTTATGGTTAATTTCGAGAATTATTTGTTCAAATTTCAACGAGATCGGTCGCGGGACAGAAGGCCGGAAAGGCGGGATGTAATGTCATGACAAACATTACATCTTCGACGTCTCTTCGCAACAGTAATATTTCTCTCCAAAACTGAGGTGCTGATCATAAAGAGTAGGCTGCATGGGTTACATGAAGAAGTGTTTTCTTGCGGTTTTCATGATGAATTTGCTCTTTCTTGTATAGAAGGAAATATAAAAAAGGAAAGAGAAGATCATGAAGTGATTTGAAAGATGAAGGAGAGAAGCTTCACCGAATTAGAAGACAACGTCCGTGATGGGTCTCTACTCTCTTAATTAGTGCTTTGTGGTGTTGGGTGGAGTGTTGTGCATCATTCGGTCATCAATTTCTGAAGCTGAGTGCATATGAAAACGCTGAATGCCTTTAATGGCCTGACTCCTTTTCCCTCTGAATCATTTACCATAATGCAGTTAGGTCAACATCAGCAGTTACAACATGGATTCCCCATTGTTTAGTATTTCAATTACTTGTTAGGAATCTAGTACAGAAAAAAGATGTCAGCTCAGTGTTACTCCTCCCAACACATGATAACACATGATGTACTGTCTCCCTAATTCGTCTAGATAAAAAATTAAAAGAAATATGGGTTTAGATGCATTTATGAAAAGTGAAAAAATATTATGGGTGTTGCGTATAAATAAGTGTTGAGTTTAAAAAGTTTGTGGATCATATGTGTAAAGAAGTTTTGAGTTGAAATAAGTTTAGTGATTTGAGAGTTGGATATTTAAAGGTTAAATTCAAGTTAAAATTAGATTGAACTGAGATCCCACTTCCCAATGAGACCTTAGATGTCATTCATTTCATTAGCCAACTTCTGTAAATGGTATATATCTTGTTTAATCTAATTGTAAAGATGCTCTATCTTGAGAAAATTGGATATTCGGAATGCATTTCATTTACCTGTCTTGCTATAAAACCTATTAATTAGCTCAAAAACATTCAAGGTTGTTTGGTTTCATCATGTTGGTGAGTGTGTACGTTTACCTGTGAACTTTTATTGAAGTGTTAATCAATTCCAAATTTGAGAAGTCATTCTGCACATAACCTTCTAGGGGGTCTGGCTTGGGTCTTGTGGTAAAATAACTGGATACTGCCTGTTATAGTCAAACCGACGTCGTGTAATGTTAGGTTAAGGAAAAAAATTATGCTGATGGTCTATCTAATTAATTAAGAAGTTAAGAATTCGAGAGTTTAATACTATTGGATCTTGGAATCATCTATTGGTTAAAGTACTAAATAATAATTATAATAATAACAACAATGGAGAGAATAAGAAATAGGAAACTTTAAATTTAATTCAAATTTAATTCTATTCATGGACCTTGCCTCCTAGCAATTTTAAATCTCTTTCTAATTTCACACATTTTGTTTGAAAAAGATAAATAAAAATTTTATTCATATAAGAAATTCTATTTTCAATGGCGAACCTCTTTTTTTTTTTAATGAGAGTATGTCACATTTACACACTCTGTATTTATAATTACTCAATAAAAAAAATAGTGCTACACATATGAACAATATTATAAATCATCTCATTTTATCAGCTTTTTTTTTTAATTTGATTTTGAATTTTAAGATTTTTACTATTTTCAATAGTTGACACATGTTATACAAGTAAAATTGTAATTAAAGATAGATAGTACTTCCAAAACAAAAAAACATTCGGTTTAAATGGGGGAGCATTGGCAATGGATTCTTTATCTTCATATGCAAATTTATATGTTTTGAAGATTGATTTTGAAGATGAAGAAAAATTCCTACATTGGATTATGTATTTTTTGACCAAATAATAAAAAAATATTATTATTATTATTTTCCTAAAATTCCTAAACTGGTACCTATCTTCATATTACTCTTTTCCCATGTTATTATAATAATAAAAATATTATTTGAAGATGAAAAAGGGTTCTTCATCTTTGAATAAAAACTGTAGCAATTTATTTATAATTTTACATATGCATATGCCAATGTAGATGATTTTATGGGCATATTCTTCAAATTCAAGGATGAAGATGAAGATGAAGAATCTATTGCCAATGCTCCATATCATTATGGTGATCAGCAACAATTTAAGCGACACTTTTTTTTCCTTAAAATTCATGAATAATATTGCTGTTTATTAATTTAGAATAAATAATATTCAGTGCCACATTGTTGAGAATTCAATATTGAGATTTCTTTGCTCGGAACCGACGTTGTGGAATTATTATTATATAACAAAAAAAAAATAAAAAAAAAAAACTCTAGAGCTTCAAAATAACACTACACTTTGTCGGTTTGGCTAACAGGAAGTATCCAGTTATATTTTTGCATAAGGACCCAAGCCAAACCCCCTTCCAGGTAGGCAAAAGAATCTCACACTATATAGACAAATTAAGAATCAGCTATTCAATGGTTTTCATGTTCGATATATAGTAACTTACTAACTTTCTTTAGAGCTGACACTGCCTTTCATTTTAACTTTTGTAATTTTCCAACTCACGATTTATATGATCCACCACCTAAACCACAGTTACTCAAAACACGTTAGCGAGATGCAATAAACTGCGGCTTTCTTTTTTGTGGGCATCTCTAGTTGTATGCGCTCTGTTTTCTATACCTTTCTCGCGAAATTGAACCGACTGTTTTGCATCTTGAGGTGATCTCAAATGATTTGATATGTAAAGAATGAGTTTTGCAAAACGTACAAGTAAAGTCGCGTACTAATCTGTGTACTAATATTGATTAATTTATATTCAAAATTTAAATTCGAACTGTTTTCAATAAAATCTACTTTTTAATCAATTACATTAAATTAGTATACATATTAGTACGCAGTTGTGCTTGTAATTAAATTTTTCCATAAATAATAGTGTTTTATGAATTTCATAATTGAGATATATTTAAATACAAATATTAAATAAAAAAGTTTAAAAAAATAATAAATCGTATCATAATTAATTTAAAACAAATTGAACTCACTTTTAACAACTGAACAAAGCTTAAACAAATCCGGAGTCTGCATTTTAAGCAGTCGGGAAGAGATGTGAACCCATTACCTTCCGGGCCTTCCCCCACCTGTGCGGCTATTGTACGTGGCCCATAACATAATTGGGAGTGGACCTAAAGATCAGAGCCCGAATGTTGCTAACTCGAAGGCCTGAATCCTAAAGACTAGCTGAGGCTCTAATGTTCATAACTTTAATCATCTCGTACTTATCATTTGTTACCGACTCTCTCGATCGTTAGCACTTCATTTCGCGCAAATAACTAATTCCATTTTGATATTGATTAAATAACTGATAATAATTAACGCTCGTAGACTGTTTGCCTTATTCATGACAGATCGATCATCTCAACACCATCTCTTCAATAATTCCTCCACCTATGAGGTTGATTTTTTTTTTTTTTTTAGGTGCTGCTAGTCAGCCTTATGAATTTGTTTCCTTAAAATTATTACTAGTGTAATTGAATCATTTTTTTTTTCATTTTTCATTTTAAATATTTTTTAATCATCTTTAAACATTATAAAAAATTACACAGATTTACTAATAGTCATTTCTTTAACTATTAAGAAAATAAAATACACGAGCAATTAAAATGAGGGGATTATAAAATCTTGAGACTAAATAGTATTATCCTTGTTCAATATGTGGAGACTTGATTTGTGGATTTGAATTGTTGGGAATGTAATCTTTGTTTATGATTAGAAAAATTCTATTCATCATCTTCACATACCACATACCATACTTTTTTTCTCTTATCAAATATATATATATAATGAGTCGAAGAATTTAATTAGTTTACGAAAATAATTAAATGTGATGCTTGTGGATAATGAACAGCATAACTGATCTTGTGGCTATTATGATTTTATGCTTGGTCGGTCGAAATTCTTGACTTAGGAACGACATGTAGCATCTGGGTGGGGGTCGAGGCCCAATATCTATCCGACAGAAACAAGTGACAGCTACTTCAAAAAAAAAAAAACAAGTTGCAGCAACCCTACATATATGGTACATATCGACAACATAGTATTAAATCAGTCATCCCTATCCCGATTCGTCTTGGGGTGAAAAAATGAGTGCACTTTTCACGTTCGAAATCCTTTGGCACGCAACAAGGACAGAAAAGTCTACTATCGGTTCCTAACTTCCAGCTCATGTGCTTGGATATGTTTATCCTAAAAATAAAAAAATAAAAAAAATAGTAAATAATTAGTAAGAGGTAGTAAGTCTGCTGTCATTATCCTTCTTGTAATTGGTCATCAATACGCATGCTTTCTTGTAGATATGCTGTTAGGCTTATATCAGAAGGTCAAGGTAGCAAGGGATCATGTTTACACTTTCGAATAGTAAGACAACAAACCCAATTTCTTGAGTGCATGCTCTCGTTATTCATTAGTCATCCAAATTAACTAATTAAGTACGTATTGATCAATTTCCAATTTGAGAAATTATTGGACTGGTCTTGAAATTTTGGCATTTTTAAAAAAAATTGGTCTTCTTGGCAAAAAAAAAAAAAAAAAAAAAAAAAAAAACCTTCATAATGATCCTTCAGAAAATATATATTAAGTTCTTCCACTGATAAGCCGATATGTAAAACACATTCTATGCCGTTGATACGATAGGACTTGATCTGTAAGAGATTAATTAAGTTTTAAATTTTTTCTTTATACATCAAATCTTGTCATATTAACGGCATGGAAGGTTTGTTTAAGCCTATATATTGATCAATAGAATTTTTCATAAATATTTATCAAAGTGGTTCATGATCGGTTCAAGTTTCGTCAAAATGGAAGGAAAATGCTGAGACGACACAGATTCATTTTTCACTCCATGTATATGTAATCAGTGTTCACATGCAAATGCATGCGTGTTTTAATAGTACACACTCATCTTTTTGAAATTAGAATTCTCGGGGACAACATGATACACGTGATACACGCATCGTTCCAAATCCAATGATCACGTGCAGTTGTGAAACATGTTTTCACCTGATTTGCCGGTCTTGATCAAGTGGTGCATTAATTAGAAATCGATTTCCCTTTTTAGTACCACAGGAATTAGTTTACATATAAAAGGTTACATGGCATAAGTCAATACAATAATTTTGGCCGGCAACCTAATCAACCGATTGATTCATAATTTGGGAGTGCGACATGGCGTGAAAAATAATCTCAACCACGTGATATTATTCTAATAAAAAAATAATAATTATATTTGAAGGATTTTACACTATATATTATCCATGTAATATAATTTAATTTAAAAGATAAATTTTAAAATTTAAATCTTACAAATAAAATTATACCTTATAAATTTTGTGTTGTGTAAACTTCTTTAAATAGCACTACTCATAAAAAAAATAAAATTATAGAGCTATTAAAAAGATCAAATTTTTAATAGCAAGTCTCTACTTTCAAAAAGTTTGTATGAAGCTTTCACTTCTTTTTTTAAGGGAAACTATCATTATTCATTTATCAGAAAAACTTATATCCATGATCAGATACATGTAAGAATATCCTCATATCAACCATTATCTCATAAACTAATTAGTGCATTTGGAACTTCACTGGTATACTATTTCCTTTTGTGATTGGTCTGATATTTACTACTGTTGATACTCTCTACAGACAAACATCCAAGAGATAGTATTCTGACTAAATAGAAACTTAATCTCACCCTTCATAGAAAGAGATGGCTCAACCTCTATAGACAATCGTCCATGAGACGAACACACGGTTTTTTTTTAATTAAATAATAAGGAAAGCAGTAAGATAGATGCGAAAATGGATGGATTACAAATTAAACCAACTCTGGTTGACTTTGGAATCAGTATTAGCACTTGAAGGCAACACGCTTGTTTCTTTTTAGCTATAAAAGTTAAATCTGAAAAATCTGATGATGGCGATTTTGGTGATCCAGTGCATGTGACGAGAAGAGACGTTGGAAAGGGTGGCACGTGATGGCCACGCACATTTGTGAGTGACACGTGAAGACCACGCAGAATGATTTTTGCAAAACTGCTACTATCCTCGGAACGATTTGCTGCCTGTGAGTCTTCTTGTGTCGAGAGTTGCTGAAAAATTATAGATCTGTCTTTTTTAGCTTTGAATGAAACAAAATAAATTAAGAAAAAAGAACTACCTTGACAGATAAAGTAAGTAGATAGAGAAAATGGGGAAAGAGAGAGAGAAGTAGGAGGAAGCCTTCTCCTCTTCCTTCGGTAAAAATTAGATCTGGAGGCTTTATACAAGAGAGAGAGAGAGAGAGAGAGAGAGAGAGAGAGAGAGAGAGAGAGGTGTGTGTGTGTGTGTGTGGCTTTTTAAAGGGTTTGGCCTTTTTCAAATTATTTTTATTATATAATATACCTAAAGCTCTCACTACCTAGATGGCCGGCATCATCACCTTAAATCAATACCGAAAATGTTTTACTTAAGGACATAGAATAACAACCATATTACAACTCAAATATAACTTCATATTTAAAAAAATTTTCACCTTAACTCAAAAATATGGTCAAAAGTACACTAGGTCAACATAAAGTAAAACTTTTTAATTTTTTAATACCCAATTATTATTAAATTATAGCATAGTTGTTTTTATATTATCTTCCTTTACTTGAAGAGAATTATAAAAGTGCTCAGGCACTCTTTCAAACATTGGTTTCGTGTTTCTTAAGAAAGCTAGGTTACGTTTGGATAATAAGATGAAATGAGAAATTTTTAAAATTATTAAGAGATTTTCAGGATTTCCTTTTTAAACATTATTTAAATACAAAATATTTTTTAATTTTAGATTTTAAAATTTTTCATCTAATCATTACCTAATGATCATTACAACTTTTACAAATTTTAAAATAAAACACAAAAATCAATACAAAGTTTTCAAACTCCAAAATAAATTAATTAATTAATTAAAGTCAAAAGAATTTTTTAATTTTATAATATTTGTATTCAACTTTTTCTCCTATATCTCTTGAAACCCAATAAAACATTTTAATTTAAACTATTTAACTATTATTCTCAAAATTCTGATATACTCCAAGCAGTAAAAAGAAAAACTCCGAATTTTATTACACTTTGAAAATAATTTGTGCAAATTTAAAATGTACTATTGTCTTCTTCTTCTTGTTTTTTTTTTTAAATAAAAAGGTGATATCTATCCAACATTCGTTTTTTTAAAAAAGAATAATTGATGCAATTGCTTTTTAGAAAAATCTAATTACAATTACAACTGTATACTAATATGTGTATCAATTTAATGTGATTGGTTAAAAAATAAATTTTATTAAAAATACTATTAATTTAAATTTTAAATATAAATAAATCAATATATTAATTCCTGACCTGACTTTCCTTACGGGAAACAAAACTTTTTGTTTTTCTCCGACCATTTGCAGGCATGCAGTCGTATTGCGTACGAAATCTTATCCCAAATTCCTTTGACCAACAAGAATTTTTTTGTTTTTTTTTGTAAGCTAACAAGAAAAACTATGTATATCATCATCGCTCATTTCCTCCTTTGCAGATATTTCTCTTCGTGGTTGCTACTTTTCATTCATTCTAATTATCACAGCTTAATCAAAGACGCTAACTTAAAAAGAGATCAACAGCAAGGGCATGCAAGAGAAGCAAATGGATGAGATAATTATTTGTTCCCCTTCTTCTTCTCCGTTTGTTCCCGTTTGTCATGAGACCTCACCAACGATTGAGCAACTTCTACAGTTCATAGTTCAAAGCCGGCCTGAATGGTGGGTCTACTCCATCTTCTGGCAAAAGTCCACAGACAATAATGGCCATGCTGTTCTATCATGGGGTGGTGGTCATTTTCGTGGCACCAGGAGCTCTCTGTCCAAAGCGAGCAATGATCATGACCAACAAAAAAATGGGTTCAGTTCGGAAAAACTCAACGTGAGCAAAGGACCGAAAGTTCTTTCTGCCGATCAGGACTTGGACATAGACAAAGTAGCAATGGATGATGTCACTGAATCCGAATGGTTTTACGCCGTCTCGTTTACACGATCATTTTCTGTACGCGATGGTGACGTTCTTGGCCGCGCATATAGCAGCGGGGCATGCATTTGGTTGTCAGGTGATCAAGAGCTTCAATTCCATGAGAACGAGAGAGTTAGAGAAGCTCGTATGCATGGGATCCAGACTTTAGTTTGTGTTGCAACTTCAAGTGGGGTGGTTGAATTGGGTTCTTCCGATTCAATTCAAGAAGAGTTCTGTGGTTTGGTGCAACAAGTAAAGTCCCTTTTCGGTGTTGGAAATGCTAATTCTCGTGAGGAGTCAAGGCAGCTGGTAAGCCATCGGGGTCAGCCACCAATTGCCAAGCGCCCGGATTTTCCTTTTCTAGATATCGGAATGTTTTTACAAGCTCAAAAGGCGTGCACCTTGCAAGAGATCAAGCAACCAGAAGTTTATGCAATATTTAAAGATGAAGGGGCAGCTGGTCTTGGCCTTTCATCATCTTACTCGGGGCCTTCTGATTCTAGAGGTGATTTTGCCTCCGAAAATACTGAGAACAAGAAGAGAGGGAGAACGCAAACGAATAGGCGAGATTGCTCGGTAAACAACTTGGAAGCAGAGAGGAAGCGCCGAGAGAAGCTTAACCATCGGTTCTACGAGCTCCGCTCGGTGGTTCCCAATGTTTCAAAGTTGGACAAGGCATCTTTACTCGCTGATGCAGTTGCGTGCATCACTGAGCTCAAGGTCAAAATTGATGACTTGGAGGCAAAACTCAAGGCACAATCCCGAAAGGCCAAGATTAGTAATTTGAGTGGTATGCATGACATGAATCGAAGCATAACTACCTCCACAGTTGATAAAAAAAGGCTATCATCATCAAGTTATACTGCAACTACGATGGACGTGGAGGTGACAATTGTTGGATCAGAAGCCTTGATCCGAGTACAATGCCCGGACGTGAACTACCCACATGCAAGATTGATGGATGCAGTCAGAGACCTTGAGTTTCAAATTCATCATGCTAGCATCTCAAGCGTGAAGGGGCTGATGCTTCAAGACCTTGTGGTAAAAGTTCCTGATCATGTATCACGAAGTGGCGAGGAAATGAGAATAGCTATTCTTAATCAGGTCATGCGGAGTTAATTAATTGTTATCATGTGGTACTTAATCTACTTAATCATCCTGCAACATATCCTATTAATTCGTGCGTAGCTAGCTAATTCGACTATGAAGCTTAATTACAATCGATATCTGATCAAAAGCTCAGTTTTTGTATTTCTTCCTTTCTTATTGATCTCTTCCAAGATTTGCTTCAACCTGTCATCAATCATATATATTTTGACTCGAGTTCCGTCGAAGAATTCTCTAACGAATCTAGGCAAAACAGTCGAATGCCAAATGTCGCAACTTGCGAAATCGATTGTGATTGCATTTAGTATACATATAAATATATATATATATATATATATATATATATATATATATATATATATATATATATATATATATATATATATTTATATAAATATATAGTTCGAATTACGGTGCAGAATGGATGCATGTTTCCGAGAGATTAATGTAGTCCAAGAAGTTTCGTCGTGTTTCATTCTTTGGTGCATGAAAGTTTTGCGAGTCGCCGTTGACTTTGAACGTTGAATAGTACTATATATTAATTGCTTATTCTTATTTGTCAATTATCAGTAGCTGATGAGAGGTAAAACTCCTTATGAGGCTAATAAATCTGAGCTTAGCACGGACGTCGGACGGTAGTACTGCACCGTCAATGGTCAACTTGTCTTTTACTAGATCAGGATGATTACATGATGCATGACATAACACGTCAATGACTTGAATATTAAACCAGAAATGCTACCATGCGCGCTAAGTATATAGTTGGAGTTGTCCATTCACGTGTCACCTTCACGTGGTGCCATGTGGTTTATTTAAAAATTTTTAAATACAAAAATATAAATGATAGAGGGAATTTAAGTTTACAAGCCTTTTTTAAAAAAATCTTATTTTGTTTTAAATATATATTTTTTTAATAAACCACGTTGCATCTCATGATGGAGACATGTCATTGGGACAATTTCATTAATGGTATACTTAGGTGACAGAGTAGCAAGCCTCTATTTAAATACGTGAAAGTTATGAAAAATAATTTGTACAATCTTAAAATGTCTAAATCACATGTCTTCTATTTGAAAAAATGACTAATTTGATATCCACATGAGAAAGTTTACTTTTTAACAATCGACCTCACTTATTTTTAATAGAGTATGCTACCATTAAATTTGGAGTAAATGTGTTAAAGCAAATAACTTTTGGTAATTGGAGCTTAAAGATTGATCGGAGTTTAAAGTCAAACGATCATCAAAGAGCGTGGATCCCTTTATCATTGGTTGTCGTGTTTGTTAATTAGAAAGTCTACCATTAGAGTATATAATCTATGAAAATATGTATGAGAACTTTTCGACTCACCTAAAAGCAAATCTAATACCATCGCGACACAAAATAATTAACAGGTTTTGGTTTGATGTTAACGGATTTAAGTCAAAATTGATTAATTTGTAAAGACATGATTTATAAACAAATAAGCCTGTTTAACTAGAATCAATCTATTTTGAAATGTTTAGATTTCATTTTAAAATTATAATTTTATTATTATTAAATTATAATATTCGTATCTCTTAGCATGTTTGTATTTTACTTGAGATTGTAATCAAGGAACTATGCTCATATTTTTTATTATAAAGTTTGTAATATTGGTTTTATTATATATTATAATTTGAAAAATGTTGATATTTATTTCTTAGTAGGTAGTCTTATTTCTTTTTAAGATATTGTGACTACTAGTAAATACAGATTTTAACTTTTATGTAAAACTATGTAATTAAGTCAAATGAGTTATGCATGATAGTTCAACCCACTTATATGAAACGGATTTTACTAAGTTTTGTTGTGTTAATGTATCAAAATGGGTAATACAAAATGACCTGTTATCTAAATGAGTCGGGTTAGGGTTGAAAATTTTAATACATTTATCTTAACGGGTCAGATTCTGATTGACCTATTAGTCAAATGTTCATAATTTGACATGACGCAAACACAATCCAAAAATAAGAATTGCCACTCCTAGTCTCCTAATATTTTTGTAATGTAGTTAGGTTTGAGGAGTGAGATAAGAATTTTTTATTTTCATTGAAAGTTTAAAATATTATATATTAATATTATTATTATTTTAAGATTTGAAAAAGTTAAATTATTTATAATATTTTGTACTAGAATTTAAAAAAATTATAATAATGAGATGAAAATTTTATGTTTAAACTTAATTATCAAACCTAACCGATTATAGTTCGCATTTGAGTCCTATTGCTAGTAATCTGGGCTTAGAGATACACATAGGAAAAAAGGAGCCCAGACCCACAACCACAGCCATGAAGGCCGTGGGAGTACATGCCCATTGCACCATTGTGAAACTTTCGATTTCACAAACAGAAACACTCGTACTGGGAGTCTATAATTCTCATCCCACATTCTTATGTTTGTTGTATTTCTATTAAATAATTCTATTTTACGGTATTTTCGTCACACACAATCCATCTGGTATAATTTAATTTAAAATATAAATTTTAAATTTTAAATCTTATAAATTTCCTTATCACTTGTAGACTTATTTATTGTGGTTGTTAAAAATTATGGTTTACTATATTAAAAATATTTAAAATAAAAGTGCAAAAATTAAAAGTAAAAACATATATAAAGAAAATAATAATATAAAATATATGAAAAAATATGGAAAGGGTAGAAAAAATAAATGACATAAAAGACTTCAAAATCCCTAAGTATCTAAAAACAGAAAACAAAAAAAGATAATAATAAAACAAAGCAAAATAAATCCAAAATAATTTCAAAGAAATTAACTCGGAAGAGTAAAGTTACAAAACATACTCCAATCTCACTTTCATTTTATTATATAAAGCGTGGCACCTTTTAATCATCCTCGGATCATCTTTCTTATTTTTAAGAATATTTCAAATGTTAATAATCAATTACATGACTTTATCATATCGGGATAAGAATAAGATGGCAGTACTGATCGAATTTGCAGAATTTTTCTTATATATACTTCATAATAATACAAAAATATTTATGAATAATGAGCCGTTTGTTTTGACAGATGATATCAACTCGTATGGAGAGACTTTCTTTTATCCAAATCACTTTCTAATCTAAAATCATTTCATATCATCTTAATCTAAATACAAAAATTTTAAAAATCATCTCATCTCAGCTCAACTTAATAATCTTATTATTACTACTATTCATAAATTATTTTAACTCATCTCCAAAACAAGCCCTAAAATAATAGTATGAACAAAGGGGCACTGATTGTCTTTGTGCCAGACGATACGTTGGGTTGGACTCTGGAAAATCTTGGTCTTGGTCGTGGTCGGTGAAATATGTTTCAACAGGCTCAGTTTTTAATATTTCGGTAATATTCCTGTAATTCAGACAAAATGTCATATATAATATTATATATTTGAAATTGACCCTCTGTAATAAATTAATAATGGGGAGTGGCTGCTGCCAAAATTCCAACCCCAACTGCACGTACCCACAGTTTAACTAACCAAATGAATCATAAGCTTGTTAATTAAGCTTAATTAACCACGTGTTATTGTCTGTCTTTTCTGTCACAAAATTACGGCCGGAGAGGATCATAACTCTTGCAACAATCGGGATCTCTTCAATATTTATTTGACATAAAGTAATGAATATTTGAATTATTTAAGACATGATTAAAATATCCCACATTTGACCAAGAGATCGAATCGAGTAGCTAGCCGCAACTACTTTCTCCTAGCTAGCTCGCTAAGGAACGTGAGGAACATGACCGATGGTTTGAATGAAAGGGCACCATAATTTTATCATTTTTCATAATTATTTGCGGTTGAAAACTTGAATATTGTAGCTTGACTTTACTTTGATCATGTGACAGATTCTGGTGATGCATTTCAACTTGTTGATGCCGTGTTTCGCGGCCCGAGTAGTTCTAAGATGGTATAAGCTTTCGGCACCTACAACAGAAGGGACAAGGGTGGGCTCCAGAGCAGTTTGTGAATCTTTCGATGCTGAAGTTAGTTAGGATCTTTTAGGACAAGATTAGTATGTCTCAAAGAATACAAAAATCATACATTTTTCTGTGAGCAAGATCAGGGTATTTATACTTGACCTGGACTCATCCATTGACGGAGAACGTGGAGTGTCAAGTCATGTCTGGGTAGACCTGCCACCTCCATGTTGCTACAGCGAGGTGTCAAGCCGAGGTTGTATTGTCCCATGAGTGCGCGGTCGCGTGTTCACTTCCCCTGACATTCATTAAATGTGGCGTGTCTTTGGCCTTATGTGCCCTCAACCTTGCACACCTAGTTTCTTGGGTCTTGAGGCAGTCACCTGTCAACGTATTCCTTTAGCGGGCCTTGATTCCCTACTTAACCCTCGGGTCGCCGCTACTCATAGTGGGCTTTTTGACCAACTCGGGCCCTAGTTCGAAAGCCCTCTAGAAGGGTGGGCGTGTTATGGGGGCGGCAAGAGCCCCTTCCACCCCGAGCCAACTTTTCTTCTGTTGGGTGGGCCTCAACCTTAAGCTTCCTTGCACCCCTTGTCAGGTGGGTTGCGATTCCCCCAACTTGCTTGGATGTAGGATTATTGGATGCCCTATTTCGAACCACTCGGATCGGGCCCTTTTCCCCTCGTACAACTTGTTTAGTGGCATATTGCATGAACATGGATCTATTTATTACTAATTCATGACCTTGTTGGATTTGATCATACAAAACAAGTAGCTTTGTCCTTCCATTAATCTTAGAGATCATTAATTCATTTTTTTTCTAAGCAGTTGATTAATTCATTTTATAAAAGAAACATGTTTTAGATTACTTTGTTTGCATATATATCATAATCAAAAAACAAGCAACAATCTTTTAAAGATCAAATAAAAGGTAAAAGATCATATCCCAAATACAATAATTGATATTAAGACTGTTCATCTAGGTTGGGAAAGAGCCCAGCCTCGATTCGGAACCTGGGTTTCAATTCCGGTGACCGTATCGCAAACTCAGGTATAACTCAGTTCGAGCACGAGTTTTAAACTCGGTACCCGATTTAGTTTTATTTTTTACAAAAATGCACAGAGAAATGACTTCATTTTTTTTTTGTGAAACCCTCATCATTTTTTCACTCTTCAGTTCAGCCCCCATCTCTCTCTCTCTCTCTCTCTCTCTCGTGCCGAAACCCTAGCAATTGTCGCCAGCGACTAGCAAAGGCTGTCGTTTGGCTAGATTTAGTCTTTTCTTTTTGTTTTGGTTAACTTCACATGTGGTAATGCGTGAATAGTATTTTGTTTGGCCAGATCTACCTAGGATGTATTATTTTTTTTTTAGGATCTGAGCTCTATTGATGCTTGTGTTTTTCTAGTTGTCTAACAGCATAGATTATACTTAATAATAAATAGAAATTGGCCTTTAACAGAGATTTTCTACACATAAGCCCACACACCACATATATATATATATATTTATATATATTTTTTGGGTTTATTCTTCTTAAATTAATTGAATTCTTCTACTCATTATCCATATACCAAATATTTGGTAAAAGAAAAAAAAATTAAAAATTGTGTAGTGTGTGAAATTATGTTTAGAATTTTTCATTTAGATTGCACGACTAGACATGATTGACCTTGAATTTGAGATTGCACGACAAGAGACATGAAATAATTAAAGGAGTGCATGAATTGAGATGTATGTTTCCATGTGAAAAACATGGGATGTGGCTTTGCCTGGTGGGAAATTTGGGAAAGGAAAAGGAGATGCTGATGACACTGATGAAGGTTATCAATACGTATGTATCAGCTGTGGAGGAATAATTTAATTGATTGCATGAAGTAGACACATTATGTATTGGCTCTCTGTAATCCACTTTTGATATTTAATTTTTATATATTATAATTTTTTGTTTTGTAATATATTGTGTAGATCTCAAATAATGTTATATGTAGGAAATTGCATTATGTGTTGCATGGATTTTACATGATAAATATCGAATTTCTTTTTAGATGCATTTAGTTAAAAAGTTAATTAGTTGGTTTATATATATATAAAAAAAAAATTCTTCAAAAATTTGTAATAGAATATAGGCTTTTAGATAAATGAAAATAATTATGCTTTTCAGCAATAGCTTTTTCTTAAAAAAAAAATTAATAATATAGGCTTATGAAAAAAAAAAAAGAACCTCGAAGAATCTGGCTTCCTGCTTGGGTCATAACCCGGGTATACCTAGACCAAAACTTGACCTGAGTTTGAAACTCGAGTTCAGAACCGGATATACCTGGATACCTAGCTTAGAATCTGAATGAACAGTCCTAATTAATATATCTTATATTATAGGTTATATATATATATATATATATATATATATATATATATATATATATATGATAGAACCACGTGACATGAACATGTTTAAATGACAGAACTGCATGCAGACATGAGTGGGAAAATATTAACCATGCATTCATAATAGAGTCGGGTTATTATGTTGCTCAACTATTATCATTGGGCGTGCCCGCCTAGGCTATTTTTTTTAATTTTTTAATATATTTAAATATTTTAAAAAACATAAAAAATATATCAATATATTTAAAATCACTTTGTTAATCATTAAGTCAAAAAATAATAACTTTTTTTTTTTTTTTGTGAGCGGTCAATAGGAGAGATGTATTTGGTGGGGCAAAGTAGTTTTATTCTTCATAATATATCGTGTTAATGTCTACAAAATACAAATTATTGTTCCAATAGTGCAATGATCGATATAATCTATATTTGGAAAAAATTACTTTTGCATAATATCTTAAATTCTCCTATATCGAATTCCACATGCAAATTGCTTTAGGCCTACTTTATGAAACAGCTACTTATGAACAATCCAAGCTAGCTAGCTAGCTAGGTGGAGTATTTTTCCAATTTTTCGGTTTAAAGCAAACTAACACTTAACCATGTGGAATGTGTGACAAATAGATTTGAAGTTTAATTCAAACTGAAAAACGTAAGGTACTGCTTCGAAATGGGGCATTGAAGTCGCCCCTAATAAATCATGCACGTGCGACGCCAAGTACTTGTTTTAATTTCCACATTCGGTAGGTTAACATGATATCAAGGCCGGTACAAATCCATAATCGATCCCCAGCTGCGGCGCCCTGAATGGATCCTTACTACTCGTACGTTGTAGGTATTACTAAATGACATATATAGTAGTGTGTACGACGTCACATGTCGTACCCGATCGATTGCAAAAAGAACTGTTTATTTGTTGCTAAAAATAACAATTTCACGTGAAAATGAGTTTATTATCATAACCAATATTCATTTTCAATTCTTCATTGCAAATAATTCATCATAAATGTTCATTTTTTAATTTGCAATGCATGTGCTTGCCTTAGTTTTTCTAGAAACAGAGAAATCATGTAGAAATATAATACCACATTAATATAAATATGAGAAATGATAGTTATAGTTGTTAGTGTGTAAGAATAGTGCAATTATTTTAAAAATAGTAAATAAATACAAGATCTACTTAAAAAAAATTAATCTTTTAATAATAGACTTAAATTTTTTTTTTTTTTAAAGGATTGCATAGCATTGAATGTAGCATTTCTTATGATATAATATATAGTTTAAAGGGCTCCCCCCAAGAGGACAAAGGTGGATGGCTGGGAACATGTACTCTTCTTGTCTTGTCCAAGTGAGATTGTTCTGTGGAGTCCATTCAATAATGTATATATATATATATATATATTCATAATTAGTTGAGTTTTTTTTAATACGATAATATTTGATTTATAAAAAAATTAAATTCAATTATATTCTTCATACTAGCTTGTAATTAAAAGAATTCGTCCCCTTGAGTTTTGATTGATATATTATATTTTAAGTAGTATCAAAATAACATTGATAAAAGGGGAAAAAAAAGTGAAAATAATGAAATTTATAGTACTCTTAAGTGAACAAAACAGTACGGATGAATTATTGTACGGAAAAATAAAATTAGCCGGGTCAAACTTGCATACTACATAATCACGCACATATTTTCTTTCTTTTTGAGGTTTCCGTAAGCAACTTCCCCATCTCCAACCTGCAGCAAAAATCTGCAAAATTGAAAGCAAGTAATTCTTGAAATGTTTTTCGCGAGTTGAGTTCAATTCATAGAATTTCCGGTCCCAATTGTCTGCCACCTCGAACACATGAGGGTACAAAATCTAATGAGAGAGACGAGGGTTCAGGAATATGGGTTCGACATTGTCAGAGAGACGAGGGTTCATAGGGAAATGATGGAGACAAGGGTTTGTATGGAGATGAGGGAGATCACGAAGGTTCTGTCGGTGGATGTTTTCGGTAAAAAGGATATGTGAGAGTAGCATTTTCGTTTTACAAAACATACTCCTATTAATTCACTTTCATCTTATTATATAAACTGTGGTACTTTTTAATCAACCTTGGATCATTTTTTTATTTCTAGGAAAATTTCAAATGTTAATATAAAATCAATCCCACTTTGTCCTATTGGGATAAGAATAAGATGACAGTGCTCAAGTTTGTAGAATTTTAGGAATTATATTTTGTATCCTCCAATTAACAGCACTGTCTGCTCTGCTGTATGGACTAACATACACTTCATAATATATAATATGAAAATATTGATGAATAAAATAATAGTATGAACAAAGGGGTACTAATTGTCTTCGTGTCTGAAGATAATGGGCCGGAGAATGTTGGGTTGGACTCTTGAAAATCTTGGTCGTGGTCGGTGAAATATGTTTCAACGGAATAAAATATATTAGAAATTGACCGTCTGTAATAAATTAATAATGGGAAGTGGCTGCTACCAAAATTCCAACCCCAACTGCACGTACCGACAGTAACTAACCTAATGAATCATAAGCTTGTTAATTAAGCATAATTAATTAACCTTTTACGTGTTTAGTGTCTGTCTTTTGCGTCACAAAATTACTGCCGGACAGGGCGTTATAATTTTAACGGCAAACATGACAATATCATAACTCTTTCAACAATCGGGATCTCTTCAATATTTATTTAATATAAAGTACGGAATATTTGAATTATGTAAGACATGATTAAAATATCCCATCCACATGTGACCAAGAGAATCGAGTAGCTAGCCGCAACTATGTTGAATATAGTAAGGAACATGATGACCGATGATTTGAATGAAAGGGCACCGAATATAATTTAATCATTTCTCGTAATTATTTGCTGTGGAAAACTTGAATATTGTAGCTTGACTTTATATACTTCGATCATGTGACATAGTCTGGTGATTGTCAACTTGTTTATAAGTGGCATATTGCATGAACATGGATGTATGTATTGACTAATTGACCAGCCTGTTGGATTTGATCATACAAAACAAGAAGCATAGTTTCCGGCTCTGTCCTTCCATTAATCTTAGAGATCATTAATTCATTTTATAAAACAAACATGTTTTTAGATTACTTTGTTTGCATATATATATATATCGTAATCGAAAAACAAACAACAATCTTTTAAAGATCAAATAAAAGGTAAAAGATCGTATACCTAATACAATAATTGTTATATCTTATATTATAGATTTTATACATAGGATAGAACCATGCACGTGAGATGAACGTGGTTAAACGACAGATCCACATGCATGCAAACAGTGTGATAATATATTAACAATTCATTCATAATATAGCGTGCTGTTAAAGTCTGAAAACAAAAGTTATTATAGTTCTAACACTGCAATGATTGACGTAATCTATAGATAAATACTTTAATCATAAAGAAATTACAAAAAAGTAAATTCATAAACTGACATGGCTTAATATAGTACGTCAGATTGTAAAATTACTTTTAATGTAAAGTAGATGGCTATAAAAAAAAATAGTAGATTGGACAATTTTTATTTCCTGCAAGACTAATATGGTCGAAAGTAGCTAACATTTTCATTTCAGTTGAAATCTTGTGGCTAACTGGAAAAAGCTGAAATTAAAGACTTTTTTCCGCAAGCTTTGGTTGCCGGAAATAACCTTATTTGTTGTAATGGACTTAACGTATCACGTAAAATTACGTCAGATTGTAAGTTTACTTTTATGTACCTTTTTTTATAACTGTAACAATTCTCTAATTTTTACCGCCAAATCTTATAAAATAGATCCATGTAGGTGATGTTTTGGAAAAAATTACCTTTGCATAATATCTTAAATTCTCCTGGATCGAAGTCCACATGCAAATTATTGCTTTAGGCCTAGTACTTTATGAAACAGCTCATTATGAACAATCCAAGCTAGGTGGAGTATTTTTCCAATTTTTCTTTTTAAAGCAAAATAATATTTAACATGTGGAATGTGTGACAAATAGATTTAAAATTTAATTCAAACTAAAAACGTAAGGTGATTCAGAAATGGGGCATTGAATCATGTGTACGCCATGCTACGCCAAGTAATTGTTTTAATTTCCACCTTGTGTAGGTAAACATGCAAAATATCAAGGGTACAAATCCATAATCCCCAGCTGCAGCCTGAATGGATCCTTTCTACTCGTATGTACGTTGTAGGAATTATTAAATGGCATGTATATATAACGTACAAGAAAATAGTTATTTACTAGCGTTAGTTATTTTTGTAGACAATAATTATTATTTTTTTAAATCAAAATAAGCCTATTCTCGTCTCAAGTACTATTCTTTTTTTTTTAAAATAAATAATTCATCATAAATACTCATCTCTCTTGTAGTGCATGTGCTTGCCTAAGGTGCGGTTTGGATCATGAGATGAGATATTTTAAATAAAAATTGAATAAATTAGTGATAGAATATTATTTTTTAATAATAATATTATTATTTTATTTGAAAAAATTGAATTATTGATTATATTTTATATAAAAACTTGATTAAGTTGTAACGATGAAATGAAATAGATCAAGAGCATTGTTCAATCCAAACGGGACAATACAATACGATCAATCCATCTTCACAATTAGTGAGATTGTCCTTTGGAGTCCGTTCAATAAAAAAAATTATATTCATAATTAGTTGAGTGTTTTTTTTAATACGATAATATTTGATTTATAAAAAAATTAAATTCAATTATATTCTTCATGCTAGCTTGTAATTAAAAGAATTCGTCCCCATGAATTTTGATTGATATATTATATCTTAAGACGTTGTATCAAAATAACATTGAAAAAAGGAAAAAAAAAAAGTGAAAATAATGATATTCATACTGTTAATTGAATAAAACGGTATGAATGAATTATTGTACGGAAAAATTAAATTAGCCGGGTCAAACATGCGTACTACATAATCACGCGCCGGGAAACTTTTGTATCTTTTACTTTTTTGGTTTCCGTAAGCAACTTCCCCATCTCCAACGTCCTGCATGGAGAGCAGAAATCTGCAGAATCAAAAGCAAGTTCTTAAAATGTTTTTCGCAAGTCGAGATCCCTAGAGTTTCCGGTCCCCTTCCTCAGTTCCTTGTACACATGCATGAGTTCGATCCTAACCTGATCTCCTCGTTAAGAGGCATATGTTTCATGTGGGTCTGTCGAAAGCAAAGATCGATACGCGTTAACGCAGAAAGCTACCTAACTAGTCATGATCGAGCGTGATCATGAATTGGAAATTAAAATGTACGTCTCATAAAATCCGGGAGATCGAGGATAATCAATTACTCGCTATGAGTAATGCTATAAACAGTCGTAAAATGTATAAATATTGTGCAATCGTTTTAAAAAAGAGTTAGATTTACGATTAAAAAGTTAGTTTTTTTTTTTTTTTTTTCACTTGGATCCCATATTAATTCACTTTTTTCAAAAAGACTGCACACCGCTTATATAACCGTGATTGTAAATACCATTTCTCATATATATAAGATTAATAAATTGTGCACACGGGCAAACAAATGCACAAATTAACTATCGTATAAGGACAAGATCCTCTTAAAATAAATTTTCAAGATCAAAATCATAGCTACATGTCCTTGGGGAATGTAGTACTTCAGTTGGTACCTCGTTTTTTCTTCTTTGAACAGGAACAACGACCACAGGTCCTACCAATCTAGAAATTACAATTTGTTTCTTAAAGAGTATTTTTGTTCAAACATATTCATCATCATGCATGTTCTTAGAGTCTTCGAGTCTTCAATCTTGAACTTGCAGATATAGAGAAAACACCGCGAGATAGGAGCCTTGGTGATGGCCAGACAGTCTCTGATGCCAATGTCATTATTGTCTTAGAGTTCAATGCAAGTGAGTTGAGAGTTCAAATAGAATTCATCGTACCTAGGGATTGTCTAATATATATACCTGGTCTCTGGGGTCAACTGTCTCATTTCTCGTGTCAGAGGTACATGTTACCTCAGATGTCTCTTTAGTCAGGTGTTATAAATCACTATAAGAAAAATTGACTTTTACAACCAGTTTAATGCAACCAAAAGACTATTAGCAGTTTACGACCAGTTTTGGTTGCATTAAACTAGTCGTAAAAACCAATTTTTCTTATAGTGAGTGCAGCATGGCTTACAATTCATGGACACAATTATAAGTATTATAGGATCCACTTTCATGTGTATTTATTACATGCTATATATATAATATGCCCTAACCTAAGAACTCTAAGAAATTTAATTCCCATATAAATATTAAGCCAAAATTAATCCCCCTTACACCAGTGGCGGAGCCACATTGGGCCCGCGCGGGGGTGGGGGGGGCCTTGCCCCCTACAATTTGACAAAAAAATATATATGTGTTAACTTTTTTTATTTAATAAATAATATTATTAATTTTTTTATTTAATAAATAATATTAATTTATCATGTTTTGGCCCTCCCTATAAAAATTATTTTGGCCCCTCCATAAAATTTAATCTGATATAAAAATAAAATAAATAAAACACATCTACATAAAATAAAATACATAATTTTTATTATAAATAAAAAATTCTAATTATAACTAGTAGAATTTCTAACCTTATTCCATTGTCTATATTGAAAGTGAAATAGTTAAGAATTTTGATTTAAATTCAATACTTGATGATTTTGTTTGTTTAATATATTTGTATGAATGTCTTTATATTATTTCAATGATATATTGTTATTGACATATCAAATATTTTTTTAATACATAAGTTATATTAAACGTATTTTATTTATATTATAAATTTTCCTATCAAATTATTATATATCATAAAAAAAATTATATAAAAATAAAATAAAAAATATTTTATATATATTGTTATAATTATATTCGGCCCCTAAAATAAAATCCTGGCTCCGGCCCTGCCTTACACACAATTGCATGGACCATGGTACTACAAGCAGCCTAGCTAGCCACATGCATGCATGGTCGATTTCAATGCGCACAGCTAGCCTACTTATCGAGGACCCCGCCACGTGCAGGGGTAAGTAGTGCATGCATGTATCCTATAGCCTTGTGATAAAAGTAGGCTAAGTGACTCCTCTTTTAAAACTCGCAAATGGTATTGTACGTATGCCTTGAGCAAATCTATACGTTTGGAGCCTGTGGCTGAGAGTCATGGAATAAAGCACGTACGGATCAATGAATAAAATATAAAACAATTAGTGGAAGAAGATCAACAAAAGAGGTAAAAAATAAAATAAAAAATAGCTATCGCCATTTCCCTCTACGTAATTGGCCGGCAAAAGAGAATTAATTTACGGATTCTCGAAAAGATGGCCGGCCGGAACCGAGAGCTTTCTAGAAAGGATCTGCGACGACCCACAAAATAAGTTCCCCTATATTTGGGGACTTTAAGTACATACGGTAAGGTGTTTATCACATGGATTTTGACCGCACAAATTACTAGTGAAAGAAACCCAATATTTATAGCACATTCATAGGCCGCATTTTAGTACTCAGAATTCCTAAGCAACATCACACACTTTCTTCTTTGCGGTTTCTCGTTCTCGTTACTACTATCCTTCGCTAGCTTTAATTATCAGTTAGTCAAAGACGCTAACAAGGTCAATCAGATCATCAAAAGCAACAAAGTGATCAAGCAAATGGACGAGATTATCTCTTCCGCTTCTTCCTCTTCTCTTGTTAACGCTTACCATGAGGCCTCCTCATCCACGATTCAGCAACGTCTCCAGTTCATTGTTCAAAGCCGGCCTGAATGGTGGATCTACTCCATCTTCTGGCAGACGTCCAAAGACAGCAACGGCCAAGTTGTTCTGTCATGGGGCGATGGCCATTTTCGTGGCGGCAGAGACTTCGTGTCCAAAGTGAGCAACGACAAAGGCGATAACCAACCCAGATATGGGTTCGGTTTGGACAGAAAGAGGGTGAGTAAAGGAGTCCAATCTCTTTTCCCTGAGGACTTGGACGTAGACGGAGTAACATTGGATGGTCAGGTCACCGACTCCGAATGGTTTTACGCCGTCTCAGTGACAAGATCATTTGCTGTACGCGATGGTGTTCTTGGCCGAGCATATAGCTGCGGGGAGTACATTTGGTTGGCAGGTGATCAAGAGCTCCAATTCTATGAGTGCGACAGAGCTAGAGAAGCTTGTATGCATGGGATTCAGACTCTAATTTGTGTTGCAACTTCACGTGGGGTGGTGGAACTGGGTTCTTCGGAGTTAATTAGAGAGGACTGGGGATTGGTGCAACAAGTTAAGTCCCTTTTTGGTGCTGGAAATGCGAGTTCTCAGGTGTTGAGGGAGCTGGGAAGCCATCAGGGTCAACCACCAATTTCCGCCAAACGGGATATTGCTAATTTTCTAGATATCGGAATGCTTTCACAAGCTCAAAAGGAGTGCACCTTGCTGGAGAAGCAACCAGAAATTGATGCAATTAAAGATCGAGGCGGTGGTATTGGCCGCTCCTCATCTGATTCAGGGCATTCTGATTCTGATGGTAATTTTGCCACTGAAAATACTCAGAACATTCGGCTGAAGAAAAGAGGGAGAAAGGCCACGACCGGGCCAGATTCCCCGGTAAACCACGTGGAAGCAGAGAGGCAGCGCCGAGAGAAGCTTAACCATCGGTTCTACGCTCTCCGCTCGGTGGTTCCCAATGTTTCAAAGATGGACAAGGCATCTTTACTCGCCGATGCAGTCGTGTACATCAATGAGCTCAAGGCCAAAATTGATGACTTGGAGGCGAACTTTAAAGCACAACCCCGAAAGGCCAACATGAGTAATTTGAGTGTTATGTATGACAGTCGAAGCATAACCTCCACCGTTGATCACACAAGGCTATCGTCATCTAGTTTTACTGCAGCTGCGATTGACGTGGAGGTGAAGATTGTTGGATCAGAAGCCTTGATCCGAATACAATGTCCGGACGTGAATTACCCGCATGCAAGATTGATGGATGCACTCAGGGACCTTGAGTTTCAAATCCATCATGCTAGCATCTCAAGCCTGAAAGGGCTGATGGTTCAAGACGTGGTGGTTAAAGTTCCTGATGGATTGCAAACTGGGCAGGCAATCAGAACAGCTATTCTGCAAAGTATGCGGAGATAGTTAATTTATTGCAAGTATCAAATGTGGTCACTTATCCTGGATCATCTCCTTCAGTTTCGTATGGATCAGCCAAGCCAAGACGTGCACGCTCTTGCGCGATGTCTCAAAAGCCAAGTTCAAAGAAAGAACTGGGTATTCGCAGTTTTTCCTTGTTTCCTGCTTCTTCTTTCTCTTTTCAATTTTTGCTTGAAGTGATGAATAATATTTCGAGTTCCGAGTGAATTAGTCGAAGAAGTTTAGAGTTAATGAATCAAGGTATAACTGCCAAAGTAGAATGAAACAAATACCAAAATATATCGAGATTTTGTTTGGTAGCCATACCTAGTGAATAAACTCCCGCACACCAGTTTCTTTTTGTAAAAAAAAAAAAAAAAAAAAACTAAAACTCTCTCCCTCCCACGGCTTCTCGTTAGAGGGCTCTCCTGATCCGATCATCTCCTTCCCTCCCTTCCTCTCTACTGTGCTTTCTTTTCTGTACTTGTTTTTTCCCTCCATTTTCATAGTTTTCTCCGTCCAAAGTACACCCCTCTCCCACCAAATTCACAGCCCTCTGATCCACATGAGTACCGCACCACCGAAGGCACTATATATCGAATTGGCTCATCTGGCTAATCGATGCATGATCATCAATGCATGTGTTGCCACTTAAATCAGTTTGCCCGCGTTTTTAAAGCTCCAAAATTCACTCATTCCTTTTCTTTCTTCGTATTGGACGCCTATTTTATCAGAAGCTATCAATGGATTCACCCTTTTTCATGGACGTGGTGCGGAGATCTTTATGGACCTCCTCAATAGGAATAATTCCCGGCCCTTGAGTCGATAAAATATGTAACTAAAACTATTAGGTTTCATTTCATGGTTGGTTTTACTATTATCATGTTTGTAATATTTTGTTTTTGTAGTGTTTGTTAGAGATGTATTGTCGTATTTTAATTTTTGTTAATTCTATTTTATAATAACAGTAATTTGATTAATTTAAAGTTACCCACCCGTGCGAATTGGAACTGATCTTTTTATCCATGTGATACCCTATTCTAATAAGTGAAAATGGTAGGTGATCATGTATCATGAGATCTCATATTATTTGGAAAAGAGAAATTCCTATTCTTTATAACTAATGTTCTAATAAAGTTTCAGTTGTATCTGTTAACGTCGTATTTCATAAGCCTTTGGGTCGGGTTGCTTAGCAGTCCAGGCCTTCGCTCGATCGGTGTTGTGCAACAGGGAAGGGGTGGCTCTCTGTAGCATGAGAAGCCCCTGATGCCTAAGTTAGTTTTCTTCTCCAGGAAAATGCTTTCAAAGGAAATATAGAAGTCTAATAACAGTTTTCTATTCTAGATCGATCCCCCTACCGTAATTCTGGACATCTCTTTATATTCGGATCCTCAAGTCAGGAGGCCATACCCTGTATTCTGGGGAAAAGGGAGGCCTCCCTGGAGACTCCACCACCATGCTATCTTTAATGCGGCATGGTCTCTTGGTGTCAGTCATTTAATAAGGCGTGATTGTTTGTTATCTTCATTAAATGCAGCCTGGTCTTATAGTATTACTGCTCAGGTACGTCCCTTCTTCTTAGCGTGTTTCTCTCACTTTCCTTCGACTGAGGTTTCTCGTGCTGTTCCTGCAATGTCCAATCTCAACACGATGGTTGCCTCTAACTTGTGCTGGTCAGGCCCCCCCCCCCCCTCCCGCGAGCTACTGGGGAGAGGGGGAGGGGGAGTCCCTTGCGAGCTTGGATTGGTGGCAGCCTGACTCATGGGGCCCAGGAAAGGTGATGGGCTTGGGGCTATTCGCACGAGCTTTAGGCCCCTAACGAAAATCTCCCCTAACAGTATCATCAACTAGTTAATTTTTAGTATAGATAATGTGATTTGGGACTTCTATTGATGAGTTATAAATTGTATTAGAGTTTATCCTAACCAGAAATTTGGAACTTAAACTATGTCACCTACGACGGATCGTCCTGACGAGGATGTTGGAAATATAAGGAGATAGATTGTGATATCTCATTCTAATAAATAATAAGGGTTCTTGTTTTTTATAATGTTTCAGTAGAACTCCAATTGTATGATTAGCTTGTTACTATTGACTGCAAGTGAAGGCCCGTAAACACTTGTTGAGTACAGGAAGCTCTAGGGTTTTACTCTACGCATTCAAAGCAACGAACTATTTACACAAATTGTAAATTTCTATAACATGTATCACTTGAAAACAAAGGATTGTATGAATGGAGACTTGAATAATTCTTATTACTTTTTTAAGTGTAAAAGACTATACAAAGGGTCTATTTATACACTGCATTTACCTGAGTATATCACTAACTGACTTAACTAACTTAACTGCTTATTTACAAATGAAGCTCTCTGTTTGGCTTATAAAGATTTTAACTCTAATCTCTGTATATGATTTTCTATATTCCAACACAAATAGGCCAGCCGGGTCGGCTGTTTTAACACTTTTGCATTCTAAACTATTAAAATTGATGGATCCACTGCATAATTCTTCAACAAATTCAGTTCAATTATATATGACTTCTAAGATGAATGGAAATTGGCGACAACATAATTTGAGATGTCGGACGTCCGAACTTTTTAAAGTCATGTGTGTATATTGAATTTTAGTAATTTAAGAGTATAAATGTATCAATTTTGATAATTTGATTAGAAAAAATATATAAAACACATCGTAGTTATAAGAGAGTACAGTCAGTTTGGTTTTGATTCTGGGTTTCACTTTCTGATTAACCAGAGATAGCCAGCCGTCAGTTTGGTTCTAAAAATTCTTCACCAGAAGTAGTGACTTCAGTCATGACCACCCTCCACCCCTGCCTATTCACCCAAAAACTTATTGCTTAATAAATCCTCCAATCTGCAACGAGTGAATTTAGAAACTGGTAGCTGTAAGCATGTCTAGTACTGGAAGGAAGTCGTTCAATAGTACTTACAATTATAGCTGCCTACCAACCGTACGTACTGGTAATGTTTTAAGAACAAACATTGATTAAACAAAATAATTATACAAATAAACGTAACATGATGTTATTTTTTAAATTATAAAATTATTTTTATTATAAAATAAATTTAACGGATAACATGAAATCACATTAATACGTAAAATTACTTTTATATAATTTTTTTGTAACTACAGTAATACTCGTGTTTTAGATGAATTCCTTATAATCATTACAAAAGGTCAAAAAAAAAAATTATTCTTTTCAAATAATATCAACTTTTCATTTATGATCGTTAATCTACAGTACTCAATATTCTAAAATATATATTAATATGGTTTAAAAGTTTTACTTTCAAGTCGGTACTTAGAATACATATATAATTGATTAAGATGTTTATATGTAATTTAATTTGAAAAATAAATATTAAAAATTTAAATTTTATAAATCAAATTTTACTATTTAAATAATATGGTCTAACACACCAGTTTGAGAATATAAAATAAAAAATGATAGCCACACATCACTCTTTACAACATTTTACAGTACAACAATATTTTAAAATAAAGGATATTTGTGTAAAATTTCTTATAAAATTAACATTATTTTATAAAAATATCTTCTTCTTTTTTTTTTTTTTTTAATTTTATTTTATAACATGTGTTATGAAACGTGAAATGTGTGAAATATTTTACAACACATCACGTGTTGTAAAATAACTCTTACGATTTCATGACGTCGATCCTCCCCAATATCCTGAACAACTACTACCGGTCATGTTGAACTGCTTTTGTAGTGGTTTTGAATCGGAGGTGTACGTGGTACTAGATGAGTGGCTAGGCTAGCATGCATTTGTTGAGATCAGGTACCACGTATAGTTCTTTTACATTAATTAATTACATGTAGCTAGCATGCATGCCAATTAATTAAATAAGCCTTAATTGTTCGGTGGCCGATTAATTAATTAATCGACGTGCACTAATTTTTCTTAGTGACATGGCATCATTAGTACTGGCCGGTTCATTGATCATGGTAGACATCAATTCAGGGAGGCAAAAGAGTTGATGTTTTTTTATTATATATATATATATATATATATATATATAGAGTAATGATAGATATATAATCATTTATGATAAACATCTAGATGTAACCGGGATTTATTGTTTGAAAATGAATCGTTCATTATATTATTATGATTAGACATTGGCCGCATGATTACAATTGTAACAAGTTAAAATAATAAGAAGATCGAGTAATGCTAGATACAAATTATCTTAAATAGACTAGTCTCATGTACTTATAAATTACGTCATGAGAAATGTAAAAAAAGTCTTCTCTCTTTCGCTTTCTCTCTCGAGCAGGTGATTTTGGTGAAGTAGGTTAGTCACCTTCTACTTCTTGGTTCTTGGCAAGTAGATAGGTGGTGTTTTCTGCTGCTACGGTGGTAGGGAGGAAGGAGGATGGAGGAATTAAAGGAAATCTGTGATCAATTAAGATTAAATGAGGATGAGATGAATCCAATCGAGACGAATTTGTGCGATCTGGAGGAATTGAGGAGGAAGGGGGATAGAAGTTTGGTAGGGCAGATATACTCGGATAGAACAATCGGGAAGAACATTGTACGTTCTATGATGGAAAGGATCTAGCAAGTTAGTAGGATGATGGAGTTTCAAGAGATCGGAGTAAATTGTTTTGTTATAACTTTTGCTAATCAAGGAGATCGGAAGAGAGTGCTGGAGGGATGCCCTTGGTTGTTTGACAACTATCTCTTTGCACTGAAGGTGTTTGATGGTAGTACACAGCCACATTTGCTTGATTTTTCGAAGGAGAAATTCTGGATTCAGATGTACAATTTGCCACTGGGAGGGATGACTAAGAGTATGGGAGAGTTGATTGGAAATTAGATTGGAAAGGTGTGGGATGTGGATGTAGAGGAGGATAACTTGGCGTGGGGATGTTGTCTTCGAGTTAAAGTGGAGTGTGATTTAATGAGGAAAGTGGCAAGAGGGAAAACAATTGTATTTGAAGGGAAGAGCACGTGGATTCCTTTTAAGTATGAGAAACTTTCGAAGATTTGCTTTAAATGTGGATGTATTACACATGGTAAGCAAGGATGTCAAGGGGGAGATACTCAGGGAGGATCACAACAGTTTGGCTCTTGGTTAAGAGCTCCTGCTGATAACCGTAAGAAGACTGGAAGGAGAAGCACTTTTTATAAACAGGATAATGTTTCAGGAAATGTTGCTGTCTCAAATGAGGATCCTGAGGTGGAAGGGGCAGTGTGCGTGATTTCAAGTAGACAGGGTGAGGAAATAGTGAATGAAAAAGAGGTAGAGAGGGATGTGGAGGTTATGAAGAGGAGCAAGGAGAGGAGTGGAGTGGGGTTGAGTAAAAATGAAGGTGTTGAGAAAGGAGGTTCTTCGGAAAAATTAGATAACAAAGTTGAGGAGAGTCAGATCTTGGAGAATGTCAATGATGTAATTCTAGGCAGTGCACAGAAGGTGGTGAAATCGAAGGTGAGTGGATGGAAGAGAAGAGCTCGTGGAAAAACATCACAAGGTGAGTCTCTAAACTTCACTCCTTCTATTAAAAGAGGCCTAGAGTGTGTTAATGATATAGATGGGACAGTGGAGGGGAAGGAAAAAAGGATTAGAAGGGAGGTTATTGTGGAAGGGGCTATGAAGAATAATACATTGGCGGAGGCTGTGAAGCAGCCCCGCCAGTCACAATGAAACTCTTATGTTGGAACTGTCGAGAGCTTGGGAACCCTCGGACAGTTCAGGACCTTAGCATGTTGGTTAAGGAAAAGTCACCCAAAATTGTTTTTCTTATAGAAACAATGATAAAAAGTAAGAGAATGGAGAGGCTGAAATATAAAATAAGAATGGAGGGTTGTTTTGTAGTTGATTCTGTAGGGAGGAGAGGTGGATTGGGGCTATTTTGGAAAGGAAGAGATGAGGTTGAGACAATCAACTATTCGCAATGGCATATGAGTACAAGAGTTTATGAAGTTGGTGGAGGAAGTTGGGTGTTTACGGGTTTCTATGGGCAACCTGATGCACCTAAAAGAATGGACTCATGGGATTTGTTGGCAAGACTTAAACCAGGAATAGATGAAGCCTGGTGTGTAGCTGGGGATTTTAATGAGATTCTGTCTCAAGATGAAAAATGGGGAGGGAAATTAAGAGCTGAGTCTCAAATGGTTCAATTTAGGGAAGCTTTGGAGATGAATGGGCTATATAATGTGGGATATGTGGGCAATCCTTTCACATGGAGTAATGGTCATTCAGACTTTACCTTCACAAAGGAAAGACTTGACAGATTTGTAGTAAATAATGGGTGGAAGAACAAATTTAAGGAGGTGAAAGTGGAAGGGTTGGTGGCTAGGTGCTCAGATCATTAACCGATGCTGTTAACTGTAATGGAGGCAGGTGGTTTGAGGAGAAGAAGAAGATACTTGTTTAGATTTGAGGCTAGCTGGATTAAAGAGGATGAATGTGGGAGGTTAGTAGAAGAGGCTTGGTCACGGGTGGAACAATCTGGTGAACCTATGAAAAAAGTGCAAAGATTGTTAGGGAGATGTGGTGGGGTTTTGGTGAGAGGGTTTAAAAATAAAGAAAAGGAGAGGAATAAAAAGATTGAGCAGTTTACGGGAAGGTTAAAAGAATTGCAAGAGGATGAAGGGCCAAAAAATGTAGAGAAATTCAAGGCTTGCAGCAAGAGGTGGGAAAGTTGTTGGAGCAGGAAGATATGAAGTGGAAACAAAGGGCCAAGAGGAATGGGTACAGTCAAGGGGATAAGAATACTAAATTTTTCTATGCATGTGCCAGTCAAAGGAAGAGGAAGAATAAAATTTTATCTGTGCTAGATTCCTAGTCTGTGCTGAGAGAAGGAGATGAAGAGATAGCTAAGGCTTTTAGATGTCATTTTTCTGAAGTCTATAAATCTGAAGATTCTTTAAGAAGTGTAATGGAGAAGTGTGTGGAATCAATAGAGGAAAGGGTTACAAGCAGTATGAGGGAAGACTTGGAAAGGTGCTTTACAAGGGAGGAACTGAATGTTGCTTTGAAACAAATGGGGCCATATAAATCCCCTGGTCCAGACGGGTTTAGTGCTTGTTTTTATCAATCTTTTTGGAGTATTGTTGGGGATGATGTATGTGAGGCAGCTCTTAGTTTTTTAAATGGGGGGAAGTTGGAGAAATCATTGAATTTTACCTATGTGGCTTTGATTCCAAAGATCTTAGAACCAAAGAAGGTGGGAGATTTCAGGCCAATAAGTTTGTGTAACGTTTTGTACAAATTGATTGCAAAGACGATGGCAAATAGATTGAAGAAGGTGTTGCAGAATATTATCTCAAAAAATCAGAGTGCCTTCATTCCGGGTAGGCTGATTTCAGACAATATTATTGCGGCTTATGAGACTCTGCATTCAATGAAGACAAGGCTGAAAGGGAGAGTAGCCAGTATGGCTTTAAAATTGGATATCTCAAAAGGTTATGATAGGGTGGAATGGCCTTTCCTGAAGTGTGTAATGGAGAAACTGGGTTTTGGAGCTAGATGGGTAAACCTGATAATGGAGTGTGTATCATCAGTTTCATATGCGGTATTAGTAAATGGAGAGCCAGGGCAAGTGATCCACCCTACAAGAGGCCTCAGGCAAGGGGATCCACTATCTCCTTACCTGTTTCTATTATGTGCTGAGGGTTTGAGTTCATTAATAAATGGGGCTGAAGTAAGGGAGGAGATAAAGGGAGTAGCAGTGGCAAGGGGAGGAGTGAAACTCACACACTTGCTGTTTGCTGATAATTGCATTATTTTTGGAAGGGCATGCTGGGAAGAATGGCAGAAAATAAATGAGATTTTGAAGTTGTATGAGGAGGCATCAGGCCAAAGTTTAAACAAGCAAAAAACATCTATTATGTTTAGCTCAAATGGATGTAGGGAGGAATGGGATAGAATTGTGAGAGATTTGGGAGCTAGGGTGCAGAACAATTGTGAAAAATACTTAAGTTTACCTGCAATGGTAGGTAGATCTAAGTACAATTCCTTTCGGAGTATAAAAGACAGAGTTTGGCTCAAGCTTAGTAACTGGAAGAATCAATTTCTTTCACCTGCAGGGAAGGAAATTCTATTAAAAGCAGTGATTCAGGCTATCCCAACCTATCATATGAGTGTGTTTCTGCTACCTAAAAGGCTATGCAAAGAAATTGCTGGTTTAATGTCTAAGTTTTGGTGGGGACATAAAGAAAATGACAAGAAAATTAAGTGGATGAGTTGGGAGAAGATGGGGGTGTCGAAATATAATGGTGGCTTGGGGTTCAGAGAGTTAGAGAGTTTTAACAAAGCTCTTCTAGCTAAACAATTGTGGAGAGTCTTAACTAATCCAAGTTCAGTTGCTGCAAGGATACTCAAAGATAAGTATTTCAAAAATACCAGTATGATGAATGCAAAATTAGGAGCTTATCCCTCAATGATATGGAGAAGCCTTAGGAGTTCTCTTGAGCTTTTGAAGGGGGGGTTAGTGTGGAGAATGGGAAATGGGAAATCTATTAAAATTTGGGGGGACAAATGGATTCCTAGACATTCATCTTTCAAAATTCAGTCTCCAATGAAAATACTGGAACCAGAAGCAAGGGTACAGCAGCTGATAGAAGAGGGGTGTGGCAGGTGGAAGGCTGATTTGGTCAAGGAGATTTTTACAGAGGAAGAAGCTGATTTAATTCTCAGTATTCCCATTAGTCAGTCAAACTTGGAGGATAAACAAATATGGGCTCCTTCAAAGAAATGTCAATATACTGTAAAATCGGCTTATCACTTTGAATTGTGCAGAAAAAGACTAGAAAGTGGAGAATCTTCATACTGTTATGGAGAAATTAAGGGGTGGAAGAGCATTTGGCAAATGAAAGCCCCGGGGGTTGTTAAAATGTTTGTGTGGAAAGCCATTAACAATTGTCTGCCAACCAAGTGGAACTTCTATAAGAAAAGGATTACTGAAGATCCTCTTTGCCCCATCTGTGTTAAAAAAGAGGAAACAGTTTGCCATGTCTTATGGAACTGTCCAGCGACAGTGGATGTTTGAGCTGAGGTCAGTAGTCCTGTTCAGAAATGGCCAACAGGTGTGGATGATCTGGAGCAGTTATGGAATAAGGTGGTAGAAATATGTGAGGATGATAAAGTAGTGTTAATAGCAACTGTCATGAACAATATATGGCTGAGGAGGAATTCTCTGGTTTTTGAAGAAGGATTTTCCAGTCCAGCTGTAATTTTTAATAAAGCAAAAGCTAGTATAGAAGCATACCAAAAAGAGCAAAGCAAACAAGTTATGGTAGCATGTTAGATTCGGGTACACAGAGAGAGGGTGAGATGGAAGGCTCCTAGGGAAGGGATGGTGAAGGTTAACTGGGATGCTGCCTATGATTCAAAAAATAAGAGGATGGGAATTGGGGTGGTCATTCGGGATGCAGAAGGCGAAGTGCTGGTCTCTCTATGTAAATCAGTTTCTCATGTAGAGTCTGTTGCCTTAGCTGAAGCTAAAGCTTTGTGGAGAGCTTTGATTCTTTGTACAGAATTGAATATTGGGGAGCCTGACTTTGAAGGGGATGCTTTGAGTATCGTTCAAGCTGTAAGCAGTACAGAGGAGTTATGGGATTGGTGTGGTTAGAGGGTAGAAGACATCATAGGGTTATTAAAAAGAAGACCCTTGTGGACAGTGATACATACATACAGAGAAGGAAATATGGTAGCTGATTTTTTAGCAAAATTTGCTTTTACTTTAGATGATGAGAAAGTGTGGATCGAAGATGGCCCATGTGGTTATGAAAGTCTTGTTTTACAGGACAAGTCATGTATTGAGAACATTTGATGAATACAATGGTTACAGGTTTTGGTTTTCAAAAAAAAAAAAGAAGACAAGTCTCATATGAGTGTAATTTATAAAAAAGTAAATCTCGTTAATAAATAATAGTTTTTTTTTTTCAATTATTTTAGGTGGAATCTACTTTTTTATAAAGAATTGTATGGAGTTTATCTATTTGAGATCACTTGTGCAAGAGGAAACAAAACCATGCACGGTAGGTTTTTAAGACACAAGTTCAAACCAATGGTCATGATCTTGATCTTAATGATCATCATCCAATTAACAGTTGTACAAGACTTTGACAACTCAAGGAATAATGGATCATTTTTCAATTCATGGGGACCAAATTAAATGAGTCTGCACACTTTGAAAATTAAGTTGAAGAAATTAACATGCAACTATATATTATATATTTCATTTTCACTTAAATTGAATAGTGTCTAATTAATATAAAATATGCGATCTTTAAATAATTTCACTTATCGATATTAATCATTCTTAGAAGCACAATGACTTAAATATTTTATATTTTACACTGAATGAACAATATCTATTTGGAGCGAGAATAGAGAGCAAACTTATCCTTAATTATTATATCCACTTATCATGCATTGGATTTGGATGGATCGAATTAACGTATGGTCTAACTTATGGTCTTAAAGTCTTAATATTAACCACTTTTCCTCCATATTTCCTCCAGTTCTCTGGCAAAGAACTTTTGTCTTCCAACAACGATGGTAATATGGTCTTTCTTCTCAATCACTTTGACCCGGGCACGAGGGATTTTTGCTTGCAAATTGTAGCTGCATTCAACTGGAATAAGCTCATCGTCTTGTCCATGGAACACAGTAACGTCGCACTTGAGGTGTTCTCGGACTGCATCCACGTACGCGTCAAGTTTGCTCGCGGTGCCGCAGAAGATGTTGTGCAGCGTATGCCATGCAGCGTTGTGCGTATGCAAAAAGAAACCCTCGAGCAAGAATGTCCTAATCCTGCATAAAAGACAACAGCAATGATAAGTAAAAGGAGAGGCTGAGATCAAGATAAGTAATTAATTTTACGACCATGACATGATGAAAGTGGATAAATGTCTTGTCCAAAAGAGGTTGTAATGAATTATATTGAACATGGCCAACAACGCGCGCGCTCACATTGAATGAAAACCACGAGGAATTCAACATCTGTGACCCCATTGTCGGTTGCGACTCAAAAGTCTGAATAATATTTGACAAATCTTCCGAAATAGCCGGCAAAAATTAAGAACTGGTTAATACTGTATTCAGATTTCCTTAGAATAGTAACAGCAGGCACGTATATATGTTGCACTTTCGGTGGAATATGATTAATTCATAAAGAAAATTGTATATCCTACAATCTTTTATCTTACTATTAATTTTATATAATACTGATGGAAAACATCACATCAATACAATGTGATAGAATTAATGTGGCCGGGAGGATAGATAGAATATGGTACTATATATATAACCGATCTTTGCTAAGAATTATATATACTGTATATTATTAGTATTATGAATGATGAAATTCAAAGTTAATTCACTTTATGATATGATGAAAAAAGATGGGTAAATCTTATTTAATATTTGTATTTTATCTTTTATCATATTTTAGTAACGGGAGGTATTGGACAATGAAAATGCGTATTAGTTTTTATCATTAGCATCAACTTCCTTTATACTCTTACAACCAAAATATATCATATTATTAAAATATTTATATGACATAATTTGATTTGAATTCTCCCGTCAAAATACTGCTTCCCTTAGTCAGCAACAAAAAATTGAGATTTGAGTTAAATACTCAATTGCACTAATAATAATATATAAGAATGTAAAAATAATTATATGTTAAATATTTTACGCCACACACCGACCACATAATATATATGGATCAGCTCGCGGGAGACTATACGTAAATGGTCCGTTAGAGCACTTAATGCGAAACGACTGACTACATCACTATCTACAAGACTTTGATATTGCTTTTCAAAAAAAAAAAAAAAGACTTTGATATTGCAGTAGTACTCCAAAACATGCGTAAGGGATGATGATCCGGCCCCCACTATGTTGAAGTTTGAACGACTGATCAATAACCTAGCGTATTGGGCCTTTTCTAACTGAGCCGAGGGTGTAACACAAGGATGCTACCGACAAGACCAACTGGTATTTTTCTATTTTTTTTTATATTTTTAAAATTAATTCATAATATCAATAAAAAAATGCTTACGGAATCGTTAAGTAAGAAAAAAAAAATTAAAAAAAATTTTTTTTTTTTAAATTATCGGAGAAACGCTCGGTACAATTATCGGAATTCCAAGCATATTTCTTTTTAAAGCCTTTTAAAAAGCCTTTTACAGCCCGTTTGATACATATTTCCTTTTCGTCGAATGTACGTCATTTGAATTTTGAGTTTCATTTGGATACACAATGGGGAAAAGACTAAAAACCCCTCATAGTTTTGCATGACGTGTTAAAATTTTAATTCCAAAATTAAGCAAAGATCCGTGATAATTAATATTAATGTAATTATGGGAGTAATTTTTTTTAAAGGGTAATTACGGGAGTAATTAATTGTAAGAGGACGGAATCGTAGAAGATTAATTCCATCCAAATATATATATATAGTCAATATGGCGCATAAAGATATATACAGTATTAATTCACGATGATCTTCTAGTCTTTTTCTATATAATGATCAAACGGTGGAGATTTTGGGTTTGAATTTTGAACCAAAATAAAATACCAAGATAATAAAAAGAAGAAGAAAGTTGGTGTACTCGTTAAAATTTTATATATGTAAATAAATATCGGGAAATTAAAACCTTGTAGGTCATGAAAAAGGGGTATATCCATTATAATTTATTGAATGCAATGCAAAGTATTTGAGTTCTTAAATTAATATGACATGGTCTATGTTGGTAGATAATGGAGTTGATCAATTACGTACCTGTTTCTAGTGATAAGTTTGGTGAGAAATTCCCACAGTCGATGGTTCTTGCAAATGAGCAAGCAAATCGTCCGGGAAATGTGCTCGTACCAGCATGCAATTGACGCTCCAAAAGCAATCGGCGGCCACACACGCCTCGGAGCTACCCTTCTCATCACATATTGCGTACCTTGTTCACCCTTTGGCACCGGATAATATGGCTGCATGCGAGGTTATGGCCAAAAACGTACAGACAAGCAAATAAAATATAGCAATTATAAATTAATATATATATGTTGTACGTGATGCAGCTTGATATATTTATATGAATATTGGTGGAGTAGATAGATTATTGGACAAGAGGAAACTTACTGGTGCGATAAGGGTTAGAGATTTAACATAGCCAGGGTGCTTAACTGCGAGAGCCAGAGCCAAAATGCAACCTAAAGAATGAGCCACAATATGGACGGATTTGACTTTGTATGGTTCGAGAACGGACCGTTCAATCATGTCTAAATGCTCTCTAAGCGTGTAAAGGGAGTCTGTTGGCTTAGGACTCCTTCCAAACCCAAGCAGATCAATGGCAAACAAGCGATAAGTTGACTTAGCTGCACTTGAGAAATTTGGAAATAATGTTTCCGTCCAAAAGGCCGAAGTTGAAATGAAGCCATGAATGAACAAGACATCTTCTCGTGCTTTTTCTGACGTATTAATTCATAATTAAATACATGAGTATAATAAATATAAGACCAATTACTCCAAGAGTAATTGAGCTTAAAATATTTAAGGAGTTAGTAATAATAAAAAATGAAGAAATTGGGTTCAAGTAATTGACCTCTGGGTCCTTCGGCTCGAACAAAAAGAGTTTCTTTGCTAGACGAGGTCCACGATGTGCAAATTTTACAACAACAGTCGGACCACCTCGGAATGGGATTTAGTTGCTGTCTTCCAAAGTTTCCTTGGAGCATTTCAACAATGGTGGAGTTAACCTTGAATGTTGAGCGCACCGTGCCGTTCTTGATCTTCTCACAAGATTGTACATTAAATGTCCTGTCCTCCTTGAACCGTTTGAGCTCGGATACAGTGAAGTTCGAGACCTCGGACACCAAAGAAGGACGTGAATAGAGTGTGTCTGAGATCTCCTCCAGTTGTAGTTTGCTGGAACAAGGGCAAACAATCTTGGATTTGCCTCGTTCGGAGACCAAGATTTTGCCACTACTAGTGATGGCTTCTTTGCCGGAGCAGCAGTAACATGGCTTCCATTCGTCTTCAATGAAGAAATCAGCTAACTTGTAAACAAAACAAAGAAGGAAATCAACAAGATCTAGCACAGAGAAGACAATGAAGCTCACAGCCTGGTTTATAACTCTTCCAGTCAGTACTAAAACCGATTTGGTTTTGCCCATGACAGCAATAGAATATTTCACAGGGCCACGAAATATAGTACCCGATCGTGGAATAGCCGCCGGCCGAGAGAGGACCGGAGAGCACGAGATTGAGGGAATCACAATGAAAATGTGAATTATAAGCTGGCACGCATTGGCTTAATAAGATTTCAGAGAATCATTGGAAGGTACGTACCGACAGGCTCAGTACTGTACATAGCTAGTATCTCTTTCTCTGATCTCCTCTCTTGACAAGTAAATCCTATGCTACCAAATGGAGAGAGTCAAGCTAATGAAATGTAGTACTTCTCCCATGCATGATGTTTCACGTCATGTAAGGAAAACGAGAAAGAGAGAGAGAGAGAGTTTTTTTTTTCCTTTCTCCGGCAGGGAACAAGTGAAGGAGATGCATATATAAGAATGGGGGTATTTCATTTAACATGGTTTGCTGGCAAAGCAAAAGGGTTAGGTGGTAGTTGAACCCCCAGAAGGATAAACAAATTCTGCTCAGCAAGCATGTAGCCCACATGTACAACTTTCTTTTACTATATCTGCATACTTCTTCCAATACAATCCAGTTTGTAAGGACTAAGATACAAACGTTTCTTCCCTCTTCGTGCCCATGAAAAGGAAATTAAGGACGGACCACTCATTTCTTGCTCATAAAAAAATTATAGGTGGCTCATTTGTGTTTTCTCATCCATTACGTTAGGCGCCTCTTCTTAATTATCAGTAAATAGCCTGACTCATTACTGTCAGAATTATTCTCTTTTTTTGGTTGACAATATGAACAGGTTTTTAAATCGATTCTAACCGTACGTCCGGTATTTATTGCAGCCCATGTTAGATGGGGCTAGGCAGATCAGTCCCATCTCCCTGTGCACATATTCAAGGTTTAAACGTAATAGAAATAACAATCCTGGCTAAGTAAAGTTTGGTTTGAATAATAAATTGAAATGAATATAAATTGAGATAAAAATTAAATTAAGTTAAATAAAATATTATTTTTTAATATTATTACTGTTTTGATATTTGAAATTGTTGAATTGTTTAATATATTTTATGTAGAAATTTGAAAATTTTGAAATAATAAGATGAAATGAAATAAAATAAAATGAAATGAAACACTTTTACTATCCAAAACAAAGCCTGAGTGTAGAAGCATATGCATGTATGGGTAAAAAGGTGAATTCTATCATAATTATTAACGTCGTGTTTTGCACGCCTTTGGGCCGGGCTCTCAACAATTCGGGTCTTCAATTTTGAGCCTGCTAATACAAAAAAAACACTAGGAGACAGAGGCCGTGGTGGTGACTGGGGAGTCTCCGATACCAAAATTTGTATCGTCTTAGACTTTAGTGCAAGTATATAGAGAGT
This sequence comes from Carya cathayensis, assembly GCA_011037825.1. Classification (NCBI taxonomy): domain Eukaryota; kingdom Viridiplantae; phylum Streptophyta; class Magnoliopsida; order Fagales; family Juglandaceae; genus Carya; species Carya cathayensis. The sequence continues at coordinate 815,737 of QGSO01000281.1, read as the reverse complement.
TCAGAGAGAGTTCATAGTGCATGAGGATCGTTTTATATACTTGATCTCTCGGGGTCAAACACTCATGCCCTGTGTTAGGAGGATGTGTCCTTTTAACAGTTCATTCCGTCATGGTTCTTTAATGCGGCATGGCCTCTGGGGTCCATTTAATCATGTGACGCGGATCTCTAGGGTAGTGCATTTAATGTAGCATGGCTCTCTGCCCCATCAGAAGATCAAGGGCTCCCCGCGATCTAAGCCTACTTGTCTACTCAAGGCTATATGGGGTTAAGATCCGTCGATCGAGATGGCGTGTCCCTCCCTTTTTTGCGTTATGGTGGGTTTCCCACCTTTAAGGTCATAGACCAACTCCTGCTCCAGGGCTTGGGGCCCTTTGATTAGGCTGATGGGTCGTTTGGTTGGCTCGGGCCTCTCGTGATATTGGGCTCAAGCTTTGGATCTTTGGCCTGAGGGGAAAACTCCCTTACATTAATAAAATGACTTTTTTCTATATATATTTTTAATGTATGGTAGGATTATTTTTTTGACAAAAAGACCGCTTAAAATTTATATATATATATTTAAAATTTGTAAAAATCATTACTGGATGGCTAAACTTATACCTGAAGTTGTAGGTGAGATATACGTACGTACGTGAGCACGAATTATATATATATATATATATATAAAAGGGAGTGGGAGGTTCAAATCAAGATTTTTCATTTAGAGAATTAGGTTAAATGCTGGAAGTTTGGAATGAGATAATTGCAATACATCAAAGTATATGTACGAGGATAGAACACAATTTTGGCTGACATTAATATATATTCATTAAATTCTCATAAACACCTTTTTGTTTTGAGAACAGCTATATATACAAAGATATTATACAAAATAAACTTACAAACTGATGTAATTTTATAGAATCTATTAGATCTGTTTTGTAATAAAAGTAACTTTACAATCTGACATACCACATCAAGCCATATCAATTTATAAGTTTACTTGTGTGTAATTCTTTTGTGATTAAAGAATTTTGCATAAAACAATTGTTTAAATGCAAAGCCGGTATTTAATTTGTTGATTTATCGAAAAAGTCTGCGTCAACAATATTTGAAACTACCCATGCTTGAAATCCCTCACTACACAGCTATTTGGGAATTAAAAATCTTATAATTTTACGTCTTAATTGGTAATGATTATGCAATAGATTAATTAATTTCTAATGGCACCACATGACATTATTCCGATATATATTGCCATCGTATTTAATTTCTTCGTTTATATATATATATATACACACACACAAGACACTACTTTCGTACGTGAAGTCACAAAATCACAAAAAATTTACTAAATGTGCTTTATTATATATATACGCGATACGTAAAAGAGTTTATAACATTAACTGCGTGGGGCCCTTTAAATTAATGCATTTCTAGACGCAATTAAATTAACTTTATCCAAATTGCATGATAAGCCACTCCAGAAGTTATAATTTCCTTGTAGCCGACGCAATATATATATATATATATTTATATATATATACACATATTTTCCCATACCATGCATGCAAGCTTGCTGGTTCATGCGAGGAGCCCACCTAGTTAATGAGATGATTCACCATGTTCATTATTTTTATACCCATTCTATGAATACCATGAAGAATTCCGAATATTGGGTTATGGAGATCATATGGGTCATATTTATGTCATAGACCCAAGTCTCCTCATGGCTAGGAGACTTGTTCAAATTTGTTCTTACCTGCTTTTGTCAGGACACGCGAATTGTCTTAATTGTTTCTCAATTAACCTGCATCCAATTTTATTTATAGTTAAATTTATATTTCTTAAAGTTTGAATTCTAGAGTTGAGAATACAAGATAAACCTTATACATAAAATAAGTCTTATAATATTTACAGTTCAGTTAGATACAAGCAGGGTGTGCAAGCAGAAGATAATCGACTGTATGTAGGAGCTTACGTGGAAAAAAAAATGAAAACAAAAAATTGAGCTCTCTCTCTCTTTTTCTCTCTTTTTTCTTCTGATTCTACCTTCCTGGATTTGGTTTTCCTGCCTCGTCTCTTTCTTTGCTTTTTTTTTTCCTTAAGAAACTGTGAGAAAACCAAAGAGGCAACTGAATAGGGATATAGCTTTCTTTAATTATCTTGTCTGGGCTAGTTCTGTGTTTTTTGGCCCAGGATTTAAAAAAAAAATAAAAAAGAAACAAAATCGAAAAATGCAACCAACGGAGAGCACTGGGTTCTAAACAAAAAATGTAAAAATGCTAAAAAATACATTGGGTTGCAGATGATGAGACACTTCCCTTCGTCTTTGTGGTTGGAGCTTCTCTTCTTCGTGCTTTAATCGAGCTTCAACAACAGCTCTGGGAAAAAAAAAATTAACAATTGCTCTATATATTTCCAAGACAGATCCACTATAGAACCGAATTTATCCTAATCTACGTTTCCCTCCCCTAAACGAGGAAAAATGAAATAGAACAAATAAATAGGTAGACTCTATATCAAATAGCAAGTGGATCAAACATTCTTGAAAAAAAAATTGAAACAGGTATGCATTAACAGAGGTCTCTGGGTTAGGGAAGGAGGATGAACGTTGGGTGAACTCTTCGATCTATTTACTGTGGGTTTCATGGGTTGGAACTTCTCTTGAATATTTTGCTTCTCTTTTTACTATGTATTGAAACTTTTCTTGAAAATTTTTTGGAACAGATTTGTGCGAAATCAAGGTGTTCACTTCCTCCCTCTTGGTTGCCAACCATAGTGTCGACACAACCAATGTATTAATGGTTCTCTTTCTTATTTCGATTTCCTCTGCAACCTAAAGTATTTCTAATTTTCTAAGCTTATTCTCTTTCCAATTTTCGAGCATCTACAACCCAAATGATTTTTGTTTCTCAAAATAACACTAAGGGGGAAACAAAAGGGAATGAAAAATAAAGGGAGAAATGAGTGGTGAACCACGGAATGGGAGAAAAGGTTGGTTCGTTTCATTTTCCCACGTGGACGCCGATTGCGCGGCAATTCCCCCAGACGACTACAACAAGAATTATTCTAATATTTATAGTTATTTGAGTGAATATATGATATATCATTAAATACTAAATAAATGACACAAGATCCACTTAATTTATGTATGTATCACTTTTAGTTTAAAAGGTTGTTTGGGTATTAAGATGAGATGAGATAGTTTGAGATGAAAGTTAAAAATTTAATATTATTAAAATATTAATTTTTAATATTATTATTGTTTTAAAAATTTGAAATAATTAAATTGTTTATTATATTTTATGTAGAGATTTAGAAAAGTTATAATGATAAGATGGAATTAAATAAGATAGATTTGAGAGTTGTATTTCTTGTTCCAAATATCCCCATCTCAAAATTTTATTTTTACAACCTTCATCCCATCAAATCACCAACTCTTTATCGCGCGCATTGGTGAAGATCTTAAATGGGAGAGTCGAGAGACCAATCATCCATGTGCATGTTGCAAAAGGTTATTATTCTTTTTTTTTTCTTTTTCTTTTCTTTTTTATTATTCAAGCATCAATTATATATAACTAAAAACCAAAATATATGAGTCTTGGTGTTTCTTACTTACAGAGTACTAAGGTAGATCTTTATCATTAGGAAAGTCTAATAAACATTGCGAAATGAAGTTAAGCGAAAGATTTCCATAGGCCTGCATTGAAGTTGTCCATTGTGTCAGATTGTGCACACATAAATTTTTGTTTCGATGTATTTTTACAACTTTCCATTTTTCGAAGTTGCCAAGAAGGTGGTTGATATCTGTGATGATGTAATCCATAATCCAGTCCATGGATTGCTTTTTTTCTATTTATTGCTTAAACAACCAAGTTTAAGTTACCTTGAACTATAATTTTCTTGAGATGTTGTGACGCCCCCAACTCCCACGTACGGCCACGTGGAAATCGAGACGTCGGGATGATGACAACACGGTCACACATCCCATAGCCAAGTGCCAAAAGTGTGTGCACATGTAATATGTGTTCAAATAAAAACACGCAGCGGATAGAAAAACCATATAACTAAATACCATAATTTTGTTTAATTACAAACCAGTTTAAAATAAACGTAAATAAAACATTACATGTTCAACATCGTCTCAAATCCAAATACATACTAATAAAACCAACGACAAATATAATATATAAAAGTCACTCCAAATTACTCCTCCGGCGGAGCCGTCTCCTCAGGCTCAGACTCCTCATCCTCCACATCTGCACCAAAATCTACGTTACCAAGAATGGTGCCGCAGGTAAATACTAATCCAAACGATGCAAGATAAAAACATATTACAACCAAAACAATATGCATGAAGTATGCCCAATGCACATGTCCCATAAAACCACATTTTACCACGCAAGCCAAAATCTCATTTGGCCCAAAACCTTTCCTTTAAATCAATCCTCGCCATTATCCCAGATAATGGCCCAAAAACCAATCTCTCCATTTTCCTAGAAAATGGCCCAATAACCAATCCATCAGAGTACTGTAGGTGGAAATCGCAGGCGGGACTCTACCACCATCCCTGCTCACCACCATCCCTACGCGTGCACCGTAGGCGAGAATCGCAGACGGGACTCTACCACCATCCCTGCTCACCACCATCCCGACACGTGCCTATGAATCAAACCAATCAATCCAAACGTTCACATAGACCAATAAACCATATCTCACTCGAAAATCCAGTTTTCAAGATTTAATACATGCATATGCGTGCACAATACAATGCAAATAAAATCACACGAATTAACCAACATATCCCAAATATCCATAACAACCAACAAACAACTCCTTTCTCAATTCCAATCGACCCCCGACTCCTTGGACTCAGTCCGGAATAACCAACCAGATCACAAATAAATATTGTAAAGGCAATAATACATTTAAATCTAAAACGAAGTTTGGAAAATACTTACAGCGCTATATATTAATTTTCGGTGGATTGGCACGCAGCAAACGGTGAAGAAAAAGCAACGTAATAGTGCAAATGCACTGTGGCCGTGGGTTGTAAAATACCCACTTTTGAATGGGGACAAACCAAAGTTCGGGATTGATAGGGAATGGCCTAGAGGTGTTTATGAAGTTAAGAGAAGTGAGCTTTGGCCGTGGGTGGCAGTGGAAACGACGGTGGAAGCGGAAAAAGGCCAAATCGGAGTTGAGCTCGTGGGAGCTGCTCCGGCAACGAATCAGGCCGAAATTAGGTGGGTTAGGTCGGCAAGAGGTAAGGGAAGAAGTGGTGAAAAGGTAGTAGCCGGAGGTGGAGCGACGGAGCAGGAAACGGCTCAAAACCGTTCAGCTTAGATGGGCTGTAGGGGGTGATCGGCGGCACAGATTGAGGAGATTTTCGGTGGGGGTGTTCACCGGCCGGAGGGGAGTCGGACGGTGGTGGCTGTGTTGGCCATGTCGGCCGAACGGCGATGGGTCAGGGGTGGAGAGCTGGACGGCGTGGGTGAGGAGAGAGAGAAGAAGAAGAAGCACGGGGGAGAAGGGCCAACGCGCGGGAGAAATGAGAGAAAAAAGAAAGAAAAAGAAAGAAAGGAGAAAAAGAAAAAAAGGAAAAGAGAAAAGAAAAGATGAAGAAAAAAAATGAGGTCCAGTCCTCACTTCCGGAGTCCAACAACTGATCTAACGAAAATAAGTTTAAAAGTAATAAAACCAAGAAAATATTTTAAACACAACGTAAAGCTAAAATATAATAAATAACTAGTAAAAACTAACTATTAAATTTTAAAACAAAAAACAAGCTAAAATAAATTAAACAACAATTTAAATTCAAATAACAAATAAAATCAATTTAAAATCCGATAATTTAAAATAAAAGAACTATTATATTAATGAAATTAAAATATTTTTTCAGTGAAAATACATGTAAAAATAGGGTGTCACAGATGTAGTCTGACCGCATCATTTATGATCATTAAGGCAGCTAATGCCTCACCAATGTTTGGATTGATGCTTTGGATGAAATCTGTTTTTCTATTGGGATCTTTAAACACCGAAAGGGGATGATAATGATTGCTATCCAATCTTTTATGGATTGGATTGCAACACATGTGATGTCTAGAGGCCATGGAGAACTTCTCCAAAGAATTATAGTGTATATGCATTTCAGAAATAAGTGTTCCAAATTTTCAACATCTTCCTTACACGTATGACAAAAGGTTACTATTCTATGACATATTTTCTGTGTAGATGTGACAGAGCATATACCGTGGTTTGTAAGTATGTGTTAGTTAGGAATCCTAGGACTGATTTCCTTCACAAAATCATTCGATTTTCTTCTTAATTAAGAAGGCAATTTTCTCTCGAACCACTGGATCCAACCATCCATGCATACCTTTGAATTAAGCAGCTAGCAAGCACCGGCCGTCCATGTATAACTTTCCCGACCACATTTAAAGCCCAGCCGCAACGCGCGTTATATTTATAACTGACAAATTAGGTCGACTCTAGCTACGGTTTCTGATACAGAAAGAATTAACTCACAACAGAAGTCAACCCGCCGCCCACACTCTTTCATATTTTGCTAGCTCCTCTGAGTCTGATCTATAAGAGAATAGAGTTGACCACTGCCCCCTCCCACCGCTATTTTATTCTGTTTCTCAACGTCCACCAACCTATGAATTAAGAAACGGTAGCAGCTACGATGTGGTCCAGCTCCAGTTTTTGTTACTTTCAACCTCGGTTTGACCTGATAGAGCTGTCCCTGTGACAGATAACAATGAGTTTCGAGAACCCAATACAATATTTTAATAAAACACAGATATCATAGTACCTTTATGGTATGAAATTCCTAAATGGTCTTAGACCCGGGCCCCAATATCGTATCTTTCTATCCAAGATTTGAGACTCGGTAGGTTTATGTTGGCGTACATGGGTTTCGGCCCTGTAAATGATAAAACCTCGGCCTTGTTTTTATTCGGGCCTAGCCTAGCTTACTCGATTGGATCTATACACACGATTTGTTGAGTCTTGAGGCCCAATCTCCGTAGCTAACTTCGACATTGTTGAGCGCTAGACATTTTCCCCCAGTCCCGAATGCCGACCACCAAAAAAACGTAAAAAAAAGAAAAAGAAAAAAGCATTTGAACAAATATGATACGCCGATTTTATTTTAGTTCGGTTTATTCTGGTTATTGTGAGTTCTGCTACCTACAATAGAGCTTTTGATTGTTTTATGGGTGCTGCTACACTCACCAAGGGGAGCTACCGACGATCGAAAGGCTATATAAGTAATAAAATATAACAGGCCGATGGTATTTCCTAAGCCCAACTCAATTGGGAGACTTATTAAGAAAAAGAATGAGGAGGGAGAGAGGGGACAAAAGGCTAAGGAAATGCAGAGTGCCAGAATGAAGTGACATAAAGTAAAAGAGAAGTGACATAAATAATAAGTGAATGGACATAAAGCAATGGGTAGGAGATAAAATATGAGGGAAGACGACTTGTGGGACTTTTGAGCCAAACTTATCTTGAAAGGCTTTTTCAACCTCACGAAAAGAGTTCCAATAATGATATCTTTACCTAATGACAGACCTTCGACATCTATTTATAGTGGATCCTCCCATTCCCAAACTCTCGTGAACGTATGATTAGTGTCAAACTACGTAAATCTATGTCTCTCTTTCTCTCTTTATTTTTCTGCAGTTATTTATTGTTCACTATCATGGATGTATGCATAGATACTGTACAACTGGTCCAGCCTTTTGTTTCATTTTTTGAGTGGGAACAGACTAAATTATTATTTTTTTTAACATTTTTTAAACCACTTAAACATTTAAAAAAATCACAAACTTATTTTAAAAAAAAAAAAAAAACTAGTCGGTGGTTTTTCTCGATGACATTCATTGGTGGGAATATCATTTATTTTCTTATTGGATGTGTCTTGTTATAATAATGAAAGAATGAGATAAATTTTTGTGAGTTAATTAATAGATATCGGGAGTTCATTTTTTAACATGATATATGTAATGGCTTCAATTTTTCATGCGGCCTGTTGAAGATAATATCCCATCAATAATTTGGTTTGATTCTTATTTGATTATATAATTATCAAATCAAAAGATTTGATTTTCACATATATTTACCTTATTTCATCTCAACCTAATTTGCTATAAATAAGAATATATGGCTCGTATTCAATTACAATTGAGAATAATAAAAATGTAGCCTTCAAAATCTTTTTCTCTCATTATGTTATTATCTCCCTCTCTATCTCAATTTCTATTATATTTTGTAGTTTATCACTAAATATTCTCTTGTTTTACTATACTTTTTTGTGAATTTTCAGTCTCTTCTACTATATTGTCCTACAATTATCTATTCCCAATATTTTTAACAATTATGAGAAAGATACTATGGATCATTTTACAATATATAATGTCATGAATTGAATGAGTTTTAAAATCAAATATTTTAAATTAACATATTATATTTATTTCTTAATTATATAACAATCCTGATTTAGGATATTCTCGAAACTAAATCTTAATTCATATAAACCTCATAATTACGTAAATTTTGTAATTTTTTTTGTGAGAACCTAAATGAAAGTCTGGAATGTCACCTCATATACTCTATACACCTCACGAGTTTGTAGTTAAAATACAAAAAACGAAGCGTGGTAGCTATTTTGGCCCTAGAACCATTGCAATATTGATGCTGAAATCACTAAATTAACCATCCTAAATATGAGTACATAATCACATGGAAAATGATAGGGATCCTGCTGGGGGATCCCGTTCATTTATCCCACTCCAATTTTCTTTTTTAGTTTTTATTTATTTATTTAGTGATTAAAAAATTATTTTTTTATAATATTGTAAATCTTTTCATTTTTTTAAAATATTTAAAAGTGTTAAAAAAATGATTTGAAAAAAATATTTAAGAGTGTTTTTTTTAAATAATTTTTTAACACTTTTAAATATTAAAAAAAAGAATAAAATTCATAATATTATTAGACAATATTTTCTTAATCATTATGTTAAAATAAACTAAAAAAAAAAAAATGATCGGGATGCTTGAACGGGATTCCCCAATCCTTAGCATTGCCCTAACTACATATTATATATTTATGAATAATGCTAGATCCCCCGCTAGGAGCAGTAGCTCCCACCTTTTTTTTTTTTTTTTTTTTGGGGGTCTTAGTGATTAAGAAATTTTTTTTTAATATTATTGTGAATTTTTTTTAAATATTTAAAAGTAGTAAAAAATGATGTGAAATATAAAAAGAAAAAAATATTTTTAGCCAAGCAGGAGCTCCAGCGATATTCAACATGGATGAAGACGAATGGGGCCACTTAAGTCATTCCACAAATAGAAGGTCCAATAATTAAAAATGGGAGGGAAAAATAAAAAGAAAAAGAAGTGGATATAATCTCCTCCAAAAGTGGCATGTATGGCCATAATCTTTCCAATGGAAACCAAGGAAACTCATCCAACCACATGCTGGTTACCCTGTCTGAGGCTGTCCTTTACTGTTCTTGCTGGAACCCCCAGAAGCGACATACAATTTTGAGGTTGATGAAAGTGGTCTATCTTCTTGCTTCAATGTGGTCTTTGTACTTAAACTCTGTTGAGAGAGCCTAGACTCGTACTCCCATTTATTTGGAGAAAACCAATACAGGAAAAATCCATGGTGGTCCTAAGCTTCCAAGCTGTCCAGTTCAGGCCTCCTCAACATCTTCCATTGCATAGACCAAGCACCGGAAATGTCATGATCATCCGGTGTGGGATTGCAGAGCCGTCGGGAGAGCCGGCTCCTTTAGGACAAAAAACACGGTACAATGATGGGTTCTTTGAGAGGGCATTCATGACACTCTTTGCCCGGAAGATGGAGAAGTTTGCAGCTTCGGCTAAAGCTGGGACAGAGACGAAGAAGAAAGGGTGGTGGAATCTTGACTACGAGACCTTTGTGGATGTGTCTAAGAGAGTAATGCAGGGAAGGTCTCGTCTGCAGCAGCAGCAAGTTGTTCGTGAGGTGCTCTTGTCTATGCTCCCTCCAGGTGCGCCTGCTCAGGTGGATAATGCATAATAATTCTAAGTTTGGTCTTTTACTCTTTTTTTAATTGTTTGATGGTTAATACTTGGAAGAGAGGGTGTCAGTCAGGGACTTGGTTTGTTCTGGTCTATACGATGTGTAAATCCAGGTTCAAATAAAAGAGGGATTAACAGAGTTGTTGTGTCTGCAGTTCAGAAAACTATTTCCTCCAACGAAATGGGCTGCAGAATTCAATGCTGCATTGACAGTGCCCTTCTTCGACTGGTTAGTTGGACCTTCTGAGGTAATTATGCTGCCGACTCCTCTTATCCGTAGTTTTGAATGTTCTACTCAGAGGTTCTCCTGATAACGTTTTACAATGTGAAAATTGGAAAGATTTCTGGGTACACTGGAATATTTATTTTCTAGTTCTACAATCCAAGTTCATCTACTTTTAAACTTGACATTGGGCATTAAGGAGGCTTGCTTTTCATTTTTCAGTTATATCCGCACTAGATAGACTTCTATAATCTTTCATCTTGTGATTTATGTGCTGCTTCCCTGGTGTTCTGTACCTAATATTAGTTTGATGGGTATCAACTAGGTTATAGAAGTTGAGGTAAATGGGATGAAGCAGAGGAGTGGAGTTCATATAAAGAAGTGCAGGTAAAATCTGGATTCTGGATGGTGCCAAGACCCTTTCGATCCTTTGCCTTCCAGCTATGGCAACAGCCAGATAAAGAAGATGATTTTATCGTTTAGAATAAATTTCTAACAATGTTTGTTCCAATATTTTATTTTTATTTTCAATTTCCTCCCACCAAGGTATTTGGAGAACAGTGGGTGTGTAGGAATGTGTGTGAATATGTGCAAGATTCCTACTCAAGACTTCTTCACCAATGAATTTGGGCTTCCTTTAACCATGATTCCAAGTATGTCTCTGACTCTCATTACCTTGTTTTTATCTTGCCCCAAAATCTTTGATCCAAGGCTGATATTGTTTTGCCGTGTGAAAAAATTTTGCTCTGATTTCAAAATTAAAAACTACATTCAACGAAATTTGCAGTCTGCAGATTCGTAATGGATCATCTTGTCTGTGTTCATCCTCAGATTTTGAAGATATGAGTTGTGATATGGTGTATGGCCAAGTTCCGCCCCCTTTTGAAGAAGATCCAGTGTCCAAACAACCTTGTTTTTCAGATATTTGTAAGTTTATAGAATTTCCATCACAATCAACGAACATTTTTCTGTTTTCTAACCATCGCATCATTTGCAGGCTCCATGGCAAATCCCAACTCCGATGTTTGTCATAAACTACAGGCTTCAGAAGAGACAGATACCCCTCCCCCCCTCCCTGCCTCCTCCCTCATTTTGGAGCATTAGAGAGAAGCAATGGGGTAAACCTGTGGCAGACTGTACATATATCAGATTCTCGCTTTCTGTTCAAGAAACAAGCGAGGAAGACATGAGACATACACTGTATTGAATTTGAATTCCCTTTAATAATTTCTTTCATACTTGTGCTTTGATACATTGTAAACTTTATCCCTCTTGGATGCAAATTATATGTTGCGGCATTTTGCAAAATTAGCTGTCTAGCTGTCTACTAGCTGTTAATTCTCCACTTTCACTCTTCATCTCCTGTAGTTTACTAGCTGTCTAGCTTATTCTATTGAGGATTTATATCTGTCCCATGTAAGTTTGGTTTAGAGAAAGTGGAAACTTTCCTCTTCCAGCCATTTTGGGTTAAGAAGACGTGGAAGTGCCTCGAGGGAAACGTTCCGAGGCATCAAGAGGGAGATAAGGGGTTTGATAATTGGAATTTGAGCCGATGATTACGAGGTTTCGTGAGAGACATGCTTCCATTACAAAACATTTGCAGCAAAAGTGCTTTAAGAGCATTTATATTGGCTTCATCAAAGCTATCTTTAAAATTTAATGAAAAGTACATATTTTTCATAAATTCATAACCTTTTTATCCATAACCTCATATTGGATTAGTCATTAGATTCATCAAAATAATAATATAATATTTATTTTAATAATAATATTTTAAAAATTATAATTTTTTTTTTCATATTTTGCAATTACACTAACCATATTGTTAAGGCAAAAATTGGTTAGGATTAGATGACTAAATGATAAGGTTTATCTTATCATTATTTGACTAAATGATAAGGCTTATCTTATCATTATATTTGAATTTGTTGGATGAATGTAAAATAATTATTTACGTATCTCTAAACAATGTTGAGTCTATCTATAAGTCTTAGGTATTGTTTAGATAAGTCATTGAAGTTAAAATCAAGTCATGGTATATCTTGAAGAAAGCTGGACAGATTAGTCAATTCAGAAGAATGTTATTCGCGAAATGTTAGCAGTCCGTCGAAACACGTCTTCACGACTGTTGCTAACCATCAGCAGAGTCCTACTGTGACTGGAACTCTTTCCAAACTTTCTATTTAAATGGATTCGATTTTGTATCTTTTTATGGACTTTGAGTTACGAATTTCAGAGAGGATATTCTGAGCATATGTGAGAAAATTCACTTGAGAATTTTCATAGGGTTTTTCATCTCTCTTTAAGTGTGATCGTGCTCCGGTGTTGGAGTATCGTGTGATTGGAATTCAGCCCCTAGAGTTCTAAGAGGAAAGGCAACATTTGAAAATCGCCAGAGATTCTGGCTGCTACTACGGTAGAAGACAAATGGGTCATTTGTCTTGACAAATAAGATAATCGATTTGCAAAAGTTTTATAATTGATGATTGCTTGTAATTGTTCTTCAAATAATAAGATTGACTTTCCTGTATTTGACTGCCCCGTAGTGTTTTACCTTTAAAGAGTTCTTTAAAGAGTTTCCCTTCGTAACCAATCGTTGTGTCTTACAAATTTATTTATTATCTTTGAGTATTTTGATTCATTTAATAATTCTAGATATTGAGATCTAATCAATTTATTCAAGAAAATTGGTAGACAATTTCATACTTTTACAGGAGTACTTTGGGACTTTCACATATGTACATTAATAATTTAATTTGGATTCACCTCAAACAGGAGCAGCTCAATCTTATCATCATCAACTTCAACTCCAACGCAGCTATCACCTTTTTTTTTTTTTTTTTTTTTTGTGGGCAACCTTTTCTGCTAACTTACCTGATCTTGCAACCAGCAAAACATTAAATCATAGAAGTCCAGACAAATGGAAAATTGATTATAGGAGAATTCCATAAAAAAATGAAATGAACTCTGATGGGAATGACGAAACCACAAAACAGGTGGAATTTGGCTTTTCATCTGCTTTGAGGAGATCAAAGATAACAAATTTGAGTTCTGGAAGACCAAAGGGAATGCTTGTGAAATTTTCTCAAACTCTGTCATTACTGGTTTGAGAACTACTCTCGAATTTTATAAAGGCCAAGCTCCTTTTGGATGTAAAACTGATTGGGTGATGCACAAGTACAGGATATTGCAGAGAGAAAACCATGTGTCCACATATGCATCTTATGAACCTAAAATATTAATGTTGAACCATGCAAATCCTGGTAAACAAATGCATAGGATCTTATTATCTATTTGCACAAACTTATATATTTTTTAACATAAGTTGGGGAGCTATTTTATTGGTTTTATCGTTTCCTGAGTATTTTATCATTTTGATTCTGGTTTCTAGGATAAACTAAGGACACGATGAGGCAATTGGAAACCCCATCATTTTGCTAATGCCAACCCCAAAAAAGTGTATATGAAGAGACATACCAAAAATTGAATCCAGAGAAATAAAATGAAGAACTGTTGAAGAGGAAATTAGAAACCCAATGTTTGTGCTACTGCTAATAGACAAAGTGTAAGATTTACACGACAAAAATTCCTAACAAATACCGTATAGAATAATACTACCAAACATGTTTGTGTAGGAAAATCCATTAGTTTGGTTCATTCCTTTACTGAGTCAAGAACAAATTGATTTTAAAGGAAAAAAAAAAAAAAAAAAAGAGACAAGAACCCATAAAACACACAATAATATTCAATAAATGCAATACTCATTCCAAAAGCTTCAAAGAAAGGAGACAGAGAGAGATGATAGTAAACTGCGAGCGTTGCGTAGCTTGAAGTTCCGGTCGTTCGTGATCTGCAAAAGCCCCAAATGAGCTTGAAGTTCCATTATTAATTTAGGGTTGCTAGAGAAAAAGAAAAAAAAAAAAAAAAAAACAAACCTATAGAGAAGAAGGTCACGTGACCCAAGCCAAAGCACAATCCATGAAGCTCGATTCTACACTACAAAAACGATAGGAAGAGAGAAGGGAAGAGAGAAAATACGCGGGGAGGAAAAAAAGTGAGAAAGGGAAATGATAAAAAGTCCGTTGGAGATTAAACGTGAATAAAAAATAGATTTACTTATGAACAATAACCCTTCAAATTTGAAGGAACTCATCCATTTACTTAAGCTCAAAACTTTCCATTTATCTTTTTGTCTAATTCAATGCAACTGTGTTTTGTTGAAATTCATCAAATTTTACATTTGACTAAGCTTTTGATAAAGCTAATGCTAATACTCTAAGAGTTGAATCCTAAAACGCTATTATCTTGAAACATGTTTGGGTTCTAATACACGGTCATGGCACCCAACTGACAAAACCCAACCCTCATGTTTCAATAGATCTCAGTCCTTTCCTACCTACATGGTTCAATACCACTAAGCGCAACAATACATCGAAAAATTGGAGACGTCTCCCTCGCATGTGCTGCGGGCTTTGCCTCCCTCCCATCAAGGGAAATGGATCGGGCTTTGCCCTTAGAAATAAACCGCATTTGTGGTGATACAACAAACTATAAAGTCGACCTGAGGCAACCCAAATTCCAGGCTACAGCCTATTCCTACATTCTCATACTCATTGAATTTGAATTAAATTTTAGCGCTCAAAGTTCGTGCCCGCAACGCACGGTTTGAAAATTGAATCAAAGAGTAATAGACAAACTGTTCTTTCCTCGTGGCACAAAAAAACCCATTAATATTATTTTACTCGTTAAAGGTAAATAGTAATAATTTACACTCCCAAAAGTGTCGCCGACTCCCTTGTATCAAAAAAGCCTTTTGTCCTCGCTCTCAAACAACTCTCGCTCTTTTCATTTTCAAAAATCATAACCAGAAAACTCAAGGACCCAGAAGAGAAGAGACATGGGTTGTGTGTCTTCCAATCTGCTCAACCACGACGACGACTTCACCCAACTCGGAAGCTCTGCACTTAGTCACCACATCGTTTCTCTCACCTCCACCACTTATGGCCTCCTTACTCTTGACCCCCCACCACCTCAATCAACCTCCAGCCCCCCACCAACAATCCCTTTAACCCCGCCTTCTCGGTTCACCCTCGGCTCCGTCTTCTCCGAACCCAAGTCCCTTTGGTCTGATCCCAGGCCCCCGCTACTCCGCTCTGCCCCAACTGAGGTCATAAACTCTTGGGAGCTCATGGCGGGCCTCGAGTACACCGCTGACAGTTTCCGCTTCTTCAAAGATCTTAACAACGCCAACAAAGAGAACTCAAACCCTAATCGTAATCACCGTACCCACTCCGAGTCAAACAGTTTTCTTAAGCCTTTGAACGGCAACGTTCCAAGACCTTCTTCGGTCCTCGACAAGTTCGAGAGAATATGCCCACCCAACGGAGAGAACAGAGTGGTGATCTACACGACGACGTTGCGAGGCGTGAGGAAGACTTTCGAGGCGTGCAATGCAGTGAGGGCTGTTATGGAAGGATTCGGCTTGTTGATCTCCGAGCGAGATATATCAATGGACCGGGGTTTCAGAGAACAACTGAGGGAGCTGATGAGAGGGAAAGTAGAAGCAATGGTGCCTCCGAGAGTGTTTGTGAAGGGGCGGTATGTGGGTGGGGCTGAGGAGGTGTTGAAAATAGTGGAGGAAGGGTGGCTTGGAGAGCTTCTTGAAGGGCTGCCCAAGAAAAGAGGTCCGGGTGTGTGTGAAGGGTGTGGGAACGTGAGGTTCTTGCCATGTTTCCGATGCAGCGGGAGCTGTAAGATGGTGGAGAAGGAGGAAGTGGGCCAAAGACAAGGAAGGACGGTGGTGGTGAGGTGTCTTGATTGTAATGAAAATGGCTTGGTGCTCTGCCCTATCTGTAGTTGATCTACTTGGATCTTGTATCTAAATCTGATCAACTACTGAGGGTAAGATTTCCCAATTTCGCATATTCTAGTTTTGTGCCGAAACGATGATCTTATATGCTGTATTTTGGTTTATCTGTAAGGCAGAGTATGTTCAATACGATGTTGAATAATAGAAAATAAAGCACAGTTATGGACAGGGAAGGAAGCTGGACTGCTTGTGTATGATGCTGTGTTAGAAATTTTGTTGATGATCTTAATTGCATTTCCAAGTAGGTCTGATTCCATTGTTGTAAGCTATATCTAGTCAGTAGACATGTATAAACTTAAGTGGAAAAGAATTAAGTTCAAAATGGCACCAAATATGATTGTTGTCGAGACTTTCTACAGACATCTTTCTCCTAGGATGAGATGGGTACGTAACAATGCTTTTGGAGAGTGCGTAAATTGGAACATCGTGGGGGTATGGGTTGTTGTTGGCCGGCCCCGATTATGAGAGAGGCAGATATGAAAATTTCAAGTTTTGGAGTTTGCTATAATTATGCTGTAGATCATACTGAGGTTGGTGTTGAGTCCAATCCCGTTTCAAAAGGTCACTTTGGTGCATCAATTCAACAGTAGAATGCCCTAGTTGATTTCTTAACAACATACTAATGAAGAATCTGTCATGAAAGCCCAGGATGAATGTCCCACTGGCATTACTGATCTCTCTCTCTCTCTCACACACACACACAGACACACACACCCCTCAATTCTGAGAGAATCACCATTCAATTTCACAAATGCTGAGTATTCTCTATTCACACTACTCAGTTAACTTATTGGTCTCTTCCCCATGCACACAAGCAGGGAAGTTAGCAAAGTCAAAACAAATGCAACACTACGATCTGTAATGGACAATACACGGGTGATTACTCAACCATCAGCTGCAAATGCAACAGTACTACGATATGATATGGGTTTGCGTTTCATGTATGTAGTCATATATAGAATAAGGGATGCATTTCCTGTATTATATTATAGAACCTGATGATAAATTTGCCATAAGAACCTAGTAACTCTAATATTATTCAACGGTGTAACCTTTATACAGGTTAAATCTTGAATAATAACGCGACAATGGAATGTCAATGACTCAATGGAGAGCAAAACACTTTATGGTTATTTTATCACGCATATCTTGAAATGTTAACTCAAGTGGTAAAAAACTTGGTCTTGGTGGTATGCTCTCTTTAAGGTCTAAGATTCAAATCTTACAAAGTGCATACGAATTCCTAGGTGCTATCGGATTAAGAGATTTTTTTTTTTTTTTAAATTATCCTATGTATATTTGTGGAAAACTCATTGCTGAGAGCTTATGTACTATCAGGATTAGGATTAGACGGACATTGTTACCAAACACTTGGTGCCAATCAAACGAAAAGGAGTAGACAAGTGTATATGTGCTTAAAATGTTTCTCAAGATGAAACTTAGCATTATGTACTAATTTCAAGTAGAACAAGCATAATCTTTTTTATCATCTAAAGGATTCACTTTCGACATACTGTTGTAAATTTGTAATTCCAACTCATGGCTTCATTTGTGATAGACTTTTGGATTCGTGCTAAGAAATATGAGACTGGAATATTTATTAAAGCTTTCCATCCCCGCTTTGTACTATCTTTTAATTTAATAAAAATAAATACTTCATCCATAAAGGAATTGCACATAAGAAATATTTGACGTGACTTTACATCAGTTGTAAAGTTATTTTTTTTGTAAAATATATCTAACGAATTATGTGAAACTACGTCAGTTTATAAATTTTTACGTGTATGTATTTCGTTTATATCTATAGCACTTTATCTTTAATAAAATTATTATCTTGCTCATTTGGGTACTCTTTGCTTATCTCCAATGGACACATGCTTGATACAACCAATAGAACATGATGAGCATTTCCATTCTGTCGGGCACTCTTTGACATCACCAAATAATTGATAATTCCATTGAAGCTTCCCTACTAACCTAAAAGTAGCTCAATTCAATCTTCTGGATCTTCATAAATTGGTTGAAATGAAGTTATCATATGGGCGGGGTCACTTCAATTGTTAACTCTTCCATTCATGTTCGAATATATTCCATTTCCTTGTTTGCTTTAATAATGGCTATATTGATCCTCCCAAATCTTTCTACCATAGGTCCCAGAACGACCCAAACATGTTTTGTTTTGTTGCCAACATTATTTCTAGGAGATAAAGGTCTCTCTCTACCCTTTGATCTCCACATCTAATAATACTACAATTGATTCCATTTCTATGATTTACTAGCCAGGACTTAAACCTAAAGTTAAACCATTATTGTAGGGGGTGGGGACCCTTTTACCTTATCATCTTGCCTTTTATTTAATAACACTATCAACATCATTTAAATGATAAAATTTAAATATAAAATTCCATCTGAAAATGTTTGAAATTGAATCATATAATCATATTTATAGTCTATCAGACAAAAATCATGAAATACATTATTTTAGGAAAACATTCTAGTATTTTCAACTACTCATGACATCTGAATTTTCTTTACTTTAATATAATATAACAAAATTAACCTTCAAAGAGTTGCTAATATTAGGATATTTATCCCTTTCCTTACTTAAAACTCCCACATGGATCCATTTCTCAAAAGATCATACAGGTACAGCATTGGGGTATTGGTCCAAATAAAAATGATTAACAAGATTGCTAAAAATCTTTGCTAGATTAGCTTAGGAAAACAGGGAAGTGTCCATCCGTCTATCCATGGTTTGGACTTTGGACCTTCAGCTTTTGGGCCTACAACTGCAACAAGGATGATTACCATCTCTGACTCCATCCCTTCCGTTCTGTGTGGGGCCCTTGAAAACATATCTGGTTGGATCCACACCTTTGTCGCATTCGAGCCCGGTTTCTTCCATGAATATCCACATATTTCAACGAACGTGTCATTGAATTGTGGAAGTTGTCGTGGTGGTATTTTAAAAGACTTTTTAAATAAATAATATTTGTATTTGTGGTGTACATAAGTGTCATATAATTTTTTTAAAATAAATAAATATAAGATCTACATAAAAAAATAAAATTTTTTAAATAATAATACACATTTTTTTTTCAAAACGACTATACGACACTTGCGCACTTTATAATTATATATATTATCACTGTTATAATTATTCCAAATAATGTATAAGATCATATTTCTAACACTCAAATCTACGTATGCCGCTCTTCATGCACATTGCTAATTGAGATTTGAATCCTCTTAACTAAATTGATTCTCTAATCTATATGTCTTCATATATTATTTTAGAGTTAAATATTAATGAAGAAAAATAATATTATTAATCATTGTTTTAACTATATGATTTCATAGTCGTCCTTTTACATCAAATGAATAATAATAAAAAATTGAAAAATGACATATAATCTTATAATAATATAATATTACATAGTGGAATCATATATAAAAAGATAGTTCAAAACGAAAAATAGTATTTTTAAGACTAACAACTTATTATGCACAAGTATAATAATGGTATTCGTTTATTATTATTTTTCCTTCTGATATAGAGTAGAAAACGACGTAGTAATTGCCGAGATCACGAGTAGTGACACATCCTCCCGGGTCAAGTCAACGGTACCGGTTACTCTAATATTCAATTACATTCGAATGTCCAAAAAACAAAACGAAACAAATTAAGCATGTACCCTTCAAATTACTTGGTGATCAGCATTAATTAATTTATTGAACTATACCATTAATTAGATCATGCTGACATGATCAGAGCATTTAAGATAATGATAATGATAATATTAAAGGTGGAAGCTGTAGAAATTAAGTCGGAAATTAAACACGTAAAAGCTTCGTTTGGTAGAAGTACTTGTAGGGCACAAAAGAAACCGATTAAGCAGATTATATATGATGATGATGGTGATATTGGGGTGGATGCAGAATAATGAGAGAAGTCCCTGTTAATTAAAGTATATATAATAATTGATTGATCAAAGTCCCCTCTCATATATATATATGGGTCATGATCTTCAATTAAAATTAAGGGACACATTCATTTCGATTAAGAAAATTCATCCTTTTTTTTTTTTTGGATACGTGCATCTGATCATCTTACGTACATGCTAGGCCAGCCAGAAGATGATCATCGATCGACCATCTTCCAGGTAGTTGCGAAACCAAACACATGAATAATGAATATTTTGGTCAAACTAGCATTAATCCTACTCAAAATAATCAGCCTCTCTTTGGAGAAGAGACGTACATTATTTCATTTGTTTATAGCTTTCAAAACTTTGACTTATAGAGGATGGATGACGCATCGATCGGGGGACTGCCGCTAACTGTTCCCTTAGAGACATTTTTTCTTTGCTATCATGTAGTTTGTCCCCTGTTTTGTCCTTTTTCCGAAGTATTTTCTACTACAAGGCTGCTTTTTGTAGAGCGTATATATTGTTACCGGTCAACTCCGATGGAAGTATATTTAGATGATCAGTTTCATTAGGTCTAAAATGACGGCAATGGAAGAAGAAGTAGTGCCTGGTATGAGTGGCTTTAGATTACGTCGTTACGATCCTTGGGCCAATGCACTGATTTGGGAATTGACCACTTTGATGAGATCCTGAGGTGGAGACCGCAAGGATTCCCTCCGAGGCCAACTTTTGCAGTCCTTTAATCTTATCACACGTACGTACGCATGATACACACACACACATGTGTGTGTGTGTGCATATATATATAATATATGTTTATGCTGTGTGCGCGCGTACACGTGATGCTCTCGTGATCATCAGGTTTGCAAGCATGCATGCAGATATAGCTGGAGACATTTGGGACCTTGGGCGCCAAAAATGTACGACCAACTTCACGAAAAACCGAAGAGAAGCTCTAATTCATGCGAGCCTCCCGTCTAGAGAACGACCGGCCCGCCACCACATTGATGATCTCTTCCAGAAGCCATTTTAATTTGGGGCACAGGCCGGAGGCGGATGATCACCTCCAGGTCAAATGTCAATCCACGTATGAACCGACTTAATTAAAACTCGGGACCATCTATGTATATAATTAACTCAACATGCATTTTATCATGTGGGTTATCATATTTTCGATTTGTACGCATGCACATTAACAGTACAATGCGCCTCGACACGCGTGGTTCTTTTTTATTTTTTTGATAGCTGACACGCGTGGTTCTTGTGTGCTGCATGCCATGCTCTAACATGGTATAACGTAGTTTTTCACTTTTGTATAGAAAATGCTCTAGCTACAAATTAAAAGATCACGTAAAATTAATTCTATAAATTGACGTAATTTGATGTGATTTATCAGATTATAAAGTTATTTTTATTACAAAATAGACATAATAAATTAGATGAAATCACATTAATTTATAAGATTATTTTTATATAATTTTTTTTTTATAGATGTAGCCGTACTCTTTTTTTATATATGGGTCCAGTTTTTGCTACGAGTTTCGTATACATTTTTACACCTATAACGTTACGCCAAAGTTTAACAATAATAGTTTCAATTCCGAAATACTAGAGGGTGAGCTTTGCAACAACTGATCATGCATGTCTGAATCGTCTCGAAAATAGTGAAGTGGAAATCTTTTTGATCTTGGCATATATCAAGCCAAGAAATATTACATGAGTTCAGGGCCGACCCGACAATTAGCAATTTCTCAATTTATATCTTTTTATTTCTCAATCAAATATTAATATATTGGATTGGGTGTTTGGGAAATCTTCCTCTCACCGTCTGTGTACATAATATTTATCTTAATATATTCCTATCTTACCAAGACAAAAATACGTAGATTTTCTAGGCTACTTCATTCTGTTAGAGATTCCGAAGTTTGTGAATTGTAACATTGATCTTACACTTGCAGACATTTTCCGAAGTCCTATATCAAATGTATACCTAAGTAAAACCAGATTTGAATCTCCTTATTAATTCTCATCCGAAGAGAGATATAGTACACGGATTGCATAATATTTATTAAACATTTAATGGTAATCAAGAAATTTACGCAGACAACATCAAATTAATTATATATATATTGATATATTATGCGCTGGGAAAAGTGAATTTTCTTGTATATGTATCTGTAATTTGGACAACAACTCTTAAAAATCTAAATCCAGTAAGGACTGTACATTCAACAATGGTAATTATCTTTGTAGCTTGGATTATATGGACCTGATTTGCATGGTTTGGAATTTTCAGTTAATCAATGTTGTGACCTAGCTAGTAAACTGATAGCACGAGATCAAAATCCATCAATCAAGTCGTACATACTGTCCTTCGTAATTTTCTACCCACTTAATTATTTATAATATCTTGACTTATAAAGAGAAGGAAGAAAAAGATGGCCGGAGAAAATAATGAGAAATTAATAAATAATACAAAAAAAAAAAAAAAAGTAGTACAGCTCCATTCTTGGACTCTTCCCCTCCTTTCCCACGGCAAAAGTGAAAAATACGCTATGTTTGTTTTGTGATTCTCGTGCTATATATATAATGTATCGATCTTTACTTCGTAAAAGGCGATCGACTTTTGCTACAACATCTTTATTGCCTTATTGGTGCAAACGTACGTTAGGTGCGACCCAAGAATCTCACTCAATTGTCGACGCCAGGGATAACAAATAATTCGATCGTTAGAATGACGTCTTACCAATATATATTGTGACCATTCATGCCCAATCGATCAGCTATATATATATATATATTGGCACTTGTAGATATTTGTGTGCAGCGCAAGAGAAGTAGCCCCAATTAAATTAAACCGATCGATCCGACTAAAAAGTCGGCATAATGGCATGATTAACTTGTCAAGATTTTCTTTCTGGTTAACGAATTGGGGTCAGGGATATGATCACTGCAGGTAGAAATTAGTAAAAAATCATCAATAGCACCCAAAATAGCTGGCTTTTCTAAACCAATATTTGATAATAGTGGTGGACCGAAAACATAGTTATTTAGGCAAAGAAAATTAAGATTGCCACCCCCACGTATATACGCACCGCGTACATCTCGAATATATATATCATAATCACCTGATTATTCACGCAATACATGTGTTAAGCCCTTGATCATGATGACTTATACCTATTAGCTAGAGTAGTACTGACGTACCAGACTTTATTAGATACCGATCGAAGACTTGGGTTATACCGACAAGTGGGATAAAGGGTCGGATGATGATGATATTGGTGATGATGATGATTTGGTGAAGCTCCATATGTCATTCTCGCTAGTATTGTAGACATGCGAGATTTGACTTTGCCTACTCAAGCGTATGTCCGAGAATTGTACATCATCATGGTCAGGAGGACAGAAAGCCATGTTGTTGGGGTCATTAAAGCAGGATAATTGCTGGGCTGTCTCCTCGGCCTCTTCGGCGCCATTAAGCTGCGACGCCACCATCCGATCGAAGGCAACCCAGTTGGCCTCATGGTGATCATGATGATGATCATCATCAACCAGCTTGGTCTTGTCCTCGTTGCCACCACTAGCATGATTTGTGAACGAAGATGGTTGAGTATCTGTGACCATCTGATCATGATGATCAAATGATTGATAAATGGGAAGCGAAGGAAGGGTTGGGCTCTCTAGTCGTGGGAGATGAAGGAATCTGTCATGGAGACCTTCATCGATATGCTTTGCAGTGAGAAACATCATATTGTTGCTAGTAGTAGTACTGTTGTCGGAGATACTGATGTTGTTGCCGAATGATTCGTTTTCCGGCTTGCAATTATTCCTTCCCATGTATAAGATTATTTGATCCAGGACCCCGTCGTTTCTCGAAGCAAGTATCTGATGAGTGTTTGAATCCATAGAGATAGACGAGGTTTTAGGACTCTCTACGGCTTTCTGAAAGTTCTTCTTCTTGAATACACGGCAAACCACCCATCCGTCTTCCGCCATTGACTCTCCTACTGAATTACAAACCTAAATAATGCACATATAATTGAATATTTCAATACATTTTGTCCAATGATTCAATATTTGTCTTAATTAAAGGCTTTAAACTGATTACTAATAATGAATTCTCATATGACGATTATTCTAATGCATGCTTATGATCATCACCGAATTGAAGAAAACAAAAAAGTTATCTTAAGCAAATAGTACACACCGGAAAGAAAAATCTCTCATATTATATATACGTACGAACTTGAGATAAAAAGACAAATTATAGTTTGTCGCATTGAAGATAGAGATTAATTAGTTACTAGTGCTTGCTTTTGAATGACTATACATTGAAAGGCATGGAGAAGAATGTCTTACGCTAGTTTCATGGATGCTTTCATCTAGCCTATATTCATGCATGATCCAGTCTGATTTTTGTCCATGTGGTGCTCGTCCTTTGTAGAACACTAGAGTTTTCCTCAATCCAATTCTTCTAAAGCTGCTATAGATGATCTTATCTCGGCCGGTGGCCTTCCAAAACCCAGCTGCTGTTGCACGATTTGTTCGAGTCCCAGTTGGATACTTTTTGTCTTTATGACTGAAGAAGTACCAATCATTTTGAGGGGTGGATCCTATCTTGCACTTCTCTACAAGGCAGCAACATAATTATGATCAAAGCAAAAGAAAAGGAGAGAAAACATTTGCATATACCAAAGGCAAAAGAAGAAAAAAATAAAACATTTGAACCATATATAAATATATATGTACATATATATTTATATAAGTGCTGCAATTAGTAAACGCGGGAAAAGTGGACAAACAGGCACACTACCTTGAATATCCCATGGCTCGAGCTTATTAAGATCAACTTCGCGGATTACATCAAGGTCAATCTTCTCATCGGCAACTTTCTTCCTCAGGTAGTAGTGCAGAAGTTCCTCTTCGGTAGGGTGAAATCGGAAACCTGGAGGAACCTGAGATTTGCCATTTATGGACAGATTCATGATATCTTCTGCCATTAACAGGAAGATCCTGACAGTTCTAATTATCAGTGTCCAGGCGTTCGATCGATTCTGATCCTTAGCGATGCTGCTGTCCTTAAATCCCCTCAAAATCTTCTTCAGAATTAGTACCAAACAATGAAACAAGGAAACAAAGCCGGTACTGTATAGTCTGGATTAGAGGAAAAGAAGAGAATAAAGAAAAAGGAGAAATAAAGGACAACAATAAGGTGTAGGGGTGTGCGTAAAGGGTAATGCAGTCATGATAATTTATAATGGTTGTAGGACATGGTCAATGGGTGCATCCAGCGAGTTTCTTGACATAATTTACGGTTAATTTGTACATATATATAATTAAATAGTACAAAAGTATTATCATTTAATCTATTGACTTTAGCATATAAGATATAGACGCTGTGAATTAAAGGTGATCACAAATTACAAAATTACAGATTATTATGAAAGCTAGCTAGCTAGTGCGTTCCACATTTCATATATACATAGGTTATGGATGTGGAGAAGACAAAAAAAACAAAAAGAAAAAGTCAGAAAATTTTTTGAGTACGGAAGATAGTTCAAAGCCACAAGCATTCAGAAGAAAAACAAGAAAAATATTTTGAATATAATTAAGGAAATATACATAACATGCACTACACATGATGATCAGTTTATGTAAAGCAATATATAATTGCTAACTTTTAAAAATTTTTAGGACCAAACTTTTAGGATTTTTAGGAAATTAAAGTCGATCATTTTATGAGATTAATTGAGACTAGATTTTAAATTTTGGTATAAACCTAGCTAAATATAGAAAAATGTTATTTGTATTTATAAGTTTTATTTACATAATAATACGTGCTATATGTCAGTTATTAATATGATAAAGATTATGAAATTTGAAATTCAAATTTTGAATTTAAAATTAAAAACTCATTTTTTATACGGTAAAATCATAAATAAATTTGTAATTAAGTGCATATTATGTAGCACTATTTCTATATAGATACCTGTGGAATATTGTTCTTACTTTTTTTAAACTTTTTAATAGGATTAGGAGGCCAAGTTGGGGGAGGGGAGGGGGGGCGGGGGTAGTTTCAAGATTTTTTGGGTCTCTGATAGGCCCCCTGCAGGGGGGCGGGGAAGGGCGCGGTCGCCGGAATCAGCCGCAGGGTATGGGAAGGGTCCAAAAATGCTTGGAAAGCTTAGGTATCATGGCCATCAGTGTACTTGGCGTGGGGTCAGGGCCCGCGAGAAGAACCAACCACCTAAACCTAGAGACTAGAGAGACAGATAGAGAGGAGGGTGGGGCCGGGTCTTTGGTCCCACATTAATATAGGCAGTAAAAATAGGGTCTTTGGTTCAGAGAAAAATTTTGGGAACAATATGTATAGCTAAGTGAGAACGGAGGGCAAGCCTCCATCTTAACTATGACACTCTACCTTAATATCTGAATGGAAAGCACCTCCAAAACCACCACTTTTCCCTAAAAGAATCTCTCTCTCTCTCTCTCTCTCTCGTTTTACTTGTGCAACCAACTCGAGGGACTAGCTAGAGGGTAAAAGAGAGAGATGATGAGGTCGGAGGCACTGAGCTTTCATGGTCCCATTGTGAAAGAAATGACATGATCGATGGGGTTTATGGAGACTCCGAGAGTTTGGATCTCCTACTCTCACTTATTTCTGCCATCATTGCTCCCACCAACTGCAGGCACTAAAATCAACGCCTGTTGGTACCCAAAAACTCAAAAAAGATCAGAGGCCAGGTTAATCACTGTTAAAACTGGCATGCATGATCATGATACTATCCATGCTATATCGGGAAGAATATATGCATGCAAATTTTAAGTCCCACAAAAATGTAATGCGCACGTGTCAAAACCCTCAAGATCTACTATGTCTGCAGTAACACTCTTGATCAGATGCCCTGATTAATGAAGGTACTACCACTCACATCAATTCATTAATTGTGAAAGTGCAGTTCTCAACCGTTGCATACATTTTTTCCAAGTAACTTCCTCATGTCCTGCATATTCTGGACATCTTTCTTTCCATGACTGTGTCCACGGCCTGCTAGCTTTGCTTCTGTTGAATCTTTCATTCGATAATAGATAACATTTCGAGATCACTGCATAACTCTTGGAGAGGCATGCACTAACCTTTGCCATAATCAATCTCTCTTCTCTATCCATTTTTTTCTCTTTTTTTGAATTGTCTATCTCCAACTGATATTCCCCGGCCGGCCTCGTCCATATTAATGAGCATTCAAGTCGGTGCACGACTATTAGCAAGTATAGACCCTACATGCCAATACTAAAGGCGTTTCATGTTTATGGCACCTTCCTTATAAATGAAAGGGTTGAAAATAAAACCAAAGCAACCTTTTTAATTTACACAGGATTTAATTATATAAATTGTGCTTTGAACTTTTTCATAACCAGCCATCGTAATGGAATTGTTCACTGCAGGCCTTCATGATTTTTCTCCAGAAAGCAACATGATCGTACGTACGTGTTGCGACAATTAGCATATATTTCGTGCTAGCCGCATGAACGCACCCTTAATGGTAATGATCCAGGCAATAATGAATTTTGGCTGCCGGGTCAAAAAGCTAGCTAGCTGCTAGGAGAGATCATCGATTAAAATTCGTTTTTTCCCTGTTGTGAGTCATGTGTTCATCTTTTTGCAGAACATAATTGCTTAATTTCTACAAGCATAATGGTGATGGGATTTCACTCATGATCATGATTAATAATTAACTGGTTAGAATTTTTCTAGTTGTACGAAGAGATCATAGAAGTTCTGCACACAGATCGAACATGAAACTATTTAAGTAATTACGCGGCCAGCCGTGTTTTATCATGCTAGCTGATCATGCATATATGAATTCTGAACACCATGAGTTGTCTGTCATTACCTGAGAATCCCGGTTTAGTCAAGAGAGTCGGTTAATTAACAAGGATAACATATATAGTGATCATCGATCAGGCGACCCCAAGAAGGCGGCAATTAATAAATTAGATTAAGCAATCAATATTGATGACATCTTGCTGGCCTCTAGTACTTTTATATATATAACACATATAATTGAGACATGCTTTAACCACAAAAATAAATTCATAAATTGACGTGGTTTGATGTGATACGTTAAATTATAAAACTACATATTTTTATTATAAAATAGATTTAACATTTTATATGAAGCCATATCGGTTTATAAATTTATTTTTGTAAAATCTTTTTGTAACTATAGTACTTTTCTAATTAATTTGTGGCTAGCATTGGGCATGATCATATATGTGGCCACCACTTAGCACTCATGTTATAACCGACGAGGTGGGTTATTTTCTTGTGTAGCACACAAATTAATATATATAGTTTCACCGACATACTTTATAGGGTCTTCGCCAATTATAATTCTGCTGCTGGCCGGCAGCTGCTAGCTGCTGTTCCTGATGATCATGATCGGCCTCCTCCCTCTTTCAATATTATTCAAGTAACGGTACCATGAGTACCTAAGCACTACACATATAAATTCCGTTATGAGGGTCTCGTGTCTCAACCTAAATCATGATCCTTACTGCAAATTCTCTTCTTAATCATGGTTTTTTGTAGGACAATTGATGGAACAACCACTTCTTACTAACCTGCACTGGACATCTCATCTCTCCTTATCATCTAACTTAATGTTGTTGTAGTTGGTTGTCGTTGAAAAATGTTTCGTTCTAATATAAATAAATATCTAATATAATATCTAATTACCATTTTAATGTACAATATTTCTCCCAATTAGTTTCTAATTTTAGGTAGCTCCAGAAATAAAAATAAAAAAATAAAATCTTTCATACTAATTATATATATATATATATATATATATGGCTAATTTGATCATGATCAAATGACGTGTATTGTGACGACAAATTTCTAGAATTCCGGTCAGAGAAAACAAAAGTGATCGACAGGCCATGGCATGCGATCGAGGTTTGAAGTTTTCGTGGCAAGCATTAATCTTGGGGGATGCACGTACCAATCTGTCATGCTGTTGTCAAAAAGCTTCATTTTGGCGTAACACGTACTGTATGCAGCAAGATGCAGACCATCCTAGCTAGCTAATTTTTAATTAATTATTTATTATTTCTAGCTTTTATTACTACTGTGCTTGCTTTTGCTGATCTAATGCTATTTTGTACTCAATTTGAGCCATTAAATATTATATATGGCTGCATGCATGGGTCACGTGATCTGGTAAACAAACTAATATGTGTGTATATACATGTATAAAATGATTAATGCTAGGTGCAATTGTACCAGTTAAAAATTATTATTTTTTTAATGTGAATTTTATATTTATTTATTTATTTTAAAATAATTATGCGATACTAACTTACACACTCACGATTATAACTATAATTTCTTATATATAACCTAGATCATCGCGATCAACTTGTAACAAAATCATAACAAAATTTAATTGGTAGGTACTAATTTGCAGAGCTTTTTGTCGACCATTTCTCTCCCTTTTCTTATTACTATTGGATAAGCAGCTTTCCAAGATTTTGATAAATTGACAAAGGGAAACAATGCCGTCATAGCCTCGTAGCTAGGATGGTATTCTATCAATTTTGATGAGGTTAAATTTGTAAATAGTGAAGATATATGGTTGAGGGTTCTTATTGTGAGATAATTAAATATAATTAATTAAATTGTTTTCTCGATTTAAAAAAATAAGTGCTAGCTCCACTTTTATTCCATGACTCTCTATAAATTACCCATTCCTATCTACTATGAAAATTAGGATTTTAAGTTTAACTTGACTCTACAAATCTACAATTAGTCTACAATTATTTTACAACTCTATTTAACATGAAGGGTAGTTATGTAAAGTTAAAATTATTTATTAATGAAGTGATACATGAATTACATTGACTGATTTAAAATAAATTTTAAAATAGTTGTACGTGTATCATTACTCTTTTTTCGTTTCATGTATCAATCCCTAATTCTAACCAAACCTAAAATCAAACTTAGGCCACTAGCATATATATATATATATGAGTAATATATATTATATACAGTTATGAAGAGTGTAAACGTCATACAGTCGTTTTGAAAAAAAGTAGAGTCTATTATTAAAAACTTAATTTTCTTTTTATGCAAGTTTTATATTTACTCACATTTTTTAAAGTGATTATTTGACGCTTGCACACTCACCATATTATTTATATATATGTGTGTATGAAATCATGAGCAAAACCCTAATGGTATTGTCGAGACGATGGATTGGAACCTTCGAAATTTTAAACAACATGCTGCGCATGATAACTGCATTAATATGATAGGAAGCGGCTACTATGCCGCCTAAAGAATGCCGCTGGGCGTACCGTCCAGTTTTTTTTTCTTAATTTTCTTTTCATATTTTTTAATCACTTTTTTAATCTTTAATTAAAAAATATATAACAATACAGTTAAAATTACTTTTTTAATCATTAAGTAAAAAATAAAAAATAAAATAATAATAATAATAATAAAATGAACGGTACAAATGGAACGGCACAGTAACATTTTTCAAATAAGATATAGGTGCGGAGAGAGCACTGCCTTTGACCTTCCAAACGATCGTAGGTGAGATGGATGATATATATATCTATGAAGTCAAATCTAATGCGCGTTACATATTATATGCGTGTGACTGCATGCAGGCTACATGCATGTAGATTGTAGATGCAGATAGATCGCGATTCACATTGGAGACATCATATATACCTCTAGTACCCTAGCTAGCTTGTCACTAGCTAGACAATTAGTTGCCATTGTCCCGTCAAAGTTGAAAACTTCGATCCAAGCTACGACGACGTTTTCTTCACAATTGATAGCATTTTTAAACATTGCGTTTGTGGGTTTCTCTGACGATAATGGCCGGAAACGACAGGCCATCAGTCGTTCAGCCAAATTCAAGTGTTCAATCATCGTACGTGGAAAATTAATATATAGAGACTGCAAGAATTAATAAAAAAAAGTAAGCAGAATTCGCACCGTGTTAATTATATAAAGGATCAAAATGCTTTCGGCAATAATTCACAAAAGAAAAAGTTAATTGGACAGCTATATATAGAACATAGCTAGCTAGGGAAGTAGCATTGACACACACATGACAGATCAGTAGAGAGTATTATATATATATATAAAAAAAAAAAAATTTTAAGGTGTTGTATTTTGTCATTGTACACACTGTGTTAACAAGGTAAAATGGAAAAACACCCATTATTTTACACAAGAAATTGATACTTATTTCATGAGATGTGAGGTCTCATGTGTATCACTTATTAATATCTTAACAAGAACGAGTTAGCGAGACATCTGCCACGGCCGCCTCATTCCCTAACATTGGGAATCCAGCTTGTGGGTGGGGCGAATAATTAATGAGGATTTGGTAGAAATGAAAATGATGATACAAAACAAAGTAGAAGGGAAATTAAAGAGGCGTCTCGCACACTTTGTACTGTTCATTTACTGTAGAGTTTAATGGTGTACGTATATCTTCTTCTGCTACTTCTTCTTCTTCTTCTTCTTTTTTCATCCGTATCAGTAGTGCTACTCTTGATAGAAAATGGATATAAATCCTCAAAAGAATTAAATGATCGATGCCCAATCTTTAATTTGACGTGTTGTCTAATCATTTCTTTTTGTAAAATCATCATTTAGATCAAACTGATAAAAAGATATAAATTTAATTCTATCTTAATTTAAATATATGGTTTAATCTATATACCATGCACCTGGATATTTTTCATAGACCAATACTAGCTAATGTAAGTTCAATTTACATTAATTTTCGAAACTCTTAGGCCTCATGCATGCGTGCCTCTGTTGCCTGCAGATAATTTGTCCATCCAGCAAGGTGTAAGGCCCCATTTCACCAAATAATTAAAAAATGACTAAAGCTGATTTAGCAACATGAGCTTGCTCTTCTCCGGAAATTACTTACATATGTGCAATCAAACTTAGCAGAATCTTGATAAAGCAGCTTTATTGTAAAGTAACAATGGCATGAAGAGAAATTATCAGTTAATGATTTAGTTTAGGCCGACGTTTTGTATCAGTAGGGACACTTGCTGAAGATATCGACAAGGAGATATTAATTAAGTTCCCCCTAATTAGGTTGGTACTGCCTAACAGGGAACACTTCGAATAGCAAAGATGGGTCCTTTGCTCCAAGCATTAATGTTTCAAAGTTCGTGGCCGGAAATTCACGTGGCTGGGGCTGCTCCAGATCATGTCATGTAGTACGTAGTACTACAACTTGAAGACTTTGATGATATTGCTGCCCATTTCGTACCTTCTTTTTCCTTCTTCTCTTTCTTATCTCATTGTGCTCTTTTGATCAGCTTTAGAGAAAATTAATAATTATTTATCACCAAAAAGCATCATGTGGCCGGCATCACTTCAATCTTCATCGAATATCAATTCGGAGAAACTACATCAACTAAAAGAGATTTCATATCCTGAAAAAGTTGAAAGTTTTGTTTCCCCAACTTAAGAAACATTTAGTAGAAAATGAATAATGCTTATAATAGCCAACATGTTGATTGTTATGTGATGGTCGATCTAGGGGTATTCCAAACATGTGCCATATATACCTACAAATTGAGACAAATGACTTAGGTGGCCAGCAAATTAGGAAATGAGCAATTGCACTTAGATATAGGAGTACCATTACTGTATCTATTTTATAAATAAAATCTAGTTCTTTCCCACATGCAATGCACATGATTACCACACGATCGAGGGTACGTAATAAAGAAAGAGATATCATTTTTTTGAAGTAATAGTCAATCGTCAAGATCATCTCAAATCTTGTATTTTTTGACATCCAACATTATCGCAAAAAATTAGCTAGCCTTCGATATGATCACATGCATGATTTTACCATGCATATGTGTCCAATACCCTGCCGGCCCCATGCCAAGAGAAAATTGGCCGGAGGGAGGACCCGAATTAGGTAATACTTAAACTCAAATGAATCAGATCAAATTATGTGCTTAGAGCGTTCAAGGAATTCATATTTCAGCCATCTTAGACCAACCAAGCATGTATGATAGCTAGTAAATTTTTCAGTTAACTAATTAATTACGGAATCAAAAATTATATGTGCAGTCATTTTTACGTACTCGTTATGTATTTCATTAAAATGATTGACTGCGTTACCTTTTTTTAATATAAAATAACTGTTTTAACCCATCACATCAATAGAATATACAAAAATAACTATATGTAAAGGAATTAGGTCTGTGGGCAGACTCATGGAGAGATCAGAACTTAACTCTCCCAACTCCAACCCTTTGAATTGGCCATATTGAGTTTTAATAACGTTTGGTGCTAAATTAAAGCGAAAATGATGTCTCCTTGACATGAGTGTCATAACAACTCATTTGGACAGGCATTATATGCATGAAAGACAAGACTTATAATGCATTTACGAACTTCTTGCCACGAAAATCTCATGCTCGGACGTTGCAGCAGTACTACTTGTCGCATGCATGCACTATACATTTTTTGTTTTATTTTTTCCCATCTCCATTCATAGGTCAAAAAGCTTCATTAATCTGCATATCTATTTTTCAGACCACCTTTGATTTGGGTTTGATCTCTCTTTCAACGCCCACCTAAGTTGAAATATTTAAATTAGAATTTACGGCTAAGATTTAACGTGTAATTCATGCATATATATCCACTTTTGTGCCACCATTTCTTATGATCATCTCATGCTTTCCTGATGAGAGGTTCCGTCGTCCATCAATGATACCAGTCAAGCCTTGAAAATTAAAGTTCTTTGAGCTAGCTAGCTACCGCTCTTAGCGATCGGGCACATGTTGAAGATGGCGAATTGTATCTTTTTCAACAACCAACAATTAGTGGAAAAGTAGAGAAATATATAGAAGATCAATCCTTTGAGGTCAGTCTGGGGCGAGAAAGCCAAGCCTACAGATGGATCGTTGTGTCCAATCAATAAGTACCTTTTTTTCGTACATATAACATGGAATCCCGACAATGAAAAGTAATTTTTATTTATTTTTTATGTATTATTTTAATACTTTTACATATTTTTAAAAAAATCATAATATTATTAAAAAACTACTTCTTAAATTACTAAGTTAAAAAATAAAAAATTTACACTGTTGGATCCCCAGTTGCTCGTTTGTGGCTTTAGCATTTTTATAAATATAATTAATGTAACAAATTTTTTTTTTTCAAAATAATTAATGTTTAACATTGATTTGATATGTCAACTGATGTTGAATAGTCGGGTTGGTGATTAGCTAGAAAAGAAAAAGGCGGTCGGTTGTTAGTTTTTCAATGCTAGCTTGATATGTATCAAACCCAATTTTTTCAATTTATTTCATGTTTTCCTTTTTTGATATAAAGACATGTTTAAAGCTAGGTAAAGAAAAAGATCAAAGGATGATATATTTTTCCACAACCTGACGTTAATATTGAGTCGGCAAATAAAAATAATAAGCACGAGTATCGTCATTATACATCATATTTATATAAATTGAAACTCGTAATTCCTTATCTATTAAATTATATTGGAGTAAATCTCTTGCCACTAAGTCGATATCCTTAGTGGTTAATTTTGAAACTAGAGAAAAGAGTTATATGCTAATTAAGGCCAAATTGATTCTAATATCAAGTGAGGTAAGAGCACATATGATTCAATACACAAGAGGTTGCCTATAATCATAGAAATACTCAAGGTACATTTTGATATATGATAAGGGGAAAACAAAGGCACGGCCCAGGCCTAAGGAGGAAAAGCCCAAGAGCCATAGTCATGTACTTTTGAGTGGGCCGCTCCTTGTTTGACGATAAAGCCCAATTTCTGACTCGGCCTAGAGCTCTGGGTCCAGCTCTAGAAAGAAATACTAAAGATATTTGGAATACTAAACATATTGGAATGAATGTGTTTACAAATCAATCCACTTATAAATAGTAAATGGCTACTCGTGATTTATTGGAAAGCCCAGCAGGAAATGGCACTCCCTAATCTACCAGGCTGTTTCAGGCCTCAGCACCTCGGAAATGGGCTCCTTTTTTATACTAAAAGCCTATAGAATATTGAAACGCTAATTAATTTCCTCCTTTAGAAGTTCATTAATTTGAGAGAACTTTTACAGATATAAAAAAAAATTATATAAAATAAATCTATAAATTGATGTAAATTTATAGAATCTATTAGATCTACATTACAATCTAATGCACTACATCAAGTTACATCAGTTTGTAAATATATTTTTATATAATCCTTTTGTGGCTAAAGTATTTTCCTTAATTTGAGCTTCATGTAATTATATATATAATATAAGAAAAATGATATTTGAAGTATTAAGGTATGCAAGTCTCGTACATTCTTTTTTTTAAAAAAATAAATTTGAAATTTATATAAAAAAAATATTTTTTAATAATAAATCCCATTTTTTTTTAAATAGAGTACATGGCGCTTACATTCCCTAAAACTATATATAGCATTAGTCAATCTATAACATTAAGGCCTCATTTGTTTACACAAACCTAAACTATCTAATCTCATCTTATCATTACAACTTTTTCAAATCTTCACACAAAATATAATAAACAATTCAACTTTTTCAAATTCTAAAACAAAACTAATATTAAAAAATTATATTATAATAATATTTTATTTAACTTTCAATAAAATATCTCATCTCATCTAATCTAAACTATGGAACCAAATAAGGCCTAAATTATATGTTATGATAATACATGAATTACATTCTGTGTAGTTATGTACCCATCCAAACGTGAATTCTCTCTTTAGATATATTTCATTCACATAATTATAAATTTTTTAAAAAATAATATGATATGATATTAAATTATAAATTTCTTCAAATTAAATACAATAGAAAAAGTTTAATGGAGACCAAAAGCTAATTTAATGATCATAAAAAAGTATGGACAATATACATCCCTTAAATTTTTTTTTTTTAAAAGAGATTAGTCATATCATAAACTTAGATAAGCAAAATTGTCAAAAGTTGAAAAGGAAGACGTACAACTAGAGTGCGGCTTGGCTAGTCAGACGAAGTAAATAGTTTTAGATGAAAGTTAAAAATTAAATTAAATATTTTTAATATTATTATTATTTTGAGATTTTAAAAAGTTGAATTATTTATTATATTTTATGTAAAAATTTAAAAAAATTGTAATGATAAGATAAAATGATTGAAAGTATTTCTCAATCCAAACAGAGTCTAAAACACCAACTAAAAATATTTCATCGGAGCCTTGGGGGCTCCCTCCCCCCCGGCTTCATCCCTAACTATTAAAAATAACAATTATTTGTGATATATACGAAAAAAAATTACTATTTATAATAAAATTTGAATAGAAAATCATCATTTTTATCTCAAATAACTTAATACATATAATCATTTTTCTTATAATAAACGTTGAAATAAACTATGAAAGTCTGACAACAAAATTAACTTAAATTCATATTGGAAGTTTGACAAAGCTAGCTGCATTAACTTACATATCAGATAAGACTAGACATGAACTAGTTTTCATATCATGGAAACTTAAAACTAGAAGAAATGAGAAAAAAAAAAAAAAAAAGAGAAGAAAGAGAGAGATATTCTACTCTACAGGTACTAAATCATGTCTACTAATGCTTCTTTCTTGGAGGAAGCATTCCAACTGCTTGAGAGGCTCCATTGATCTGAAAATTCCAGATCCGAAACACCACCCTTCCCACACTTTGCCACAGTCCTCACGCTCTCTATCAACTCTTGGGTGCGACCCTCCTGTGACAGTATCTCCGCCAACTGCTCTGGGCTAATCACCAGCTTCACTTTCCAGAATCGCCCATTGTTGTACTTGGAGAAAACATCCGTGTACGACCTCTTCAGCAACCCTTGGTAGTCGAGCGACATCCTATATGAGGCAGCCAATGACGCTGGTACGCTACTGTTGGATCGAACGTGTCCTCTCCGGACGATTTGGCCCTGTCGACTCAAGTCGTCTTTGTCGACGTCGTCGTTGACTGGGAGCAGATAGTATGACCGTCCTGCCACGAGTTCTTCATGGGGAGAGAGCGGTTTCCAGAAAAGATCATGGCTGCGGAAAATCCCGTGGCCTGGGAATTCTTGGGTGATGCAGCCTACGGAAATTGGCGCATAAAATTCCATGACAACTCCGTTGGACGTAACCACTTCGACTACTCCATGATCAACCTCTCCTAAGCCTCCAAACAGACAGTTTCCCATGTATTATAAGATCGATGAAGCTGAGTTCTATGGCTTCTAGATGGCTATATAGAAGCCATGCATCTATGAATTGTGGTTGGGTCTTGGAGGGTATAAAAGAGGAGGGAAAGCCATGGTGGGATAGGGGTAAACGTCGGTGGGATTCTTCTTGCGAGGATTCTTATATCAACCAACAAAGAAGACAAAAAGTTGCAAAAGACACAACACAATGTGGCAAAGCCAACCTGGTGGCATATATATGTATCGTTTTGAAAAGTACGTGGTCCAATTGTTCATACGCGTATATATATATATATAAAAGGAAAAAAAAAAAAAAAAGGAGGAGAGGTATCTAATTTTCAGAACATGGGCGAGGGGTGATGGATGGAGGAGGCTGAGGAGCTAACTGGTTACTGATCTTTTGGGGCCCATATCAAATAGGCTACAAAATCCTGGAGAGTGATTTAAGATCTTTAGCCAGTCAACGTCAGAATCATCGGTCAAATGAACGAGGGGACCGGGGGCATTAGGCTTCCTTTGTTCTTTTTTGCTTTATAAAAATCACTCCTTGGAGATCAGTTTTGAGTATTGGACCCACGAGTGATCTACAGCTATCAAAGTAATTTTCTTTTTGTTTTCCCTCCATCTAAATGGAAAAAAAAAAAAGAAAAAAAAGAAATCCCCCCTCTTAATGGGCAAACTACCAAACTAGTTCGAGAATAATTCTTTAATTACGAAGGTGCATGGGAGATTTATATTTTTAACATAGAGAGTGAGAGAAAGACCAGCCAATAGCCATTGGTGCAACGTTTGTTCAAATCTCCCTTCCTCCCTCCCTATGGCATTGGAGGACATGTCTGATCTTCATGTGATGGCTCATGAGCCCAAACCAGTGAGGGTTTGTACCGCGCAAAGGTGCATGCATGCATGGAGAATCTTCTCTTTTCATTGGAGCGGCCATTTTAGATGGGGCTAGAGCCAGACCCTTTCGCATTTGTTTTGCTATCTTTATTAGGCTAACACAAATACTAAAGGCATGTTCTTTTACTCCTTTTACTTTTTTATCATGAATTGTGGGTTTTAATAAATTCCTTGAAGATTTTTCTTTTTCTTTGTGGACATAGATCAATTTACCTTTATCCCTACACCTTCTCTAGCTTGGGTCAATACCAGACTACATCTTTTTTATACCTTGAACTGAAAGCTTTCGCAATTCGCACCTTGGAGGCTCCAAAGATTTCAATTCTAGTTTTTAGGATTTTTTCTTTTAGAATTTTATTATCTGATTGATATGTTAAATACACTATAAAATTTTAAATCTATGAACTACTTGATGTGCTAATTGATGGGAAACCATGGAGAGGGACCATACCCTTAAGCCTGTCTTACGCGCTGAACGGCAATAAGCTTCCATGTCACAGAGCTAAATCAACATGCATGCGGCAGAATTTGAAGGTGTGACTCATTCTACACTACCATTCCCAATAGACCTCATGTTATGAGGATGTATGATTTGACAGCATTCTCTTCGTTTCTATTACGTTTGGGTTTAATGGCATAGTAAGTGGGTGGTCACATAACTTCCCCAAGTCATCAAAATCCACTACCAACATGCTGGAAGACATAATTAACAGTAAAAACATCATAGCATTTAGAAGAGAACTGTTAAGTCTACATAAATTTTCTACAAAGAGTAAGTTACACGCTGATTTGGCGAAGTCTTTGATCAGCAAAAAGTTTGGTAAAATGTTCAACTCATGAGAAAGTGTGCGACGCATTAACGACCACTTTTGCAGAACTCTTGGTGCAGTGAAAGTTAAAGTATTCAGGACTATGAATATAACAAACAGGCAGCAGACGATATCTTCCATCTCTTGAAACTAAAGCAGCAAATAGCTTGGTGCGGTAAGATTCAAAAAAAGAAAAAAACACGATAGACTAGCGACTCGTGTTCTGTGTTTATCTGTGCTAGCAGCATGGACCCTCGCAAGCTATCTTTGAAATCCCTGTTGTAGAAACTACAACTTTGCATAACAAAAGGACCGCTACATTAGTGTCACAGGCGCTATAGATGGGGGTCTCCATGAGTCAGAAACCTCAGTTTAGTGATTAATCTTGGGAACAACCCAATCCATGAGTCAGAAACCTCAGTGCAGTATACATAAAATCTTCCAGAGACTCCGACGTTCTGTCCAACTCTATATACGCTAGGATAAACATGACATAATCCCCATGATGACAAAAGATGGTGCAGCATCGATGCACAGGACGATATTAATTAGACTAACCAGGGATGGAAAACATCTTTACATGTTGTGTGTGTGTGTGTGTTTGAATATAGATAAACTGGAATGGTTAATCAGTCTCGGGAGCCAAAGGAGTTCAATGTATTGGAGGACGAGGAGCACGCGGGCGGACAGGCGTCTTTGATGGGCTTACCCTGAATGTGCAAGACACCAAAAATCAATTCAATACATGAAGGAAAGAGTTATATACTACAAAATATCTAAATTAAAAAAAATGAATTTCGGATTTGGGAATGAAAGAGCAAACAACAAGACCTTATAGGCAGGGAACCGAGAATCACACCGCTACAGTTGAGAGCAGCAATTGCACTTTCAGCCTGCAGGTGATATATTGAAGTTTATATTGCCATACATTGCAGCTACCAACATAGAGGTCGAGGAAAACTGAGATTTGACATTGCATGTGACCTAAACCCACTTAAATAATTAAATATGGTCATCAGTCACACAGGGCAGACAATCTCAAAAGGAAAATGATAGTACGACTACCAAATATGCCCACCAAAATGTGCCCACTCATATATATATATATATATATATATATATATATATATATATATATTTTAATGGTTAAGGAAGCTATTAGTGAATTTATATTTTTTTAATTTTTTTCTTAGTGGTTAAGGATGTTTAAAGAATGCTTAAAGAAAAAAAAAAAAAGGCATTTATACTAGTGTGCACATTTGGTGAACACATTTGGTAGTCACCCTGGTGGTTCATCTCAAAAATGTGCAACGTGACTTAAAATTATAAAGCTGAGCCTTTGTACGAACACTGCAACCAAGTGGTCTTGTTAAACAACCTTGGGCCCAAGTCCTCCACTATAAAGTTGATCATGTTTACAATTATGTAGTCCTAGCAACCCCATCCTGGAACCCATTATGTCATCTCTCCTGACATGTCTCATAAGGCATTTGGTCTCAAATAGGGCACCACTATAGTCAGCGCAACAGATCACATTTGCCTTGTAAATATCATAAAGACATTTTCTATCACAGAGAGGTTAATGAATAAGAATGTTCTTGTTCAAGTAAAGAAATATATATATATATATTTTTTTTTTGTCGGGGAACCTCCCCAAGGCAGGGCGGACCCACCCCAGCAGAGGTAGTATAGTATAATTTTCATTGGTTTAATATTTACAAAAAAAATAATGTCACTCTAGACAACAGTGCGCCACAATCGGGATCAATCCAGGGGCAGTATAGTCTTTTGCGGAAAAACAAAGTGAGCATATGAACTCATGTCAGCCAAAGTGGCTCATATTTTGCCAACTCAAAGAGTAAGTGGCTCATAACTTGTTGTTTGTGCAACAAGGAATGATCAAGATGTTTCAAAATTGGACACACCATTACATTTTACCTCCTGTCTACCT
The DNA here is from genome assembly GCA_011037825.1 of Carya cathayensis. Lineage (NCBI taxonomy): Eukaryota > Viridiplantae > Streptophyta > Magnoliopsida > Fagales > Juglandaceae > Carya > Carya cathayensis. The sequence goes on along the minus strand of QGSO01000281.1, from coordinate 774,724 downwards.
CATTTCTGAACCAATAGCACCAATTAGTTTTTCTTGTCGGTCCACCCAATTTATCAAATCTGACTACACTTTCTTGTCGGTACACTTTTCTTGGTCTGAATCTACTCACCACTATAAATGGTGCAAAACTCGTCTTATATCTATAGCTATGACCCACTTATAATGACTTATTGGCCTAATCAAATTCATAGTTTTACCATATTTATGTGTGTCGAATATAATTTTTTTATGAGTAATATGCAATAAGTAAATTAGTAACAATACAATGAAAAACTGCTGAAGGGAAATATTCTATTGAATAAAGAGCATATCCTCATTGTCCTAACTCTGGGAGTTCAATCAACAAAACCTTCAACTGTTAGCACTTTAGCATGAGATCATCTCATTAAGAGTTAAGGGTATCCTTTTAAGTTATATGATTGTGGATAATATCACCATGGCAGAAATTATCAATAGAGACTACAGATTGAGACATTGCTATCATACACCAAAAAACAAAAATTGTTAATCACCAATTTCTATTGTTCCTTATTTTACTAGACACAACTACATCCAATCCACAAATACAACTGTCGACAAACCTTATCCTAGGCAACTATAATCAAAGAAAGAGGTTTAAATCCATATAGAATTTATCAATTCAATCCCAAATTACTTGAAGATTTTTTTTTTTAATGAAAGTCCAAATTACTCAAAGATTATTATCATTAAAATATAAGCACCAGCCTCAAAACCAGCAAAAGTTATACAGAATATACAAAAGAAGGCCCATGAACATAGTTTGAACTATCTCATTTCAATCTAACATAATCAGCATAAGGGAGTAGCAATCTCTGCTATCTAAGTAGCCCTTACGGATTTCTCAATCACATTAGTCAGTACAATCCTTACTGTTCACCAGAGAAATTTTTTCTCAACGTTAACAGGATTTGGCCTAGGATCCAACTTTCTTTCCAAGAACTGGTCATTTGAAAACTCTTCATTTCTTACAAACCTTGATGCTTTAAAGGAACAAAACTATGCATGAAAAACAAAAAAGATTCAGCATGCAGTAATAAAGAAAAAGGAGCAATTACCATAAGAAACTCAACAAAAGCAATACGAGTGGAATGGTTGTAGTCCCCTAGTAGCCTCAGGCGAAAAACCTGCATTTAAAAAAAACAGGTTACCCCCATTAGTGAATTTCTTGCAAATGGTAATCCATCAACAACAAATAAAATTTCAGAATCATATCAGACGGATGATCACAGACCTCTCCACAGACTGATTCAAAAAAGAGCTTGACATCAGCTTGAGAAACCTGTGAAAAATGAACCAAAAATAGTTCTGATAAAGATGATCTTGCAGGCACACCACAGACCATATTCAATGATAGAAAACTAAAAAAGATCACCTTCTTGTCAATATTTGTACAATAGATAGTTCTTGCACATATCTCACGTTCATCTTCTGTCTGAAATCGTGAGAACCAATCAAATCAATACAAAATAAAGCAACGGCCGATAACAAAAAATGCAATCTTTAGAATAGGTAGGCTCCCTCACCCTAGGCAAAAAAGTTGGGTTAACCGGTGCAATAGCTGTTTTAGAAGGCAGCACCCTCACAGGGTAGAATCCAAGCATCGTCCCCGACAGATCTAAAGCAGCCCTTGCACTTTCTGCACAGTGAACAGAGCCATTGATTGAGTAATCATCACAATTTATCACCACTCAGAGAACTTTTAACTATGCACAATATAACTACACATTACCTTCATCAGTAAACTCAATAAAGGCAAAACGAAGTACAGAATTAGGGTCACCACATATTCGACAGTCAACAACCTTCAAGCATAAAAGCACTTGTTCAAGACCAAAATCTCAACCACCCTATGCCAAAACCGTATATAGAAAAAGTTCCATTACCATTCCACAGTTGATAAACAGAGCTGCAAGCTGTTCTTCTGTGACCTATGTCCCAAAAAACCAACACATGAATCTTGTTACTCATGACAGAGACTGAACTCAGACATTAACCACGAACTACAGATAACAACTGGCAACCAAAGGCGACTGTTATACCTGTTGATCAATGTCAGACACATAAACAGTCCTCCGAATGGACTCCTCTCGCTGAGCCAAACCTGTCCTGGTGTTCGGTCTCCTTTTCCCTTGATTATAATTCTTCCTCTGAGACTAACCCCGACCATGAAACAATTAATTGCTAAAACCCGGAAACCTAAACCCTATTAGGGTTTTGAACCTGAGAAAAAAAATACTCTGTACCCAACTAAACCCAAAAACAAATTTTTTTTTTATAAGTAAAAACCCAAAAACAAACTTATCATGCTTCAAAGACCAAATTAACCTGCACGAAAGCTATCATTTTTATGTTCTTTTTTCCATTATTATCTCGATCACCGAACAAAGGATCTACAAGACAAGAAAGGGAAATGATATTCATGTATATATAAGGCATACCCGTCGGCCGGCGTTGCCATTAATAAACTCATTCCCGTTGTTTCCGTACATTGCCAAGTTGTTAGCGTGGAATCCATCATTCAAACCAATTAGCGACGGAGGCACAAACTCCTTGGCCATGGGGTTCAGCTTCGAGAACAGCTCCTGTAACTCCCTCAAGTCCCGATTGAAGCTCTCTCCGCCGCCGGTCATGGCGTCCCCATTCCTCGCGAAATCCCTTTCGTTGGATCGGTGGGCCACGATCTTCGCATCGAAGCTCGTCTGGGGCATCTGGCCGCCGCTTACGTGCACCGTGGGAGTAACGTAAAGCGGCTGATCGTGATGGTGCATCAGAATCGGGACTTCCCCGTTGTTTTGTAAGCTCTGGGGGTCGATAAGGTGTCGCACGTGGCCGTGGTTGGTCTGATCGTAACCGTTCAATGATGACGACGGTGCCGCAGCTGCACCCCCTGATTCCAGCGAAGGAATCTCCAAGCTTCGGCTCGAGGAGCCCACGCTCAACACCAACTCCACCGCAGCATTCTCAACGACGGCCATGATGATCCACTCCCGACGAAAAAGTTCTCTGATCTTTGATCAAAAAAATCAAAACCAAAGACAAAGTCAAATATTTTTTCGAAAACACCGAAAAAAGGAAAAAATGAACCGAGATACCACAGTAAAAGGACAATTTTCTAAATATCTAATTCAACTTATAGTAATTTACCTACAGTATGTTAATGTTCTGTTGGGGCCCGGGGGTGTGAGTTTTCTGGGTATTATAGGGTTCGAGGTTGTTCGGTTCGGATAGCGATGCGGATCTGCTTCACATTGTCCTAGAACGACGAGCGGAGCCTGCTTCTTGTTCAACTCAGATTACTCCGCTCCGCTTTGCAATGTTCTGGCCCTTCGCACATGTGCGCGGACGTACACAGACAGCACAGAACGATGAAGTTTTTCTTTATCTTGGGCCCTTTTCTTGGGCCGAAATAAACATCTCAAATACAAAAATAGAAGAAAGAACAAGGAGGGGACCATCCTCCTCAAGCGGAAAAGCCCACGACGGTGTTGAATGGTCAGATTATAGATAGCTGGCTAGCAGGAAAGCATCTTCACTATAATTTTATAACAACTGCCAAAAAAAAAAAATAACAACTGTTAAATAGAAAATAATTTGTATGAATTAAGCTCTGTCTACATATTTCCAATGGGTGCGGCTACCTTATTTTGCCCTGTTAAAGTTATCATTAGTTTCAATTAGTTTTTTGTGTGTTTTTTATTTTTTAAAATTAAAAAAATGCATAAATATACTGGTAGTAACGTTTTTAATAATTTAGAAAGAAAAATTATACTTATTATCTCTACACATCACACTTATTTTTATTTTTTTTCTCTTATTAAATGTATAGTATACAGATGATGATAGGGGTGCTACCCGCCCCCCCAGGGCAGGGCCACCCCCGCCCATGCGAGGGGACTTTTTTTGCCCCTAGCCCCCGCCCCCGCATGGACGGGGCGGGGTACCCCGTCCGGTAACGGGGGTGCGGGAGTGGATCTCCCCCCGTCCGGCCCCCCAATTTTGTGATTGGGCCCTTGGCTCATTTAAATTTTTTGGGCCATTTTGAGTCCAGATAAGTTTTTTGGGCTTAAAATGACCCTGAAACACAATCCATACCTGTTTTTAGAATAAAAATTTAACTACAACTATATTTATATATTAAAAAAAACTTTAAAAAAATAAGAATACAAATACTAATTACTAAATTCCAAATTCAAAAATTTCAACGGTCAACCTTATAATCTTATACTATTAGCCTATTAATTACTAAGTAACTAAGACATGCACTAAACTATTACAAAATTACAATGATAGAAATTACAAAATCGTGTCTACTAATAAACAATTACAAAATTACAAATACATAAAAATAATAAATACTACAAATTGTACCATTAATGATTAACATTACAACTAATTATAAATTAACATAATCATAACATTCGGAAGTTTGATCAATTTTGGGTGGCGGTGAGTTCACTGAGACATTCCATTGTGTTGAGATATGGGCAGACAAATTCAAGATCATAAATACTACAATAATAATAAGTTAAAAATAAAACGAATTAGAATTATCAATATAAAGTTTTAACTTATAAATTAAGGGATTAATTCTGCAAACCATGAGCAATGGTGGGTCTAGGGTCTAATATAAAAGAATTCATACTGCAGCGGAGGATGTAGCTGTAGACGCCGTCCCAGCCCCAGGCAATGCAGGCATCACTACAACAATTAAATACAGAAATTAACACAAATTAATTTTAAATAAATAAATAAAAATAATATAATTGAATTCATATGACATTACCAAATCCAGGTGCATCATCACCCTCATCCTCAGCGTTGACATGATCATAATCAATAACATCCGGAACATGAATTTCACTCCCTGTGATCTAATTTGATGTGCAAATCAAAGACTCAACAGTGTCAGAATCTAATGAGCTCCGGAATGGATCCAATACGTGCCCTCCGGTGCTAAAAGCCGACTTCGATGCTATGGTACTAATAGGGATGACCAAAATACTACGGGCTATTTGTACAAGGACAGGATACTGGAGGGCATGTATCTTCCACCAAGTTAGGATATCAAAGTCTCGTATATATAGTTCAAGATCTGGACCAAAGTATATGTCTATCTCTGACTTAGCCTCTGTAGTACTCCTCGTGAATGGGTTCCCTTCCATCCTCTCACCCCAGTCCATTCTACGTTTTTTCTCAGCCCTGGCATCTGAAACTGGTGGGGGGATAGCGGTAGGTGCCGTAATATTACCACCCGCAAGATGGTAAACTCATCAAATAATCTATCAAGGGTTTCCCTAACCCTTGATGTAATATGCTCCGCCCATACTTGCCCGTAGGCAATACCCAATCCATATACCATGACATCCATTTTAAACCGAGAGTCAATAGCAACAGCTACATATAACAACATATTAGCCCTATCGAAATTTCCCCCTAATATTTGTCGTACTTTGCCCTCATCAACAATACCATCTCCTGCAACCTAGTGTGACCGCTTGCAATAATCTCATCTAATTCTTCTTTTACCTTACATATTTGTTGACAAAAATGATGGAATGTAGGATATAAAGAACCAGATAAAATCGTCGTAACCTTGTAGAAAAGTCTTAAAAAATCTACGAAATTAAATACAACATCCCAGTCCTCAATCATCGGCTTCCCCAATCCCACTTGATCTTCAAAATATTTTACATATTTGATGTTTTCCTCACCCAAAAAGGCAAATGCCAACTTATACTCTTGGGCTATCTCCAACATAAAAAATGTTGAGTTCCATCGCGTAGTCAAATCAGTACAAATCCCATTCTTTGATGTTATTCCTGCAGACCTCGCAGCAATCTTGAATTTCTCTAATCTCGTAGGAGAAGATCTCACCCATCTCACAACAGTCCTGACCCGAGCAATATAGTCATGAAGATTTTTCATACCGTCACTGACAATAAGATTAAGAATATGTGTCGCACACCTCACATGCAAATACTTACCACCCAATATTATCTTATTTACCTCTCTAAGAAAGGTCTTAAGATATCCTAATGCGGTATCGTTGGACGATGCATTATCAGCTGTGCATGTCACAACGCGTGTCAACCCCCACTCCTTTATAGTGGCTTCCAAGGCCCTCTCAATCGTCTCACCCTTATGATCGGTGATTTGACAAAATTTGAGAATTTTCTTATGCAATGTCCAATTGTCATCAACAAAATGACAAGTCATAGACATATAATTAAAGTTTTGGACCGATGTCCAACAATCAGTGGTGAGGCAAACAAACTGACCCGCCAAAAAACCTATCAACTTCTTTTTTTCAGATCGATAATGTTTTTTTACATCCCTTGCTACCGTGTGACGAGAATGAAGTTGAAACCTTGATTCCATGTAGTGACAAAGCGCTTGGAACCCTTTCCCATCCACCACCTGAAAAAGGTAGCTCATCCATGATGACCATACGGGCTAGGTGTAACCTACACTCCTCAAGATCATACTTCGTGTACCCCTTCAACTCAATACCCCCTCTACTCCCATCCTCTATTTTTTAAAGTCAAATTTCTAACCTAGATTGACTCTTCTCTTGCAAAGATTTTAGAATTTGACTTTTTTTACATTGCTCTTCTAAGTGCACCTTTAATTGCGAGGTGCCATGTTTCCTATAGTGGTATCCATAAATTTTCCCGCAGTGGTTACATTTGGCTTGAGGGTTATTAAGATTACTACCCTTTAGTTTGGTAAAATGAGATCAAATTATGGAAGCAGGTTTTTTGTTAGGCTTGGGGGCGGGGCAAGGGGTAGGGGTAGGGGTAGAGGCAAGGCTACCCTCAATTGGGGTAGGAGTAGAGGCATTGGTACTCTCAATTGGGGAGCTCGCACTAGAATCTGTCGGCAATTCCATGAACTCAAGCAAACAATAAATCTAAAATTATAGCAAACATGAAAAGTATTAATATCCAACGATTCTAACCAAATAAACACGTTAGTGTAAATATTTTAATATATAACGTGTTTATTTTATTATATATTATGCTTATATATAATAAGGTAATATATATATATATATATATAAGCAAAATATATACATAGGTCAAGCAAAATATATTATGCATGTAAAGATTTAATGAATAATTGTACTCATCATTTTATATCAAATTTTTATTTTTTTCTTAACAAGTATGCGGTATTGGAATGATAAGAAGAAGAACTACTAATAAAACAAAATTAAAATAACAGACTGCAAGAATGTGTAATGTAGGCAGCTTGATAGAATGGCTCATTAGTATTACTGTGGGTCAATGTTAGTTATAGCTAGAATTTAGATAAGTCAATATATAGGACAATTTTACAGCATTTAAGTTCAAATTTAGCTACTTGATCCCTAACAGTAAACCAAGCTCAAGAAAAAGATGGATTTTTTATGCTTCCAATTTACGCCAATTGAGAACCTTGCTAGCTAATTGAATCATTTACTTTATAGGCATCCAAGTACCGGATCGTCCCCGCCGCATCAATGCATGATATGTGCAACTGATCCTTTTCCAGCTTTCATTAATGTGGTTTCTACAGTATTTTGTTTTATAGAATTATTAGATTGTTACATGGATAAAATAAGATCAACTTGGCCGGACAACTAATATTTTGAAAACTGGCCGAGTTGATGTCTTGTAGGAAAGACAGAAAGAAGAACCAAATTTAAAATCTTTGAACTTTGATCAGCATCATGTGAAATTTGATATATCCACTGTGCTTATACATACAACGACAGAAGTAGAATTTGCATTCTATAAAACACACACACATACATGCACATATATATATATATATATATATATATTACCAAACACAGGTTCAATCTTGTGTGTTTTCACAAGGATAAGCTGCTTGATTTTCAGTACATGATATTCAAACCTAATGATCTACTACTAAAGCTTGGTAGGCATACTTATGGAAAACGATTTCATGTAATGGGTATTTCCACACGGGTTTTATTTAAAAAACATTTACACAAAATCAAAACACACAAACAATCGGATCAGTCATCACAAATTCACATACATGCACATTCAATCCTCCACAACACACAATTCCAAATCCCATCCTCCATCTCCATTAATCCCATCTTCCACTTAATTCCATAAAAATTTAAAGTTAAAAAAAAAAAGAAAAAAAAAGGGAGAAACGGATGTATCGGCTGGCGAGGTAGCTGCGGACCTGCAATGGCGACGGGGGGAATAGTGACGAGATTTTGTACTGGGTGGTCGGCCAGAATCGTCTGACCAGGGGGGGCTTTGTTTAGGATTTTAGGATAAACCTAAAATGGTGCCAAAACGACGTCGTACACCTGAGAGTTTTTTTATTATTATATATATTAATTAATTATATATATATATGCGGGGCGGGGTGGGAGACCACCCCATCCTGCCCTCGGCCCTATATACGGGCGAAAGAAACCTCGCCTCTGTATAGTCGGGCGGTGTAATCCGCCCCGCCACATGGGGCCGGGGAGGGGTAGCAGCGGGGCCCCGCCCTTAAATGATGAGTAGAAAAATTCAATTAGTTTAAAAAAAATAAAAAAATATAATATGTAACGTATAAAAATGATGAGTAGTAAAATTTATTTTTAAAAAAATTTAAATACACTAACGATAATTTGGGGAGGATAAAATGAAGAGATGACTAACATTGTCCACTTTCCAAAATAAATAATAAGAAAATGTATCGTCACTTAACACGTGAAATATGTCAGGCGTATGCCACGACAAGACACAGGCCGCTCACGTTGGACACAGGGCCCTTGCCACGTCAGAACATCTAGACGCACCGTATCAAATGGTGCAGCCTGGTTGATCAGTTGTATAATATTGTTTTAGACGTTTCATTTCTTCAATTTTACATCTTCATTAAATCAAATACCCTTTAAAAATGTATATATACACATTCGAATAAGACTGTAAATTAATAATTTGTACCGAGTATGTAAGCTCTTTACATTCATTTTAAATAAATATAAAATTCATATATATAAACCTATTTTTTAATAATGAGTTTCGTTAAATTTTAAACTTAACACGTGTGATTTATATTGAGAGTGAATTTTAATTGAGTCATAATTATAAAAGATGTGATCTTTTGTCTTCATAAAACGATAAATAAATCAACGATAATGGTAGGATGATTATTAAATGTGTCTATCAAATATGTACGTTAATATAAATAAGTTTTTTTAATAATTTTTTAAACATCCTTAAATCAGAAAAAAAAAATATATGAATAAGCATATTTAATAAATAGATTTAATACTCGTACTGTTATTTTCTATAAATTAAATACTGTCTAATGTCAAAGACATTGGCACAGAGAATGCAGTTGGCAATCGGGTTTTTAGGACAGAATCTTGAGAGAGAGGGCAAGGCATACACATTTGGATTGTACCGTCAAGTGTTGTTCTGAGAAAATCCAGGAAAAGATGAAAATTTGAGAGGGAATGGACAGCCAAAATAAGTCATAATCAGCTTCAGGCATAGGAAAAGTAAAACAGTTGGCATTACATAAGGCCTTCTTTGCAAGTTCCTTTCTTGGAGGCTTTAAAAGCGCTTGTGTCTCAAGAAATATATAAAGGACAAGGTCGTTGGAACCTGGAGGTCCGTAAAACAATTTTCTCTTGTTAGTTCTTGGTCTTTCCCAGATCTTTTTTCCCTCAACCCCTGCAATATAGGGTCTCCCAATCCTGTAAATTTCTCTTTTCCTTCCTGGATATCCCTCCCAGCTCCCCGATCTCTTTCTTCCCTCGATATTTTAACCTAAGGTTCGTCCAGTTCGTGAATCTCGGAAACCTTTTGGATAAAAAAAAAACTCACAAGTTTTAAGTTTTATTTGATTTGGATTTGAGATCTTCATCTGATTTTCAATTGGCAGGTTTTGTGATTGATCATGACGATTCCGGATTCCGGTTTCATGATGGAAAACGGGGCGAGTTGCTTGCCGCATCCGCCCGAGGAAGAGAATCGGATCGTAACGGATTTGATGAATATCTCCGAAAATAATTTGAAAGAAGGCAACATCTACTACGTCATTTCCAACAGGTACTTTTTAGTTTTTGGTCATTTTTAAAAATATATATCACACACATTTACACATACATACACCTAGTTGGGATTTTCTAAAGAAACGATCGTTTGCACGATGTTTCTATGAAGAAACTATGGTGTGTTGCTCCAGGCATATCATTATCATGGGCAATAATTGTCATTGCGATATTTGTAGTTTTTCCCCTTCTTTTGCTTGCGAGTTTCGGTGTACATTCGGAGGGAGAAGACGAAAATTTTATGAAGCAGTAGAATAGAAGATCACTCTGTTTTAGGTACTTGTGTAAAATACTTTAGTGGACGGAGTAAGGTATTAAATGTGGCTCTGTTGTTAGTTTTAGGGTTTTAGCGATTGTTCCTCTAGGAATTAGGAGAGAAAGCGTTGAAGGCTTTACATGGTAAATACCTCCAGTTTCGATTTTGTATAGTGGGCTCACGACGGGTTTTTGGTGGCTTCTCTTTGTCTGAGGGCTGGTTTCAACTTTGAGTAATGGCTACTAATGTACTGAAATATAATTTCTTTCTCTATTTCTTTTTTCGCTGTTTTAAGTTGGTGTCACTAATAGTACTTTCTAAGTTGCTTTTTGATCCTGAACGTTTAATACTAATAAAAGGCTCACGTTTGTGATTGCAATTGGTCTAAATTTTCTCTAGGTGGTTTACAAGCTGGCAGAGGTATGTTGGTCAGGGCAATGCTGAATCAACTGAGAAGCAGTTATCTGGTTCTCGGCACTCAAAAGTGGGTCCTTCAAAAATGGCAGATAGACCTGGACCAATTGATAATTCTGATATTGTTCTAGACATAAATGATCATGGGAGCAATGATTTAGAGGTTCGAAAATCTTTGCATGAAGGGGTGAACTATGTTTTAGTTCCTCAAGAAGTTTGGGAAAAGCTTTTTGATTGGTAAATTTTACATACAATTTAAATTCTGTTCTTAAATAAATACCATCACTGTTTATTTTTCCCATCTTTTTCAATTGTGAAGGCTGTTTGTTAATTTGAAGAAAATTTATTATTTTTTATGACATGGGGTCTCACTAAGTAGGGCCCTTTGGAACCCCCCCCCCCCCGGGCGGGTGGGGGAAGCAACCCCAGATACAAAACTCCACCCGCTAAAACCATGTATAAGGTAATATAAGAGACCTACTATTGCAGTATTGAACTCAAGATGTCAAGTCTGTAGCTCATCCCCTGCCCTAACACTTGGCTGCCTGCACTCTGACGGGTGATTTGAAGAATATATGTGACATATTTAGTTTAAGGAATAATTTATAAAAAAAAAAATATTTAGTTTAAGGAATAATGTAAAGTTTGTACTTCGAGGCTGGAGTCACATACATATCTTTTGTCTGATTGTCGTGCATGTGGAATGTGCCTCCTTTGGTGCTATTTGTTGCAAATGTTAACTTATCAAATAGAATTAAAAAGGAGTCATATATAGATATGGCATCAGTTATCACTAGTTATTCTTGTAATGAAATTCACCACCTGGCATGCTTTTGGTAATTCAATGTGAATATGCTCACCTTTAGTTCTCACATTCAACGGTGTTCGTGTGACTTGTTATTGTTGAATGTATTTCATTGGGAATGTGAAATTATGTCTTTGGTTGAAGCCCCATATGTTCAAAGTGCAGCCATGACTTGAATTCCATATTGGAGGGTAGGATGTACCACAGTAGTTAGTGGGTGATAATTTTCTCATTTTGTTTTTTCAAGGTACAAAGGAGGACCGGCATTACCGAGGAAGTTGATTTTACAGGAAGGTGTCAAACACCAGCAATTTAATGTGGAGGTTTATCGACTTTGTCTTAATTTGATTGATTCAAGAGACAACAGCCAATCAGTTGTAAGGTTAAGCAAAAAGGTACTGGCTTCTTCTTTTTTGCAGGATATTTTCTCTAGATTATACATTCTTGTTAGTACTTCTCTCTTTTAATTTTACAACGCTTTTGAAGTGTTTGAAATGAGGATGGTGTGTCTCCATGAATTTAATGCTTTGATGGTCTTCCCTTTTTTAGTTGTGCCAAAAACTTGTGGATTGTTAATTTGTCAAACTCAAGAACCACATTGCTTTTGGTTTTTTTTGTGCTTTTAAATTAGGATTTTCACATTTGTGAGTGCTTGTGAAGTTTGAACCATACTGTTTTTACCTCATTTTTTTTTTCTTTTTGTTCTCACTCCTATTTTTCAGGCTTCTATACGTGAACTTTATGATAGGGTGTGTGCACTTAAAGGAATAGCGCAAGCAAAGGTGCTTCTCTTTTTTCTTTTTCTTTATTTTTTCCATTGGGCTATTGTTTTTGTTTTCTTTGAGGTAATATAAAGTTCCTTTCTTGTTGGTTACTGGTTTACAGGCTTGTATTTGGGACTACTTCAATGAGCAGAAGCATGCACCTTTAAATATTTCAAACCAAACCCTGGAGGAATCACACTTGCAGATGGATCAACATGTGGGTACTCTGGCAACTTATTCATCCTATACATGATAATAAAGCTTTTTTTGGGGCTTCGAATTTCAGTGGAGATGGCTGTTATAATTTTATTGCTCCTATTAACTGACTATAGTTGATACCTTATTACCTTCTGCAGCTTGGATGCTAATGATTAGTTTTATTGACTCTGCTAGTTTTCTAGCATCTTGTTTCTGTCTGAACTTCAATCTGTTTAAGAATCTGGTCGGATTGCTGTGACTCTTAGGCAAGTTCTTTAGTGTCATGCTTTGTTCTAAACTTTTAGGCCTCGTTTGGTTATGCAGTTCATATAAGATGAGATGATTTGTTGAAAGTTGAATAAAATCTTGTTATATTATTGTTATAATATAATTTGTTAATATTAGTTTTGTTTTGGGATTTGAAAAGGTTGAATTGTTTATTATATTTTGTGTGGGAATTTGGGAAAGTTGTAATGATTATATGAGATGAGATAAGATAGCTTGGTTTTGTGTAACCAAACCAAACCTTAGTTGGGTGGGAAATAGAAAACATTGCATGAGCTAAAAAAATGTTTTCTTCTATTGGTAACTCATAGGAATGCCTAATTTCTTTTGAGCCCATGACTTTACCCTCCATCTGGTTCTTACTGGGGGAAGATGTTCCATTTTAGTTTTAGTTTGTTGGTGAAACAATATGAGGTAACTATAGTAACTGTGTCACAAAAGACGGAGAAAGTGATAAATGTGATTCTGTAAAGATATTAAGTGAAATTTTGGAAATGCCTATTTTTTTCAACAGACAATATACTATTTTCTAGTAGAAATTTGCTGCCATACTGTTAATAGAATGCATATTACTTGTTGGGATGTAAGTTCTATGTGTTCTTTAAAGATGATCTCCAAATTTGCGTTTTTGGGGATTCATGTAAATTAAACCACAGCTGCATTGTTGATGCATTTTTTTCTCCACAGATCCTTCTGGAGGTACAAGTTGATGAACATTATTCTTCTCAATTTGGCATGGATTCAACAGGAAATGAGTTAGCTCTGGTACCCCTAGAACCTTCAAGATCATCTTTGACAATTGCAGGGGGCCCAACCACATCAAATGGGCATTCAACCGGTTATGGTTTTAATTTGAATCGAGGAAGTGCATTGAGCACCGGATTTAGTGATATAGATGGTAGATATGATAGTTGTAACTCTGGGAGAAAAGGAGAACATGGAGGATTAGCAGGACTGCAGAATCTGGGGAATACTTGTTTCATGAATAGTGCCATTCAGTGTTTAGTTCACACGCCCCCTCTTGTTGAGTATTTCTTGCAAAATTATTCTAAGGAGATCAACACAGAAAATCCACTAGGAATGAATGTAGGCCGTCTATTCTTCCCCTTCTGCTTGTTTCCTATGGATTGAGATAAATTATGGCTCATTGTGTTAGCTGGTCTTTCAACCACCTAAAATGTAAAAATTCGTTGGCATTGTGCAGGGTGAGCTTGCAATTGCATTTGGTGAGCTATTGAGAAAATTGTGGTCTTCAGGGCGAACAACAATTGCTCCACGTGCATTTAAGGGGAAACTTGCTCGATTTGCACCACAATTTAGTGGTTATAATCAGCATGATTCTCAGGTTAGTATTGCAAAATATCAAAGTTCTTTACTTCTATGCTATTTTTGTCAGTTGATATTAGCCATGCTATATTTTATAGAGACTGTTGTCTCATCATACCTGTATTATATTGTGGGAAGAAAGTCAATCTGAGGAAATCTTGGAAAAGCTTAAAAGAGTACATAGACTTTGTTATGTTATTTTAGTATCTCCAGAATTCCATTTTTTAATCCACTTCATATGATTAAGTTTTAAAAAAAGGTTGGTTGTTCCCTGTACAATCTTCATCCATTCCTTGAGTCTGATCTATTAGTTCTATGCTACTCCGTTCCATCTGATAGTTCTTTAGTAAATGATTGTGTAGGTAATTATATTTAGTAATTGTATGTTGTATTTTTGTGCTTTAGTCTGACTGCTTGTTTGTCAATTGTATGATTGCTCGTCACATTTAATATTAAGTAGCCTTTTAGAGTTACTGTTGTTTGTTCTCAGTGATAGTTTGTACTTTACATTACCTTTATGTATGTTCTAAATGATGATATTTTTTTCTCTCTAGGAACTTCTTGCATTCTTACTAGATGGGCTGCATGAAGATTTGAATCGTGTCAAACAAAAACCTTACATTGAAACGAAGGATTCAGACGGTCGACCAGATGAGGAAGTTGCAGATGAGTGCTGGAAGTATCATAAGGCCCGGAATGATTCAGTAATTGTTGATGTTTGCCAAGTAAGCAATTCTTTTAATGTGTATCGGTTTTTCATAGGATTAAAATATTCAGTCCCTGTTATAAAGTCCTTTTCATAGCCAATATGGTCAACCACATTTGAAAATTGTGCTTTTATCAGTATGGCCTCACCATACTGTTAAGAGATTTTTAATCAAGTAGGAGCCTTCAAGCACCTCTATAAATATGGTTGCTCTATAATCTTCTAGCCTTCAATACTAAATTATTTTATTTATAACAAAATGAAGATCTTATCAAAAAAATATTTTTAGTATATTGGGTATTTTTCCTATTAATATTTTTTTAAAGTAAAGAAATTTTATTAAAGAGAGCAGAGGGGTGCAATGCAAGTATGTTGGAAGTATAGAAAGGGAAACGCCCAACTAGCAAGAAGAAGAGGAAGAGAAAAAATCTTTTAAAACTTTTCTGGTAATAATTTTAGTAACTAACCTCAAGGTTTGATTATTAATGAAGCCATTATCTGTTGGGGAAGTAAATTGGCTTTAGGTGTTTAGTTCAGCTTCTTTCTTCTTCTTTTTTTTTTTTTCTTTTTCTTTTTAAATAAAGATGAAATTTTTACACCGTGCTGCAATCTTAGGATTAAATTTTGTTTCCTAGATACTGTTTTCTTTGACTCTAAATATCCTTATAATTTTTCTCAGGGTCAATACAAGTCCACGCTGGTTTGCCCGGTATGTGGCAAAATCTCAATTACTTTTGACCCATTCATGTACTTATCATTGCCACTTCCTTCAACTGTGACACGGATAATGACGGTTACCATGTTTTATGGTGATGGAAGTGGTCTTCCTATGCCTTACACTGTGACTGTGTTTAAACATGGTTGCTGTAAAGATCTTAGCCAGGCATTGGCTACTGCATGCTGCTTGAAGGGTGATGAAAGCCTTCTGCTTGCAGAGGTAAGCATGTCTTTCACTGCTTTTGAGGTTTTTTTTTTTTTTTTTTTTTTTCTCCTCTCTCTAAATTAACTTTTTCACTTCTGTAATTCTCGGAGATGAGAACTTTGTTTTGATTTTGTAGGTTTATGAACATTGGATCCATCGATATTTTGAGAACCCTTTGGAACTGTTGACTTCAATAAAGGATGATGAACATATTGTTGCCTACCGACTATCCAAAAGGGGAACAGGAAGAACAAAGCTAGAAATTATTCATCGACTGCAGGAAAAGTAAGTTTAATTCCTTCAATCTTTGGCTACTTGCTTTCCATTTGGTAATTTTACATTATGTTAGAAATTTTCTTAGTAACAGCCTGTTTTGGATGGCCCGTGGTCTTGTGATTGGGTTGAATGAGAATGTTGACCCTGCCCAGCGCAAGGATTTTTTTGTTCCTTATAGTTTGAGCCCCGTAAAGGAAAGGAAAAATGATTTACACTTATGTGATAAGAAAATTGGAGAAAAGAATGCCATAGCGAGAAAAATAATTCAGAGCCTCTGCGCCTTCCACAGCATCCCTAAAGGCCTCTCTATCTAGGGAGCTATAAGCCCTATTTATCAGCAAATGATATAAGATTGGAAGCTGAAAGCTCCCTTCCCTGTGTTTGATAATTGTAATAATATAAAATAGTAAAGGCTTGAAGGCTACTTGTAAAAAAAGGCTACTTATAAAATAGGTGGCTCCGCCCCCTTTTCTTTCTATAAAAATTAAGAAGCCTGTGAACAAGAGAGGGGGAGAGGAATGCTTCTTGCATTTGCTGTGCCTATGGTGGCAGCTCAGTTTTGATAAACAAATTTGTACTATAGTATGTGAGTTCTTTTGCAAAGGCTCTAAACGTGCGTCTGTGAGTGTTTAAAGAGAGAGGAGCAACTGCCTTCTGGAGAGGACTAATGATATCTAGTAATTGTCCACGTATCGATTAAGTTCTTCACTGTCTTTTTTTTTCCTGGATCAAATTTTCTCAACAAATGCTTTTTCATTTGTTATATGTAGATGTACATCCGACAATCTAAAGGGTGGTGGTAGGAAGCTTTTCGGAACCCCTCTGGTGACTTACTTAGGAGAAGATGCTCTAAATGGAGCTGGTATTAGTATTGCTGTTTCTAGAATGCTATCACCTTTGAGGAGGAGATATTCTTCTTTGACTAAGGCTCATAGCAGTGTAGAAAATGGCTGTGTTTCAGAAACTATGGACGAGCCATTGGACAGCTACAATGCTCAGTCTGTACCGGAAGACCAATCAATAAACAACACAGAAGTAGAGGAAACATCTAGCAGGGACTTATCCTTCCAGCTCTTTTTAACTAATGGAAGTGGTTTGAGCTGCAAGCCAATTGAGAAGGATTCTCTCATAAAATCAAGTCAACTTGTTAAGGTGTTTCTCGACTGGAGTGACAAAGAACGTGAATTATATGATTCCAGTTACCTCAAGGATCTCCCTGAGGTTCACAAGACTGGGTTCACTGTGAAGAAAACCCGGCAGGAAGCTGTCTCTTTGTTTTCATGCTTGGAGGCATTCCTGACTGAAGAACCTCTAGGGCCGGATGACATGTGGTAGAGTACTTAAGTCCTGACGATGGCTTATAGATTATATAACTAGGAATTTTTTCCACCAATATTCCTCTAATATTGAGCAATGTTCTTGCCTCTTCCTATCTTTTAAATTTTAAATGCAGGTATTGCCCAAGGTGCAAGGAACATAGGCAAGCAACCAAAAAACTTGATTTGTGGATGTTGCCAGACATCCTTGTTGTTCACTTGAAACGGTTCTCCTACAGCAGATACCTGAAGAACAAACTAGACGCTTTTGTGAATTTCCCTATTCGCAACCTCGATTTGAGCAAATATGTGAAGGGCAAAGATGGTCAATCTCACGTGTATGAGCTATATGCTATCAGCAACCATTATGGTGGTCTTGGTGGTGGGCACTACACTGCATATGGCAAGGTAAAGAATATGATAACTAATCCAGTTTTTTTTAATTATTTGTTGTGTTAAATTTTAAGCGGGAGATACTCGTTGAGACTGCAGTACATGATTGGATATTATTAGGCACTGGTTCTTATGGCTTGACTTTGCAACTTGTGCAGTTGATCAACGAGAATAGATGGTACCATTTTGATGACAGTCATGTTTCTCCAGTGAGTGAAACTGACATCAGGACTTCGGCCGCATATCTGTTATTCTATCAGAGAGTTAAAAGCGAACCAAGGTCGGGAGCAGGAGAGTCATCCCAGTCTAACATGGAGTTTTGAAGGCAATGATTGGGTTCATTTTGCTGTTTCATTGCCTTTGAGCTTCCCTTTTACCATGTGTAGCCAACTTTGTTCAGGCATCAAGTCCATAGAATGAAGGAGTCTACTTACCGGAAAAAAATGGAACTCTCAACCTTGAGATACATGTCACTGAGATTGGCGTGGACGAAATTAAAAGTGGGAGCGGTTGCGGAAAATCGGCTGGTGGGAGCAGGGATCGTGACTTTTATCAATACCGTTTATATAGTGAAAATTTTGGCTGGCCATTAGGTTGCTGATAGATTCCTGCCTGTGATGTTCTATGCCAGGCTATGTGGGGCGGCCGTAGTCAATTCTCCTCATCACCTTTACAAATTGTCCTTCCTCTAATCTTTTCAACACTTATTCTATTGAACAATGAAAACCATTATTTTTCATTGTCTAGAAGATATGTTGTATGAGCATGATGTAAGCCGGTGAAAAGTTCCTGTACTGGCATGTGCACTTGTAATGGTAAGTTTGAAGACAAAAATGCAAAGAAGAAACAAACCATAATAGCATATTCTATAGATTCACGAGGGTTTGTTAATGATTCCTTGCTTCATTGAAGCCCCATCCTCTATTTAGTAGGATTTGTGAAAATTGCTATAGATCATCTATCTCCTCACCTTGTAACTTACATCATAAATTATGCTAATATACTCGGATTTTAAAAAATTGAAGATCCTCTTCAGTAATAACACAGCTGAAAGAGGAGCCACAACAAACATATCAAGCCAAGAATCTCCCTTAATCTTTCACATACCTATTCTTAAAACCAGTGAGAATTATTTACTGTTCGTTGCCAACTGGAAAGTGAGAAAATGTATGAACAAGCACCAAATCATCCAACTTCAATCCTCAATAAAACCCTACAGGCCACACCAGCAATTATTAATCAAATGAAAGAGGATGCATAGATGGGGTAAAGGGTCCCCATTAGTTTGGTTTGATGAATATGAACACAGTAATGTACACAGCATAGTAGCCTCTGTCTTCTCTTTTTATTGCAGCATTTTTTGCTTTTAACTTGGAGGCTGGGAAAAGTTCGAACGCTTAGCTCTCCCCATCTTTAATGGTGGACCAATCCCATCACCATCATCATCATCATAGACATGAAGAAGAAAAGGAATGCTGGAGCAGCCACCGATTGGTACCTCTCCTGAAATCAACAGCACCACCATTAGTATGTGTTGAGTTTGACGACAAAGATCTTATTGTTATTTTGAAGGGACCACCACAATTTACCAACTCTATCCATCGGAGGTACCAGTTTTGAAGGCTTCCAAAACTTCAGAATTCATGGAGTTTTGATAAAAATTTAACACTTGTGAATATCTTGTCAGGATTTTAATGGCAATTAAAATTTGGAAACTGGACCAAGCTACAGGTAGGTATCTTGTGCATTTATGTGCACAAGATCTATCATGTCGTCTTTGCTGCATGACAGGTAGGTATTTACTGCCCATCATCTTCTTTATTAGTTATTTTTATTTTTTGATATCTATATATATATATATAGGAGGTTGGATTCGTGGAAGCAAGGTCTCGAATCATGGAATCCCTCGTTAAGGCAAGAAATATGTAATAAAGTATTTTATTTATAGTTTAAGAAATAAATCAGAAAATATAAAAGAAATTTTATTAGAAATTTATAAGTAAGATCCATGGAGGAAACCCATTACCAAATGCCAACAATGGGTAATTTTCCCCAGCCAAAAGTATCTTGGAATTCGAGTGAGAGAGCTACATGAAAGTTTTTTATAGCATTTATTGTTGTTTATATAAATAATATTAAGGTTTTGTTTGGATATTAAGAATATTCAGATAATTTATAAATAATAATAAAACAATTTATAAATAAGAGTGAAATAGTGATGAATAATTTATAAATAACAGTAAATTATTTATAAATAATAATAAAATAATTTAAAAATGTCTAACCCTTGTGTTTCCAAACACAGCCTAAGACTAGTAACAAGGATACAACTATTTTATAGTTTTTTACAACTCTCTTTCAATTGAGTGATATTTTTGTAAAATAATAGTTGTTTTAGAGTAATATTTACAACTCTTCAGTGTTTTGAACAAGATTTTTTACTTAAAAATCGAGTTATATGTCATGAGCCTATTAATTTTATTATTATTATTATATATTCTTTAGAGTATACAAGTCCCAATTAGGATTTGAATTCAAGATATGCATATGTCGTTTTCTACCTTTGAACAGTTAGCTGAAGCATTATCCATGGTACCATTATCGTACACTAAAAACGGCAAAGAATTTTATTTTTTCTTTGAAAAAGTTATCAACAAAAATTTACTCACCGGAGCAGCAGAGGTAATGGACAAATAACCTGTGGGCGGCGTCAGGGGGGTATCAGAGCTCCCAGGAGTAGAGCCCCCGAAGTTCGTAGTGTTACTAACGCTGTCGTTTGTGGCAATGCAAAGGGCGTACGCGGGAGTCCCGTCCGGCTTAAACAGCCCGTAATTCCTCTCCGAAGTCGGTCCGGGCTTCATGTTCTCGTTGAACAAAGCAAAGACGTAGATGTTCAGGTCTGAACTCGGCCTCATCGGTGTACCCTTCTTCTTCATCAGCTTAAACAGATTCCCGTTGTACTTCTTGGCGTTCTCCGGGGTCGCGCCGACCTCGTTCTCGTCCCCTCTCGACGGCCAACCCGTCTCGGAGATGTGAACCGGCAGCTTCTTGTAGCCAGCTGAAGCGAGTGCGGCGTACACGGCGTCGATCTGCGCGAACAGCATGTTGTCGTAGCGGAGGTTCGTAACAGGGTCTACGACCCCTGGGTTCGGCTGGAAGAGAACGAAGTCCAGCGTGACATGCTTCGGGCTCGCCTTGTACGCGAAGTAAGGGTACGCGTTGATCAAGAATGGCGAGCCCGTCTTGGCGTGGAAGCTCAAAATCTGGGTGATACAGCCCGACAGATCGCGGCGAAAGGCCCCGGCCGAAGGTGGGTACGAGGTTTCGAGAATGGCCAGGGAGTGAGCGGTGGTCACAGCCACCTGCTTGTCTAACCCAAGATTCACGAGCGCCGTGTGCACGTTCTGCATTGCCGGTAGGAGACAACCTGCGAGAGAGGTGTCGTTGAAGGTTAAAACTTCGTTGCCAACGAAGATGGAGGTGATTTTCGTTGCCGGAAGGTAGGCCTGGACGTTGGTCTTGACCCAGGCTTGGGCATTTTCTGGGTCCTTCATCTTCGCCAAGTACTCGTTTCCTAGCCCGACAACGAATTCCACGCCGGTGTTGGCGAATGCTTTGAGCACTCGTGGATCTGCGTCGTAGAGCTTCACCTTAGTGGCACCGATGGTTTTGACAAGAGGTACCACGCTCTCTGGCGAAGGTAGATTGTTCGCTATTTGGCCGTAGTTTATCCCAATCGAAGCAACCATTACAGGAAACAACAAAATTCCTAGTAATGCACATTGAAACCCGAAAATGGAACTTCCAAGTCAGAGAATGTAGAAACCAATTTACCAAACGAAGCCAAAAGCCACAAAATACATCAGAAAAAACGAGATGACTCTGTAGCATACCTGAGATAAAAAGTAGTATTACCGAAGAGCAGTCGCGAAATGTGCTCAACTCCATGGGACCGGGGATTCTCTCAAGCAGAAGATGAGATCAACTTGGTTGATCGGTACTAGGAGTGAGCCAACTGAAAAGTTATGCAGCTGCGAGCCTGCGGCTCTTAAAAAAGAGTAAAGCTGTAAGGATATGAACGAGAACTAAATAGCAAGCAGCCAATGCAAGTCTGAGACCGTACGTGTGGACTGCAACCGGGAACGCTAGCTGTAGACCGAAAGAGAGAGAGAGAGAGAGATGGGTAATTTATGGTGTGCAGTATGCGCAGAACACGACAAATCGGAAGTATTTACGATCAGTCGAAACTGCGTGATTATAGTGTGATTACGGAGTAGGGTGTGTGAGTGCGAGGCTCCTGACTGTGAGATAGTAGCCGTCTTGTCATTTCTTAAAAGAAGCATAGAAAATAGTAGTTTGTGCGATTCTGATTGATTCTCTCTGCGTTGATGGTTATGATGCGGGATTGAGGCGGGGCCAAGGCTCGTTCTCCGACACCTTTCACATGGTAACCATTTCCAGACCAGGAAAAACTTTTTTTGCGGTAAAGATTTACTACGTCTTCTGTTTTTTTGATTTGTATTTATGTTTCTTCCTGTCTTTAGCTGAAAGAGAAACCAGCGCATAATACGTGGCCTACATGCAAAAAAAACAAAAGAAACGGCAACTGCGACTACCTTTCGGTGACTCTGCGTTTTATGTGGTGAAAAAGTAAGAACATTTTTTTATGAACAGTGAAGAAACTGAGCTAGAAATGAAATTGTTTGAAACGTGGCCCGGCGTGCCAAACATGCACTAGAGCTAATCATTCGGATGCATTGTCCCAGCTGTTTATCATGTAGGGAGCACAAAGTCTGCGATATCTTCAAGTATTGATCCTAACCGTTCATTGAATTCCACTGACTTTGAAAATTATTTCAGGGGCAACTCGAGTTTGAACTTAGGTTGAGTCCGTTCTGAGAGGTTTTAGAACCCAACCCATTTGATCTCAAACCAATAATAGGATCCAATCCTTTGGAATGAATATAAAAGCAACCATTTGCAGGTCATGAAGATGGTGAATATACAGGAGAAAGAGGCACTTCACTTGCTGGCACAATAACTAGATTTATTTACTTATATATTGCTTGTAAGTATTTTTAAGCACTGACTTCCAAGACCGGGTCTGTCTTCTTCCTTTGTTAATAACAGCACATGTTAGCTTTATATCACTTTCATACACAGCTTTATAACCCTCAAAATACTACAAAACAGCAGTGAGTGCTTCATCAGGCATGTTGCTTTTGCTCACGGATTGATACTTGAATGAGGTGAAAGCGCCAACTCCTAATATGATGTAGATTCTGTACGCGTGGCCAGACTCGTTAGTGTACTTAATACTAGTAGATGATAAGATATTGGATGTGGTGCTCAAGGAGTGGCAACATTTTCCTTGGCAAGAGGAGCAATTTCCTCTCCGTCAATTCCAGGTTCACCGCCTGCAACCCCCAGGCTCAGCAGCATCTTTTCCCATAGTCTGGCTGGTCCCTGCATCATACGATTCAAACCAGTGAGTTAGAGAAATGTTTTCTTTAATTCAAGCTTTAACTTGAGCAATAGAAAACTTTCTTGATAGAATGCAAGTAAACTTTACGAATGGTACAAGCATCCCAAAGGGCGAATATTATACTGACCTTCCATGAAAGATCTTGGGCCATGCAATTCTGGATGATCTCTTTCAAGGCAGGGGTACCATAGGTTGCAAGAGCTCTCTTGACAGTTGCTGCTATTGCATTCACATCAGCTGGATCAACAGCATCACACTGTCAAGCATCCCGGCAATACAGATTCATTAGTTTCCATATGAAGTAGAACAGAGAAATAGAGGAATTGATGCACTTTCGTGTCACGGAGAAACAGGAAAATTCATTTGCTTACTTCAACATTGAAAGCTCCCATCTGAAATCCTGTAAAACCTTCTTCGACAGTGTCTACAAGGCCCCCAGTCGAGGCACAAATAGGCACCTGTGGACAAGTTACACGATAAGTGAGGATTAGCTATGCAAAGTTTGTCAAGTGAGCTTTCAAAGTTTGTCAAGTGGATAAGGGCTTTACCGTTCCATATCGCATAGCATGCAACTGAATGAGACCACATGGTTCAAATCTACTTGGGATCAGTATAAAATCAGCCCCAGCAATAATCATATGAGCCAAGGGGACATTAAATTTTGCCACTCCCCTGGCCTTGTTGGGATACATTATCTCCAGCATTTCAATTTGCTTCTCCATGGTTTTTTTGCCGGTTCCCTGATAGAAACAAAAGATTCCATTGTCAAACTCAATATGGTGCCTGTTGCAGCAGCTACGCTTTAGGGGAGAGAGAACATCCTAAATGACTTACAAGGACTACGACTTGAACATCCTCCCCAATAAACTTTGGAATAGCCGCTGCCAGAATATCTGAACCTTTCTGCTCTTCCAATCTTCCAATGAAGCCTATCAAAGGAATATTTCTGTCAACAGGCAACCCAACTTCTGCTTGAAGGGCTTCCTTTAATAAAGGCTTTGCATCCATAACCTATAAATTATATATAATACCCATAAGTAATGATTTTTACAGGCAGATTTCCAAAGGAACTCGAGTCTTGCAAGTTACTTACAGTTGTGTCATCATACTTCACATCTACGTATTTGTCTGTGGCTGGATTCCATTCTTGAACATCCATCCCATTCACAATACCAGTGATGCCAGTCTTACGAATGATGTTATCCAATTCAACACCTTTTTCAACTCCAGAAACAAGTTCCTGGGCATAGTATGGGCTCACAGTTACGACCCTGTCTGATTCTAATATTCCGGCCTTCATCCAATTGATTTTCCTTCCCTTGACTGGCTTTTCATACCTGCACCACAGAAATTATAACAACACATCTAGCAAGAGGATAATTCCCCAAATCTTGTCTATTTGAAACTCGTTCTAATACAAACAAGAATCATTTAAGAGACTTACCCATCAAAAAAGTCAAAAGAACCCTTGAATTGATCAGGCAAATTGAGAAGCGAGAAGTCTGGAAAGGCAAATCTGCCCTGGTAGGCTATGTTGTGGATACAGAAAGCAACCTGCCATCATTTATCAAGCTGCGTTAGCCCCTAAGTAATGAATAGTCAAGTTTAATCACCATTTCATAAGATGGTAATTCGAAGCAATAGCACCCTACCTTGGCAGTTTGGTAAATTCCCTTTGGTTTGTACATGGTTTTCAGGTAGCACGGAAGAAGAGCAGTGTGCCAATCATTAGCAATGAAGACAACATCCTCCCCTGCAAGGGGCAGAAAGGAAGATCCTTAATGAAGCTATTTATCGACAGAAACATCAAATTTTTTAAGAAACGAAGAAGGGGCCCGCACCATATGGTCCAGAGAAATATTCACTGCTGTTTAGGTTCAGAACCCTTGGTGCCTCCAGAGCAGCCTGAAAGGTAAGAAAGGAGGTGGGAGGAAGTTTATTTGAGTTATCCTAGATGCCAAAGTTGATAACTATGAGATTGATCGGCTACCAGACTACAACTACATACTGAATGCATGATGAGATGGGAACCAACATGAGTAGGCTGAATCATTGTTCGGTTTAAAAATGTCATACTAAAGACTTCAAACATTGTGTTACAAATTAATCACTAGTAGATGAGCACTTTAAAGTTGGCAGATCGTAGGTTGAAAGACTGGCTTAATTGCAAGTAATGAACCAAACATTTTTTTCACCTTAAGAAATGACAGATAATTGGGAAAAATTCACATTTGTTGTGTGCCATCAGCAAAGTCAATTTTATGCTTTCTTCAATTTTCATCCCAATTCAATGGCCGAAGTTTGAAAATAGTAAATAAAATAAAGGGAGCAATGGATAAGTTACCTGGCACAACAAGCTGAAACGAAGTTGGTTATCTTGGTAATCCAGCCCAGTTCTGGGGCCATAGATTTTGGATCCAGTTTTACCCCATACCTGGAGTATTCAGAAAGTCAAACAGCAGATGAATATTCCACTATTTTAAGTGTGGCTTATACCCAAGATTTTGGTGCTTAAAAAACAAAATCAAAAGAGAACCTTCTCAAGGAACATTGGGTGATCCACAAATACACGATCAACTCCTCGTTTGTAGCAGTGGAAGAAGCGAACAGTTTCCAGTCTATCCCCAACTTTTATCTGGCACATGAGAGAACAATCAAGGGGGAATTCATAAGCCTAGAAAATTGAGCAAGACATGATCCCCGCCAAAAGGAAGACTCTCCATAAACATAAAAGGAATGCTAGATTCAGTCATAGGGTATGAAGTTCTGTAGACTCTCTTTAAAAGAAACAGAGTCAACCATGAAAAAGTTAATTTTTTCATGTGGTCCACATTTCTCATACTTTTTTCAAACGAAGTGTACTGAGTTTGTATATTCTAACACTGTATAAATCATTTTCCAACCATGGATATTTACCTCAACTAGAACTTCAGTGTCCCATGCATCTTTGTACTGGTCATAGCGTGGAGAGACTGTCATAACTCGGTGACCCTTTGCCTAGACATTAATTGCCATAATAAATCATCAAACATATCCAACCAAATGCTCCAACTTGTACCAGAATAGCTACAAATTACAATTGCAAACCAAGCAATGAGAATAATCAACAGTAAAAGAGAACTCCGCTTATTACCGCCATTGTGGGTGGCAGTCCTCCAAGAACATCACCAAGTCCACCGGTTTTGCTCCATGGACCTATTTCAGCTCCCACAAAGACCAAATTCATTCCTTGTCCACATATAATTTTCCCAGCGGGCCTATCATTCTGAGTGTCTCCTGCTTTGCTTCTTGCTTGCCCGGCAATTGCTTTTGCATTGGTTCTCATCTGTAGCATATCCAACTTGTTCAAAGATCTTAACCCACTATGGGTCATTGCTTGGCTCCTGAGCCCCATTTGTGCCAAGTTTGCTTTAGTTTCTGATCCTGAACTTCCATGACTGCTGGCATGTGAAGTTCTTGATACAAAGTGGGAGGCGGTCACGGTGGCCATCAATAATGCCCTTGGTCTGACATGAATAACAAGAGTAGTTCACAAAATGCTCGACATATATACTAATTAAAAATTACGATGCTGATCATAAAATCGAAAATTCCTGTGAAATTCAGGTAGGTATCGAGCTTTCAATTAAGAAACTGACGACAAATGTTATCAAGGCCGGAAGCAACACGCCCTTAGATGATCAGGATTGTTTTTGTGGAGTAATCAGATAATCAAATCGCTTGTAACAAATAAATTAATCTTTTTAGTAGTGAAATTAAGGTTGATTCGGACCTGACATGTCTCAAAGATGACAACAAAGCCAGAGCTCACTAAGCAAGAGTTCTACGAAAACAGATATAATATTTGGACATTAAGAAGACTTCTAATTTTCAGACTCTTAACCAACACTTCAGCGAATGGCACAAAAATAGCTCAAGAAAGCAAATTTAACACACGCTCATGATAAGAAACACAACCCTGAGGAGAAAATGAGAAACACAGACAGACCCAGGATCAGTAAGCTTAGTTCTCCATTTTTTTGCTTATCACTTTCAAAATCACATCAAACTGAGAAAATCTCTGAACTTGATTTCTGATAACATCAAGAAACTGAAGGCATCACAGGAAACCGAACATCCCAGAAATATTCTAGCAAAGTTTGGTTACAAAATCGTAGGAGATTATCTGGGTACTTACAAAGTTGCAACCTCAAAGAGTGAGGGAGTGTTCTTCTGATTACTTCTCAGTCTCAGTAGTCAGAATCGAGCTGCTGGCAGTTTAAACTTTCAGGTTGGCTTTACGACTTTCCGTGACCGTGAGAAGGCGTGCACCAAAGATCTACTATTTGTACTTGCGCACCAAAATTTTCGTGCCATGACACGTGGCGACATAGGGATGGCTGATTTATCTGCCGTTTCCTGGGCACCTCAAGACTGGCACGTGGGTGGGCCCGCCTACTGCGAAATTTGTGATCAGCTCAGCCCACCTCCCGAGGTATATATTTTTGCTTTTTTTTAAAAATAAAACGACACAAGCGGAAGAAAACGACACCATGGGGGCTTTCTTTGCGGTTCAGGTTGATTGAAGCCGACTCGGGGGCGGGCCCCGTTGGAGGAAAGCAACAAACTCAACATGTCAGGACTCAGGAGCGATCTGGATTCCATTCCCGTCCAGCTATACTTCTCCAGAGAGTTCATACATTTTCAAATCATATAAAAATCATGAGTTTTCTTTCGTACCTACAATTAAAATTATATATTAATTTACGTTTTTAATAATTATTTTTTTATATTTAAAATTTAAATTAGTATTATTTTTAATAAAATTTACTTTTTAATTAATTACATTAAATTAATACATATATTAATATATAATTATACCTACAACTAGATTTTTTTAAAAATCATATATATAAATTACAATGGACGATGGAGAAGCTAGCAAATATAATTTTGTTTAGCTAACTTAATTTTGAGAAATTTTTTTAATTAATAAAAAAAACTTATTATGATGCATATTTTATAGAGTTTTGTGAAGATAAATAAATAATTTTAATAAAATTAAAAATTTATTTGAATATAATCATTATCATTTTTTCTAAAAATTGTTTTAATTTTTAATTTTTAACTTTTCAGTGAAAATCTAGGTAGACGACCAAATAGAAAGTTGAAATTAATTTTTTTTTTTTAAGTTTAAAAGATGTTTCGATTAAAATTGGATTTTTTTTATCTTTTAAAATTTTGGAAAATCAAAGTCTCATTGAAACTTGATATCTTAATTATACCGCTTAAAGCAATGATTTTAGTGACTCGATAACTGTATTTTATCTATTTTACTTTTATGAATTTTTAAATATTTAAAAATCATAATATTATTAAAAAATATTTTTTTTTAATTACTAAAAAAAATATCAAAACACACTGTTAAGACCTGACTATCAGTAAATTTAGCATTTCTGTAATTTAAAATAAGAACTGGACACGATATTTAAAAATGAGAAAATTCAAAAATAAATGTCGCGTTAATCATTCAGGAGATTGATGTGATTAAGGTCGAGTACTGCAGGAGAATAATGCACTTGCACTCGTGGCTCACGTGTCTTTCCACCAAAAAGCAGCTGTCATCCTTTAGAACCACGCAAATTTCACTGTGGAAGATTTTTTTTCCCCAAAGCACCAGTTGTGGCTGTAAAAGAAGCCGAAGAGGCAGGCAGGCTCTTGTGGCCGAAAGCAATTTGTTTTGAAATGGGTGGATCCTTTGCTTGCCAAATTGCAATCATGCACAATGCTTTTTCTTCACGGCCACGATATCATGGCCATGGGTCTGGCGGTCATGCTGATCGCTCCTGGACGAACCTTCTGCTACAGAAGCATAGCATTTTTTAACGTAAGCGCTCACGTTTCCTTCTGTCATTTTACGAACACATATCTATGCATGTGGCTTTGAAGAAAACGCCAGACGTAAGCATTTTAGTAACCTGGTATAAAAGATAATTCTCAGATACGAATTACTCTTTTTGACCTCTTTATTCTTCTTTACTAAATATTAAAATGATACTGACATTAGAGATTCCTTGGCTACCGGTCTCTATCTTGCAATATTTTCTTTTATTCACAGGCCATTCAAAATCCTAATTGTCTAATCTAAAAGCATGCAAAACACGATGTTAATAAATATATTATATAAAAATAAATTTATAAATTAACGTGATTTTATATAATATGTTATATTTATTATTTATTTTATAATAAAAGTAATTTTATAATCTAACTTATTATATTAAATCACATCATTTTATAAATTTATTTTTATATAATAATTTTGTGATTAAAGTATTTTTAAGATAAAAAATGCTGGGGTATCAATCAATGAATTGGACCCCCAAAATCGACTGATACTTTATTACCTTTAAAATATATATATATAGTTAAGGAATTGTTTATTAGTGAATTGGTATTAAAAAAAAAAAAAACATCTTTAAAGATGTATAAAAATATCTGAAAAAAAAGACGTAAAAATTGCAGTTACCTGTCGAACTATCGGTACTGGTAGCATGACCCTATTAAGATTTTTTTTTTCTCAAAACTTAATTAAATGTTTTAACTTAAATTATTTTATTATTATTTACAAATATTTAAAATTTTCTAAACGTTTAAACAAACCTTAATAATATTATTATTAATATTATAAGTGAATATAATTCGAAATTAAATAGTACTGGCAACCGCAAACAACTAATCTCCTTGGAGCTTTTTGTTTTTATTGCATCACGTGTCGGAGAAAGTTAGTAAACAATATAATTCTAAAACTGGCTAGGGTCTCACAATTTTGAAATTGTGAAGTTCGAATGTCAGAAGTGCTGTTAGGTTGGGATATTGAGATGAGAATTTTTAGTTTGATATAAAAGTTAAAAGTTAAATAAAATATTATCTTTAATAATAATATTATTTTTAGATTTAAAAAAGTTAAATTATTTATTATATTTTATATAAAACTTTAAAAAAAATTGTAATGATTAGATTAGATTAAATGAGAATTTTGTATTTGAAAATACTTCCAAACTATTCTAATTAAAGAGGAAGTCTATAGAAACATAGAATTTGAGAGCTACATGTTTAGTATTTCCAATTATTTTTTAATACATATTAATTGTCCATATTTATAAATAAACAAGACTGGAGAAAGAATAGAAATATAATAAATTAATAATATTAATTGAGTTATCCAATAAATTAAATGTGATAAAAAAAATAATTCAGAATACTGTATATATTAAAATATTATAAATATATATATTCTATAAAAAAGAATTCTATATACTATATTATTATCGTACTTGTATTACCATTGAATAATTATTTATTACATATTTTTTTATCATCAAATAATGATAAATATATCATATCATATATAGTGAGATATTATAAATAAAATGGTGATACGGCTAATAGCAGGACTCTTATTATTAAAACCAGTCACAACGTGGGACAAACCAAACCCAACAAGTCTGGAAAACCAACGAGGTTGCCTGGAAGTTCAAAATCAAGAAAATTCTGAAGCTTTTTACTTGTAAAACCAAGAAAGTGCGTAAGCTTTATGTATTATTTTAAATAAATAAATATGAAATTTATATAAAATAATTAATTTTTTAATAATATATATATTTTTTAAAAAAATTGGACTATATTTACGTACGGTATCTAACGTTACTATTACTGATGGGGTAAGTGCAAGCCAACTAGCCCAGCAGATGAGAAAGGGTGGAAAAAATAGTAACGGGAAAGATAAGCTCGAAAAGGGGAAAGGTTAGTACATAAATGAATGCAGTCCGTCAAAGGTACGTCATGTCCTAATCCATATCTCCATGTGTTTGAAGTTTGGACGGTTCCTGCATCCCCAGACTCGTTCAAGTTGCAACTGCGCCTCTTAAGCCAGGAAGTTTCACACTAAATGCGTTCCTATCTATCTATCTATTATAAGCATTGTCATTGCTTTAATAATATTATTTACAGTCATTTTTATATATTTTTTATACATTTTATTAATACGATTGATTGTATTATTTTTTTTAATATGTTACTAATCATATTAACGAAATATGTAAAAGAGTACATAAAAATGACTATATATAAAATTTTTGTTTATTGAAATATTAGTTGGCTAAAGTTTATAGAATTATGGTTCAAATTTCACTACCATTGGCTAAAAGTAAGCTAAAAATTTAATTAGTATTGTAACACAACTAAAGAATAGAATGCCCTCTTCTTCCTCTCCCAAGAAATAGATGGAAAAATAATAAAGTAAAAAAGGAAATAATAATTTATTGGTATAGAGAAAAGTCAGCTGATCAAATGTGGAGAGAGATACATTGAGCCAAGTTCAAAGAAGAAAAGCAATATTTATTTCAAAAATGAAAAATGGAGCCAATTCAATGTTCCGATCTGGACGTTCCTTGCCCCTTGGCTGATCAAGTATCAAGGAACGTACCGGAGCTAAGAAAAATCTATGTGGGTCAGAGTTGGTGTGCGGAAGATGTGAGTCTGAGATGTATCTTACAAAATTAGAACAAATGTTATTTTGAAGGCGCATAGCTTTGTTATATGTTGTTTGAAATGTTGCAACAAGTTATATTAATTAAAACAATGTCGACGCAGAGGAATTCTCACACAGGCTATGAAACCTTCATGGGGTCTACTTGAATTAGTTAATGAAAATGGGGCAAGAGACGTAACGCCATCATCCGCACCTGTCTGTTCATGAACACGCCGACTTTGTGAGTCCCAAAGTCTCTGATGATTCTTAAGGGCCGCCATTGATGGTGGCTTTTGATGTCATTAGATTTTGCCAATTTTCATGTCAGCAAATGAAGACAAAGTCTTCTTTGCTTTTGAGCAAATGAAGAAGACAAGGTCTTCTTTCTTTCGCTTTGCTTTCCTCTTAAGGCTATCCTGAGTAAACCGACGCTTACTGTCGGCTACGATATATTGGAATCCTACGCATGCACATTGGGGCATGGGGTCCAGTTGCCGTCTTTAGCTTTCCACGCCTTTTCGTGACTCACGCTACCTAGAATTCCCCCACCCAACACGGAAATTAAACTGCTTTCCGTTTCCCTATTTTTTTCCTATATATATAACCTTCGTCTGCTGGTCCTCATAATCAACGCAAACCAGAACCAACATCAATCCTCTACAGCTTTCTCTAGACAGAAACCCTTTTCTCTTGGGGTTTGTCGTTCGAGGAGTAAAGACTCAAAGTGGGAAAACAAAGAGTCATGAATTCCATGTTCAGTTCCTTTGACGCCGTGTGCGCGGAGTTGTTGGGCCAAACGGTGAGGGCTTCCTTCCCTTCTATAGCCAAGGGGAGTAGTAATACAACCGCCGCCCCCGCCGCCAGCATCGACATGAGCAAGAAGCAGCAACAAGGAGACTCGCTTCCACCGTCGCCGTTTGTTAAGAAAGATAAGAAGCAGCAGCAACGGAGGGCGCCGAGGTTCGCTCCTGAGTTGGATGGACTGAATTGCTTTGAGACCCTCGTCTCTCACTAGTTTTTGCTACGTTTTTCAAGTTGCGCTATATGAATATGTTGTGCGGCTGATGGAGATCGGAATACACGCACGGATATAGCAGATGGTAAAGATTAACGTTACCGAAAATTTTAAAACTTTTCATCCATTCTTTGATGATACGATCTTGATTCTGATGGATATGTAAACTAATGGTTCTCTAATTGATCAGCTGTTGCTCCTCTTTATTACTTGTTTCTCTTCTATTTTTTTCAAGATTCGTTTCTTTATTCTTATTCATTCATCTCAACTTTGGGCATGAGATTCTCAAGCGCAAACTCATTTAAACGAGGAATTGGCAATTTGGCACTGCACAGAAGTTCCTACGTTTAACCCGATTCCAGGTGAAAAAGTAGTGGAGGTCGTTTTTCTTTTTTTATCGGTTCTGATCAAAGGGGAAAAGCATATGAGAAGCTAGCAAAAAATTTATTACAGAAATTGCAGAGCAACAAATTAAAATGAGTAATCGGTCGTATTGGGTACGAAATGAATCTGGTCCAACCCACTAGGAAACAGTTACCGATAGTGTAGGAGGGGAAAATAAAATGAAGATGGCTACTCTTACGCAAAAAAAAGTATAAGCACCTAAATAAAAGATGAGTGCTCTCTACGAATTGGATTGATCTCTTCTATGCACAGAGTCCCCTCAGATTTTCTATCAGTAGAAAGAATGCGTCTTCTTAAACCTCACTCAAGACCCAAATTTCTTCAAAAGTATTAAGAGATATGTAAGATCATGAGACCGTACAAATCATCAAGCATATAGATTTTGCCTCTTTTATAAACACTGCTGGTTGCCAAGGACAAAGCCAGGGCTGGACCCTGCCTGCCCGGGGTTTCCTCAGGCCCAAAACAATATATATGTATAATATATATATATATACACTAGTTGAGAACTAACGTGCGATGCATTGTTGTATTGTTAACTTGTTTAGTTAAGTGATAGGTCCCAACACAAAATATTAAGTAATTATTTTTTTTCGAGTGAAAAAGTACTGCAAGTGTGGATAACAATTAATTTTTTTGTACCTTTTCATTGATAACTGCGGCTATTTTAAATAAGTAAAGCCTGGTACAATAACCCCGAAATACAAGCAAACTGGTAGTTAATAACGGAACTAAAACACACTTAAAACACAAGGCGGTCCCATCGCAACCTGTTCCTTCTTCACGTGCCCTTAACATCTTCGCTGCAACGATCACGTTCCACTTTTATTCCATGTATTTGGGATTCGGCCTAGGCGTCCTTGCTGATCGCTTAGGCGCGCAGTTATCCCACGTATTTGGGATTCGGCCTAGGCGCCTGGCGCCTTTGATGACCATTATGGCTTATCATTACCTCTCCCATCAAGTGGATCCTTGTCCTCAAGGTCCATATTCGGAAACATCTCCCATAGTTTTTTTTTGATCCTACGTTGCCTCCTCGGCTAGAAGATGCTTCCATTACTCTAAAATTCATTCCACTTCTGCTCCACCTTGGTCAGCCTCCAATGTTCGTTGATCAGTGATGTCCTCACATACCATGTTACCCGCATGTCCCTCTAAGAGTAACAACTGGGGTCTTTGGCATCTATGCCCGGCTGTAAAACGATCATTGCAATGAAAACAAAGGCCTTGTGCTCTCCTCCTTTGCATTTCCTCCCATGATAATCACTTGATCGGATTAGCAGGTACTGCAGGAGCTACACGAGCTGTTGGTGCAAGAGATAGAGGAGCTCGTGTAAGTGGGGGTGGTTGTAAGAACTCCTGCTGCCGTGTGAGTTGATCGTCTCTCATCCACGCGAAGCGGATAGCATCTTTTAATATTTGTGGTTTAAACAGGCGGATCCCGTTCGAGATCTACGTCCTTAAACCACCCATGAATGTTCCCACAAGAGCCTTTTGCGTCCAGCCTCTGACCCGATTGCCTAATTGTTCAAATTCCCGCTGGTATTCACGCAACGAGCCAATCTGCCTGATTCGTGAAAGAGCTTTGTCAAAGTCTTCGCAATCCGAAGGCCCAAAGCGTGCCCATAGTTCTTCTTCAAAATCGATCCATGAAAGAACTCGACCTTCCTCTTGAAAGGTCCGGCGGATCCATTGCCACCATTGGTTGGCCTTTCCTTCTAAGTGGTAGGAAGCTAAAGAAACTTTCTGAGCTTCGGGTGTTTTGGAACTCAAAAAATTGGTTCACACGATTGAACCATTCCGTCGGATCATCTCCTGAGAATGGAGGAAATTCCAGTTTCGCTGTTTTGGAGAATACCACCTGCCGTCCCCCATCGTGACCTTCCCGGTATTGGATACCAGGATTTGGAGGCTCCTGATGCACGTTAGCTTCGTTGTACTGTTAACTTGTTTAGTTAAGTGATAGGTCCCAACACAGAATATTAAGTAATTATTTCTCTTCGGGTGAGAAAGTACCGCAAGTGTGGATAACAATTGATTTTTTCGTACATTTTCATTGATAACTACGACTACTTTAAATAAGTAAAGCCTGGTACAAGAACCTCGAAATACAAGCAAACTGGTAGTTAACAACAGAACTAAAACACACGTAAAACACGTAAAAGCAGATCGTGCGAACTCACGTAAAATAAAACAAACTAACAGCAATATATTAAACGACGTAAAATGCTCAACGGGAAGTGACCCAGTCGACTGACCCAGTCCACCCCATCGCAATCTGTTCCTTCTTCACGTGCCCTTAACATCTTCGTTGCAACGATCACGTCCCACCTTTATCCCACATATTTGGGATTTGGCCTAGGCGTCCTTGCTGACCGCTTAGGCGCGCAGTTATCCCACGTATTTGGGATTCGGCCTAGGCGCCCTTACTGACCTTCGTGGCCTATGCTGACCGCCTAGGTGCGCAGTTATCCCACGTATTTGGGATTCGGCCTAGGCGCCCTTGCTGACCATTATGACTTATCATTAAGTTACAAAAATTTATCTGCAAAAATATTACACAGATATAAACAACAAAATAAGTTATAGATTTGTTTTTTTGTCTTAGTGTCATTCTAGTGCAAGTCCATATTGGATAGGACCGATGAAGATAACATTAAAGTTTTTGTGTCTCTGCTGGTTGAAAATTTCTGGGTCTACAGCAAGTTGAATCATCTATTGATTTTTTGAAGCTTTTGATGCTATTTTTTCTATAAATGGTAAATGTTCCTGTGTAGTAAATATTTAGTGAGATTAGATAATTAATAAATGTATAAATAAGTTATTTATAATTTCATTTGAAAATTTAGTAAAAAACAAAATAAAGTTACCTCTCCAGTATGATTCATGAAATCAATGGCTGAATGATTCAATGCTTGTTCCGCAAGTTCACCAAATATAACAGCTGCTAATTTTCCTGTGCCGTCGTCAACTTCAATATATGCTCGACAACTATAAATAATAAAAGTATTATTTTTGTTAGTATTGATAAAACTAATATATAAATAATTTTGGAATGAATTGTTAATTATTGAAGTTAAGAAAATGTGTACCGTGGTTGAGCAACGCTTTGATGTTTGCAGTGATAATAAAGAAAGCTTTCATTTTGGTCATGCTCAGTTCCTTTGTTACAATTGGTGCATGACATATAGAAGAAGATTTGGCGCAAATTTATGATATTTATCTTTGCTTTGATCCAAAATTTTGCTTTCTATATTATATTAAGAACAATATTTTATTTAATGAGAAGGGATATAAATATAAATATGATGTTAAGAAAAATAATTTACCTCCATTGGTTGCAAACTTTTTAGTAACGCAGCAACATCACAATTTTGTGTTATTTGTCAAATACCAACTGACGATAAAGATGTAGATGAGTATTTTAATGATTTTGCAATTATGCTTTCAAGTTTTGGTTGGATTTTTATGCATATTTTTGGATTTTTTGATTGGATTTGTTCTTTACTGGTTCTTCCTCGGGTGGTGGCTCAGATCCGCTGCCTATGGCCGCGCGTAGCAGCCGACGACCACGGCGGAAGGTGAAATAGTTTTCGTTTGTGTATTATTTCACCATTGTGTATTAAGTCAGGGCGCCTAGGCGGTCAGCAAGGGCGCCTAGGCCGAATTCCAAATACTTGGGATAACTGTGCACCTAGGCGGTCAGCAAAGGCGCCTAGGCCGAATTCCAAATATGTGGGACAACTGCGCGCTTAGGCGGTTAGAAAGGGCGCCTAGGCCGAATCCCAAATACGTGGGATATGGTTTTTTTTTGTTCATCTTTTGTGCATTTAGATCTAGAATGTTCTTTACAGGAATTTTTTTTAAACTTTCAAATCTGAACCGTTTATTTCATTTATTTGTTGTTGATTTTTCATACATTTTGATCAATAATGTTTTTGACAGTTTTTCAAATTTTTTTTTGTTTTTACTTTAAGATCTGAACAAATTTTTTTTGTTTGAGTTTCGTTCTCGTTTTTTGTTCTTGTTTTTGTCTCTTGCCTTATTTTGTTCTTCCGTTCTCTTATTTTGTTGTCTGATGTTTGAAATTTTCAGATCTGTACAAGAACTTTTTTTTTTGCAAATGATGTATGTAACGTGCGGATCCTCCGTGCACAACCATGACATATACAACCGTGAAGCACCATCCTCACATCCGTCGTCCTTAGCCGGTGAGAACCACTCATTCCTCACGGCTTCTCTGTGTATATTTCAACATCTCTTGTGTATTAAGTCACTCTATTTGGGTCTATTTTTTTATGCATATTTTTATATTTTTTGGTTGGATTTGTTCTTCCTCGGGTGGTGGCTCAGATCCGCTGCCTATGGCCGCGCGTAGCAGCCGAAGACCACGACGGAAGGTGAAATATTTTTCGTTTGTGTATTATTTCATCATTGTGTATTAACGTACTCTGTTTGGGTTTTAAATTTTTTATTTTTAATTTTTTTTATCTGATCGATATTTTCCGTTTGTTGGTTGGATCTGTTGTTTTTGGTTGAATGAAGTTTTTGTTTTTCCTGATGGATATTTCTGGATTTTTCGGTTGAATCTATTCTTTGTTGGGTCTTCCTAACATCGCAGTTTACATCGACTGATAATGGCCAGTCGGCATTCCACAACCACGCCGGAAGGTGAAATTTTTTTCATTTGTTCATTATTTTTGTGTATTGATGTATATTATCAGTATAGATAGATATTTTTCACATCTAGAGGAAATTTTTTCAACTGGATAGTTTTTTTTTTCAAAAACTTTGGAACTCCGTTTTGTTTTTTCACTCTTAACTGCTGGTTTTTTTTGTGTTTTCAGGATGTACGAACAAACCTGAAGATTAAATTTCAGAAGATCCAATTTGTATGATGGGTTTAATTTTTTTGTTGCGTTTACTCTGTAAATAAAGATGTAAATATGCAAATATAATAAATATGCAAATATAGTTTTATCTTTCCATTTTTTTTTTGCTGTAATACACATGCATATCATGTAATTACATAACGGAAGAAATAGATTCATACAATACAGTTAATTTTTACAATACTGAGGAAAACAAAGAAAATACTGAGGAAAACAAATAAAACGTACCTACAATGCTGAGTGAGAGAACAGAACGCAGTAGAGAGCCACAAGACGGAATGAAAAAAATTTTGATATTTAAACTACAGTTGGATTCAAATTGTCAGATGAAGAGATAAAGATTAACGACAAAAAGACAATAACATTAAGCGGGCAAAGTAAAACGACACTGAAGACAACGAACTGAATAACAAAAATAAGGGCAAAATCGGAAAGACAATAAACAAAACTAATTTGTCGATGGGAGGTAGAAAGACAAAAATAACTATCGGTGGAATAAAAGTAAAACGTAAGCTGTGGTAATTTCCAAATAAACTAAAGGATAAAATGGGAAAAAAATGTTGAGAAAAAAAAAGGGGGGGAAAAAGATTTTACTGTTCTTAACATTGTAGCAAGCGGATTGCCGCTTATATAATAACTATAGATATGGACAATGCTAAGGTGACTATCAAATATGTCTACTAAATGTGCTTAACTATGAAGAAAAAAATAAAAATAAAAATTTACTAATAATCAATTACTTAATTATTACGAAAAAAATATATACGAGTGAAATCATTTGGTTAGTATATTCAGTATTCATATTATCATATATATATATATATATATATATTAAAAAAGTAAATTTGTAAGTATAAACCTTTGTAACCCCAAATGACGTCATTTTGATGGTTGATTGTGTACTATATAATGAAAGCTGCAAAATCTTAACTCAATGTCATTCTCTCATCTCCTTTCTTCTCTCTCCCTTTGCCGTTATGTAACTCTGTTCTATCTTCAGGTTTCCCTTCTCTCTTATTTTGTTCATTTCGTCCTCCGTCTTCTACTCATCTGCTTTTCCTTCTCCTCCACTTTTTCTTCTTGAAGATTCTGACTGTGAGACAACCATGGACCATAAATGGTCGTGGTTCTTTGCTCAAACCCACGACCTCATCGTGGTCTAATATGACCATAAGGTTGCAATTTTTTCTCAAATGTTATTTTGTAATCTATGTTTGTAACTTTGTATATTTGTTGTTGGATGATGGGTTTGTGGTTTTCTAGATAGATCAGCGGATTTGGTGAAAAACTTGGGTTGGTTTTGGATTTTGTTGTTCTTTTTTGGTTGTGTTTCAATGTGGGTGGGCGGGGTGGGGCGAATGGCCATGGGGCCAATCTGTCCCCCGGCATCTAATCGGGGGCACCAACCCACGAGGGGCGAGGCCAATCTATCCACCAGGTGGGTTCTTTATAGAGAGAAAAAAATTAGGAGATAAGGAAAAGGTTTCGGGTATTGTTACTAGTGGGAGTTACAAAGTGACTCAACAAGATTGTACTTAACCATTCACCCTTTTGTGCTCTTCAAATAACATCTGATTTATTTAATTAAAATATTTTAGTTCATTTGGATCTAATTAAGTTGAAAAATTCTATTTTTCATCTCTACGCCACACACTATGTGATTTATTATTTTTGTGTAAATATGTGTATTTAAATAGGATAAAAATGACAAATCACATATTAGTATATGATGTTGAGATACCAAGTAGCATTTCTCAATTAAGTTATCCTCAGCCTAAACAACAAATGTCAACAACAACAACAGAAGACTGTTTTAACTTTTAAGCTTCGGGTGTGAACAGAAGTCGGAGTTTTTTAGATTCAAGTCTTGGGCTTTATAGTAGGGTAATAGTGACAAATTGGAAGCATAAACAGAACTGGGATACGTGCTCAAGGAATTCTAATTTTGAGATCCGAAGACCTTGAGTGCTATGCCTTAAAAGGAACTTTACATAGGGAGTCCCAGGGGACGATAGCACGTCTATGCAATAAACATATGATTCTGTGCATACATGAATTGCGAGAAACCCGGGGAATTGCTAAGCCACATGCAACAAAAGAAACAGAGCTTACCTCAGGGATGCATGGGCCCAGCGACAGAGGGCACCAGGCTCGCCTTTTGATATCACTCAGTCCTCCATGACCCACAGATGGGGGGCCATGAGGCATCTATTTATCTTAGATCCATTATGGGCCTATGGCTCTCTGTTTATCCTGAACTCTTTTGTAAACCATACACCATACGCATTCGACCAGTTTCAGAGTCTCGGTCCAAATCCTCTCCTCGAATGGAAACTGGCCATGCATGAAGAAGCTCCAAGGTAGATATCACAAAAAAATACGTGTGTGCTTGTAAAGAGGCACCAGTAATTGCATAATAAACTCTTAGAAAAAAAAAATGCATAATCAACTCTTTGAAGGAAATGCATCATGCTCTGAGAAGCATCAATGTATTCATATTCTGTTGTTTGTTTCTTCTAGTCATAATGCACAAGGATGAAGCCACGTAGGAAATATAAAAAGACTGAGGACATGAATATGAAAGAACATGAATATTCTTGTTATTTCTGGAGCATGAGATCCTTAATGACATCTCCAACTATGACGACTACAACTACGAGCGGTCTTCTCTTCTCCAATCTAAAGCTGCTCTATAGCTCAAACAATAGGAAAAGAATTATGTTTTCTATCCTCTAAAAAGGGGGCAAGTAGGAGATCCATCATTGAGCAGTTTCTCACTTCACTGCAACAAAGAAGTGGCCGGTATCTCTCGAATGACGCAAAAAGCATTCTCAATCACAACCTCCTTCCAATTCTCCCAAACCTTCTGGCTACTCCAAATATAACTGCCTTAGTCAAGAGCCCCCGGTCAAGGCTACAGGCAAGGAGGATTGCTCCACCAACAACTAGAAGCTTGGTTATGTTTTTCTCCTTTTGGTTCCCAGATGAATCTCGCTTTTCAACCTCAGACGAATCACTGCTGTTGTTTTCCAATGATCTCACGTAGTCTGCACTGACCTTGGTGTTGATCTGGGCCATGAAAGCACAACGTGATAGTGGGGCCCCAGATGCTCTCTGCTTTTGATATGCACGTAAACCGGGGTCAATCTTCTTTACAGCACCCCACATGCCTTGACGAACCCCGAGCTTTGCAAGCTCCCATGGTATACCCATATCTTCATGATGAAATAGCAACACCTCACATGCAGTCAACTGGCCATCTCTCTTCGATTCAACTGGTAAATATACAACAGAAACACGTCTGAGTCATTGATTTGGTCCAAGACCACGAGAAATAGCATAGAGAAAATACTAAAAATCTAAGCTGCTGCGGTGCTGCCCATTATGTCTCAAGAAAGATACCCATCTTAGGAAAATTCACAGGTTTTCTTTTTAATCCTCTTTCACTAGTGGAAACCAAAAATATACCAATTTTGCAGCAGCGAGATTCAAACCTAAGAATGAAGGTGTTCCACTTTTACAACACCACAAAAATGGGAGGAATACATATAGGCACTTTTCATGTCGAAAAGATGCATGGTAAAACTAATATTACCTGCACGAATGCACCAACTTGAATAGTACAAATCAACACGTCTAGGTTTGTTGTGCCTCGGCACCAAGGAGCTGGGTACTCCCTAAGATGATAGAAAACATGAAAACAGGTTATTCCTTATTCAGAAACTTCAAGAAATCAAATTTAGCAAAAATTATAAACAGTGGTAAACAAATAGAGAAATGAAGTTGAAGGATGCCATTGAGAATCGGGAGTTAACTGCATGCTGCTTATGACACTCCATATGTCCTTCACTCATCCTTGTGTGGTTTTTGTAAGAAATCAATTCCTCTTGGATGGTTTTTGTGCAACTTTTTATTGTTACTAACAATTTAAGGAAAAAATAAAGAGATGCCATTGATAATGATCAAAGTTCCATGTACAAATAAAGCTTATGACACATAACTTGTGACTAGCCTCACATTGCCCAAGTTTTGATGCTACAGGAAAATCATTTGCCTAAATTCCAAATGCAACAGAATGACTCTCTCTCTCTTTCCCTCCCCGGAAAAGATGCAGTAGTTATAAAGCTACATAAACCATCATACTTGGAACACTAACAACCATCATCATATATCATGTCACAGCATCAAATTGCATTGCAACAAGTGGTTAGAACATAAAAAAAGAATCTGAAGGATACTACATCTGTTTGTCCAATTGACTATACATTCTTGAAACTACGAAGACAATTCGAACCTACAGAAGTAGATAAATGTGAAGACACTTCTAGGTACTACAGATCACTAACTAAGCATTTTCCCTCTCAGCAAATACAAGAAAAAGAAACAAACAGAAATGCCTAATTCCTTAAACTAAAGAACACACTCAAAAAAACCTATAACTTTGCCAGTTTTAGATAATACCAAATAAGCTGAAATCATCCCATACCTTTGTTACACAGTAGTAAGATCGTCCAGATTGCCAGATTCGACGGCCTATTATATACTCTCTATCACTACAAAAGAAGGGGAACTGCAACATAGAAAACATTGTAAAACACAAGCGAATGAAACAAGGGCAATACAAGCATCTAAAGATTAAGAAATGCTCTCCTTACCTTTCGCACCCACTGCACCAGCATGGTTCCTGTAGTGGGACACTCTTCCAAGGTTGCAGCATGTATAAGCATGTCATCCCACTTTACTCGGAACTCGTCATCCCAAAAGAATTCCCTCACCAACTCAGGAGTAGCATCCTCAAACAAGGTCCTACTCCGATATTGTGGAGGGCCAGTCTAGCAAAGACACCAAAAAGTAATCCAATAAATCAAAGAGTGCACAAACATTACATTCCAAACTAATATGATGCTAGAGTCACTTCCACAAGCCCATCATGTCGCCATCAAACTACATCTTTTTGTGTTCGTTCTCAAAATACATATCCTCTTTTGATAAATAATGGTGGGGACAAAATTAATTCTTCATAAACTACATATTCATGGTGGGAAGCCCAAGAAATGAAAGAAAGGCACCTCAGGGTCTCTACGCCAAGCTTGATAGCTCATACTAGGGGTAGAACGGTCCATCATCTGAATCCAAGTAGGGCCACCATCACTTTCCTCAACTAGCCGGCATATGTGCTCTAAATCCTCTTCCGTCACCCGAGCCGATTTTTCAGCATCGTGCTGTGACAAACTGGCCAATTAAAATAAAGTTGTTAGAAGATCACAGTTTCATTCTCAATTGCCATTTCCATGCTCTGATTCAAACTGCATGATTGAAAATTTTCAAATTCACATTAGCTAAAATTTTAGCCTGATGGCTTCTTTCTTTCCGGAGCAGAGCTGCCTTGCTCGTAGCTCCGTATCGAAACCAAAGAAAAAAGAAATCTAGCTTCTAGACAATGACATGACCCAAATCTTAATTCAACAGTTGGACTTATTTCCACCTCCTTAACCAAAGTATTAAGAAATGAATTATTAGCAAAGCCCAAGTCACTAGATCGCTTAAATAACATAAACAAACCAAACAAACCTGGAATCAGATTTGGTGGCAGCTGGTGGCAAAGAGAGACTCTCCTTATCATCGGCAGTCCAAGAAACGCAGCTGGGCAGCTGAAACTTCAAGGCGTTCAACTTCAAGATTGGAATGGAAGCGAAACACGTGGTCATCGATGAGGCCGGTGACGCTGTCAAAGTGTCCTCCGACACGTAGCAATTGCCCAAATTCTTGGCCCATCTGGGCTTCCATGCCCATCCAACCAAAACCCCAACAATAACCGCCATCCACAGAGGCGTTATGAACATCATGAGCTCGCTTAGCATACCCACCATTGTGGGTCTCCGCAAAATCTCCAATAAAGCCGAAAGCAAGGGCATAACCAAAGAAACCCGACAATGAGACGAGGGGACGCCCGAATCAAATACTCAACGAAGACCCAGAAAAATCAAATAAAAAAAATAGAAACAATATTTGAAAGAACTCTCGATTCAATCGGATTGGTGAGCGTCAAAGCACAGCGATCATTCGGGGGTTTCAAGGGAGGGAGAGGGAGAGAGAATAAGATAAAAGATAAAACCCCAGAACCAGCCTCAATAAATTCAGTTGAAATATAAATTTAAAGAAAAGAAAAATAAATAAACAGAGAAAGAAGCTTGGTGAAGACTCAATGTTGAGATTTAGATACGAGTTCTTGCAGCAGACAGCGAAGAAGACAAAGTATTTTCAGAAGCTACGGATAAGGATTTCGAGATAAGCGGTGGAGAGACGTGGTGTTGGGATTACCGTAGGCCCGGAATTTTGGTATTTTCAGGCTCTTTAGAGATGTTTTTGGCTTTTGGGCAAATTGCTGCTGTTTGTTTGTGCGCGCGCGCTATGTTTAGAGGGGTAAGAGTTATCTTTGATGCGCAACAAATGTTCGAGGAAATGAATTTAGACGGGAAAGTAACACGGATAAGGTTTTTATATGTACACATAACCCTGAGAACGCGACGGGGGCGGAAATTACCCCAAACAACTCGGTTTTCTGCTAAAAAAAAAATGTGCTTTGAAAAATGAAAACGTACGGTCTATTGGACCTAATCTACGGTTGGCTGCTCATTACCCACTCCACAGTGTGTATCACATCTCTGCTCTATAATCTACGGCTCTGTTGTCACCACGTCCGCCTTCACACGCCTTCCTTTTTTGAATTTCTCAGCCTATTCCACACCTTTCATTTTGTGCTTGTATTTTTTGTGGTGTATATTGAT
Source organism: Carya cathayensis (assembly GCA_011037825.1). Lineage (NCBI taxonomy): Eukaryota > Viridiplantae > Streptophyta > Magnoliopsida > Fagales > Juglandaceae > Carya > Carya cathayensis. Next base: position 729,870 of record QGSO01000281.1, on the reverse strand, counting down.
AGGGAAAATGCATAAAACATCCCGATGATTGGTTTCAATAAAATTTATTTTTATTTTTTTATTTACTGATTAAAGAATTATTTTTTTAATAGTATTAAGAATTATTTAATGATTAATAAAGATATTAAAAGGAATTAAAAAATATATAAAAAAGAAATAAGAAATAAACTAATCGAAAAATCTCTCGAAAACTATTGTGCTATCCTATTGATAGTGATCAATGTAATCTTCTTTGATTTTCCATTCGAGACAACATATAAAGTAGACTTTAAAATATTTATTAAATAGTTAATTTTTTTAAAAAAATATCTATATAAATAATAAGAACTATTATAAGATATTTATATCTTATTAATATATGATAAAAATATATACCTATTGTCTAACTTTTACCATCACTTGTATTTATAATATTCCAAAGCACGACCTTTCTTGTGCCGATCAACCATTTCCACTTTTTTATTTTATTTTTATGATTTTTTGGATAGTTATCCATTATCCATTACTATTATTATTAGGGTCAGGCTATGCCGCCTGACCCATATGGTAGCGGTTTTTTTTTTTTTTCTCTCATTTCACATTTTTTTAATTATTATGTTAAAAAAAATTTGTTTTACCCAACGGTCAAAACGGTTCATTTGGGGCGGTATAGAGGCTTTATTATTATTATTATCCTCAAAACTTAATGATCTTATTTTCCTTTAAGACCCAAGTTTTTTTAAAGACCAAAAAAAAAAAAGAAAAAGGGCTCCCTAGGACCAACCTTGGTCATTTCAAGATGGTAAAAATAAAAACACTTTAAACGCACGTGTTAAAGGTATAGCAAAGGGGCACTTTGCTGATTTAATAACAATAAAACAATATTCCGTGCACTTTGGTTGACATCAAATTAGGGAACCGAAACATTGGACAAGGATGAACTTCGTTGCAGGTTCCGACCGCCATAGCCATACTCTTCAACTTTACCCAAAAACGAGTAGAGAAAAGTCTATTTCATACACTTGGTTAGACCATGGAAATGAAGAATTTTTATTGGTCATTTCCATAAAAGAAATTGTCTTAAGAAGTGGAATTCAACACTTTGACCTGTTTATTTTTATGCCAACATTAATTAATTAATGTGCACAGCTGTATAACACTAGCCTTAACTTCTTGACGAGTCTATATATATATAATAAATATTCATCATCATTTTTTTTATCATCTTTTTATCATTCTTAATTTAACATTAGATGATGAGTTCACAAATTAAATATAATAAATAATTTCCAATCATCCAACGTCACATTATGAAATAATACGAGAATAATAAAAATTGAGATAATGAATAATATTACTCTAATATAAAATCCTTGGTAAAGAAATAAATTTTATTAAAAAATAATAATTTTTTGTACGCTTTCTATAATAAAATTTACTTTTTTATAAAAAGACTGGACAAGATTTATCTATTTAAAATATATATAAATCATTACTTTTTATATATACGATGAGGGCACTCATCCTTAACTTGCATTATAAAATTTAAAACCAATTTGCACGAGAGTCAGCTAATTAATTAATAATTTAATAGCACCATTGAAATGTAGATCAAAGGTCCACTTTCCCGCTCTTCACAGTCAATTTGTTGAAGCTTTCACGTAACAAGTTGGTCCTTAATGACTTGCAAAAGTTGCTTAACTATTAAGTAGATATATTATCAAGTCTGATTTATTCAAGTCATAGGCAAAACCAGAGAACGATTGAGAAAACTAAGGTCTTGTTTGTTTTTATAGATAATATGAGATCAGTTGAAATAAAAGTTAAAAATTAAATAAAATATTATTATAATATTTTTTAATATTATTTTTATTTTAAGATTTAAAAAAGTTGAATTATTTATTTTATTTTATATAATAATTTAAAAAAATTATAATAATTATATGTGATGAAATAAGATTAGATGAAAAGTTTTGTCATAATCTACATGTGGCGTGTACAACATTCTTCCATTTTCTCCTCTTTTTGCAAGGAGAGACTATTAATTACGCTACAAATACTATTTATTATCTTCACACTACATATTAATGTGTGATTTGTCATTTTTATTCTTCTATTTAAACACACATATTTATACATTAATATATTTGTATTTAAATAATAAAAATAAAAATAATAAATTATATAACGATATGTGGTATAGGAAATGATACATTATAATCTAACCTCACAATTCTAATATACTTTCAAGACAATTACTGACTATAGGCACATACTTTATACTCTTCTTTCGAGACATGTCTGTCAATCGATGTCCGACACCCAATTATCTGCCCTCCAGAAAGGAGTGTTTAATATGAATGTATGATCATCAACAATGCTTGTCGATTAACAAAGCAAAACTGGGTTTGCTTGTAATTTGTTAGAGCTTTCTTGTATTTTTCACTTAAAAATGATAGGAGGAGGCGACGAGAGGTGCAACTGGAGGTGATTTCACTACCTGGGTATGACTTCTATAGTAATACTTTATCAACTAAAAATTTAGTAAGAGAGACTTAGAGACGTAGACGGAAGTAAGTTTTAGGCGCTTTCTCGCTTTAGATTTGAGCCATGATTTTAGACTCCAACTCTCACTAGAAAATTCGATAATTTTTTAGGTGGATATTTAATTCTAATGGAGTAAAGTGAATCTATATTCGGATTTGACTGCAACATGACCTAATACTTGCCAAACCATTTGAGAGCAACCCATGAATAATTAAACCACCACCCTTAGTATTTCCAAAATTGTGGTATATAACACGAGGCACAAGCATATAATCATTCATCACTATCTGAACCGACCACTATCAATGTGGTTTATAACACACAAACATCTCACATACTGAACCACCGACCACCATCAAAGTACTAACAAATCACATCTCTACATGTTTTCCTCACGTTCGTTGTTTTTCTTTCTTTTGTTGTGGTACACACACTTTTAATTGTTCTATGAAGAAGGAAGAAAAATGCACACTATTTTTGACCTCTTTTTAGTGTTTCTGCATCATGACACGAGGTACACGGTTGAATTAGGGTAATGTTTGAGACCCCCCCAAATAAAAAGGCATTTTTCAGGATTTCCAAAATGCCAGCCGTTGAGTTTCATGCACTACTAATGGGAGTTGGGACCCATTATAAAGAATTGGAGGCTGAAAAGCATTCCAACTACAATGATTTCAAGTTTGGTAGAAACCCTCCACAGACGGCCACAAACACACACATATATAAATATATATATATATATATATATATATATATATATATATATATATATATATTTAGAGGTTCTCTTTTGGAACATATGAAAAGCTTTAAAAGATTCGATAATCGATATGACATCTCATGAAGTAGAAGACAAAAAGAAGGTACTTCAATACCTAATTTGACAACGAACTTGGTCCATCATGTCATTATGAATATGATTGACAATTTAGATCTACCAAAAATTAATATGTTCTTCAATAATAAATAACATATGTCCCTAATCTAAATATATTCATATCTTTGTATAGAAAGAAATGAATATATTATAATATATAGAAAGAAAGTATATATTGATTATGTCCCTATAGTTCTTAATTGATTTACTTTATATAGAGAAGTTTTATTTATAAATCAATATAGATAACACATAATTTATATAATATAATTTAATTTTGAGGAGAAATATTAAATTTTAAAATTTATAAATTAAATCTTATTATTTAAATGATATGAATTGTATAATTTATACACCAATTTAAAAATAAAATATCTCTTATATAAAGTTGTCTATGAGGTTTTTTGTGTCTTTACTGATCATTAAGATAGACTTTGGCGATCCAATAAGATTGTAAAAGTCCTCGTTCGTCGATTTTGTACGGTTCACGTCTTGCCACGTCTGAATTTTATCCGGACGGTTGATTTCGTATAACGTGGCAATAATTACGTATAGCTTGGAGTTGGAAATAACTTTTGATTGATGTCGGACTATTTTGGTGCATCCATCTATAACCAGCAGGAACTCTTTGCAAGGTATAGTTTGGGCAGTAATATGAAATAATTTTAAATTAAAATTAAAAATTAAATAAAATATTATTTTTTAATATAATTTTTACTTGATTCCATTAGCTCTAATTTGCGTGTATTTAATTGATTAACATCAACTTATTAAAACATCCCATCAACGTACATTTAAAAAATGTGATTCGGGATTACAAATATTTTATATTAATATCAGATACAGTTTTAAAATATATAAATTTTACATTTATTTTTTAAAAAGAAATAAAATTTATTATTAAAAAAATAATTTTACATATTTTTTTTTTAAAAATTACATTGAAATAAAACTGCACATATCATTTATCTCTCCAAAATTCATGAAATAGATGCAAGTGAGAAGCAGACAGCGGATATTCTTCTCACCCACTACACTGACCAACCAGGTCCTCCATTTGGATTTGGACCAAACTCTTGATTTGACTATAATTTGGTCAGATTCAACTTAAAAATTATTCTAACATTTTACACGTGAAACTGGTAAAAGGGCGATGAATGAAATCTCATTTATCCAATGGTAAACTTATTCAATTGAAAAAAATAACATATAGAATTATAGCAAAATATGATAAGAATTTAAGAAGTTTTAGATTATCATTTTCCTTGTCTTTGACTCTTGATTTGTACGGATTTCAGAAGCTCTAGATCTGTAAATTGTTTGACTAGGCAAAAACTAAAATAGTTCACAGCTGTAATCTTATTATTTTAGATTATTGACTGTTATTATAAATTGTTAAGACTCACACCTAATATCAAACTTGAATTTCTCTTGTTTTGACTATTGCCTGGTCAGATCAGAAAACAAAACAAAGCCATCAGAGCTGGGGTTCACACTTGGTAGGAAAATGCGAGCATTTGGTGTTCTCACCTGTAACTTCTTTCTTTTGAAGTCAGAGAACTAAGCCATAGCCTGAAAAGACAATAAAATACAAAAGAGTAGAAAGGACACCAAATGGGGCTAGCCCATAACCTAGTCCACTGGATTGCTACTGGTGATTTTTTGGGCCAATTCCCTTTATTCCTTGTCTAAATGGTTTTCTCTTATAGTGCAAAAGGACCTTTAATTGTGTTTATTTGAGTTGATATAATTAGAGAAGCAACTGCAAATTTGTTTGGTATTTGGACAAGCAGTCGAGAACTTGAACCTGGAACAAAAGAATTAGCATTATATTTCCTGACTTGGAGAATCTCTATGTGCAGTGATTAATTCATTCAATCATATACCAACTGTCCCAAGGCATTAGAACCAACAATGGGGCAGATTGAGTTGTTTCAGACACATTAGAACCAATGGAGAGCTGTTTCAGAAACTGGTGTGCCAGATAGCTTCATCACCCTCGCCACAGCGCTGGTGCACCCCCTCCATTCTTTCTACTGATTTGCAAATGCCACTGCAATTCCAGTCAAAGGATGCGGCGCAAGGATTTCCCGCTTGAGCCTTCCACTCACAATCTGTCAGCAGAAAACAAACTTTTAGCATGAAAGAATTCAACCTGTGGATCTTTGGAGCCGGGCTTATAGAGCTCGTTCAGAACTTTGCAAACAGAATGTGATGTTTCAACCAAATCAATAAGCTTGTGATATTGTGGCGTTTGTGAACTTAAACTTTGATATTGGCTAAGGCTTTTTGACTCCATCCAGTGATACAAAAGTTGTAACCATAAAAACAAGTAATAATTGGAGGGAAACAAAGAAAGGAACTTCATTATTTGCAAACTCACGGGCAGATCTGCAAGCATCTTACCAGGGGGTGTCCCACAGCAGAGGCTTCTATCATCAATGTGCTCAATGTCAAGACCAATAAACCAAGAACCCAAAGAGACATCTTCATTCGCAAATTTATGAAGTATGTGCCTGGAGGGGAAAAACATTTATGATTGATAGTTTTAAGTTGCACAGAAGGGAATAGAATGATTTACTGCAAGAACTTACCGATTAACAGAAACATATGTCGCCAAATCTTTCGAGATCGCATATATTTGCCCCGTGGCATGCCTAAAGTACTTATTTCCCTCCTCACCAAATTTCCAGTACTCTGGTTCATGGTATTTGATCCCTCTGCATTTAGAAGCCAAAGGTTCATCTGATAAATGATGATTACTAAGTACTCAACAAACTCAACGAAGAAAAAAAATGACAGCTTACTTCTGTGACAGGACAGGCCCAGACTTCATACAACCAATATAAACCCGTGGTTTGGATCTATGGCGGGCAAGGGTAGAACCAACCATACCTAGCAAATAGCTTAATATCAATCACATACCCCAATACAGCAGCTATATTTTCGAGATAGAGACGATTTAGTACAGTGTACACCAACCAAGATTTATGTGCACATCGTCATCAACTTTTATATAGAAGTCAGCATCCCACTTAGCAACAGCTGCTGAAAAGTATATTTGAGTTTTTGATGACAATTCATGGTATCCTTCTACATGATTCTGCAAGTAAAGAGGTAACTCTGCATAAACTTAGAGCGGATATTTTAATCAAAGGCTAACCTGCTAATTCTAACAGTTACGGAAAGCGGATTATGACAGCTTATTGAAAATCTACCGGCCCTTATTTTCTTCTATTATGTTAAAATATTGCATCCTCAATGGCAAGGAATCCAACATCACATACAAATAGAAACCTGACATTGAATTCAAATATATTCATTGAAGCTCTATAGCTAGGACTGTTCAACCGACCCGACCCGAAAGTTTCACTTCCGACCCGACCCGAAATAGAGGCATACCGTTCAGCCGATTACCCGACTCGGCACAGTTCCGAAAAATTTCGGGTTTCCGACCCCATTTTTTTTTTCAATTATTATTATTTTTTTTAAGAAAGAAATGGCAACATTAGATATATGCAAAAGCAGTGCAGTTTATTTAGTTAAAATGCAGCTCCAGTATTAGTTCCTTGACACTGCCATGTCTCTATCCTAAATCAATAAAATTGAGAAAAAGAAGCTAGAGTGGCAGAAATGAAATCAGGAGCAGATATTAACTGTTTAGACCATTTAGATAATTTTGGAGAGGTAGATCAAAGGTTTATCTCAAACTCGAATTACAAGCATATTAGGAGGTCTTCTTCAAAGTTTCATGAAAAGATTTAAATTAGTAGAAAATGTGGTTTCTATAAAATAAAATGGTGTTTCAATGGGTTAACAATACAATTAACAGACTAAAACTTCAAAGAGAGCACAACTCCAAGTGGGAAGCAAAACAGCAAACTTCAGCAAGCATGCAAAACTGGGAATGTCCTCCACAAGGTATATATTCACTGTCATATGATGTTGCAGTCAAATCTGAAAAAATAAAACCCATGTTTTATCCATTAGAACACAGACAAGAAACAAAAAACAAATCTGTTTGTTCATGTTCCAAACTTAGATTTCCTAACTTTAGCTTTCTTCTAAATGTTTTTACAATGGCTCCTTGCAATTGGCCAATCAAATTCCACTGCAACTAACTGGGTCTCCCACAATGTTGTAGCACATTACCCAGCCACCAATATCACAACCATATCAAATGGAGTAATTCCCTTAGATTATGCACTCTTCAAGCCTCTCCCTTCAAATAAAGAAGTGATCGATGCTAATACTCTTCTCCATTACTCTAATGTCTTTGATACAGTGGTGGATGCAGCATACTTTGCAATTTTTTTTTTTTTATAAGCTACTTTGCAATCTAAATTTTACCATGGGAATCTATAGAAGATCCATATACAGAGTGGAACCTATATATATATATATATATTTATATTTATATATATGTCCAGATCATCATAAGCTAGACTTGAAACCCCCCCAAATATTGCATCCCAAATTTCATTAAAACTAAAATAGAGTGGGTGAAAAGTGAACCAAACAAAGCATAACTTTGACCAAATTGGGAGTTCAAGCACCCGTATTCAGACTTTAGAAACGTAAAAGTAAATGTGGATTGGATATTAAAAGGGACAATATCGGAATCAAAAGGACGGGAATAAAATAGTACGAAATTCCAAGCAATGTGTAAAGAGTGGTCAATATTTTACCAGCTTTGAACCTCAACCCCAGGGAAGAAAATGAAAACAATAAGAAACCAAAATCTAAACCACAAAAATGAAGCCCGCAACACATGCATAGTGAAAGAACATAATCCAAAATACTCCCATACTCATTTACAGAAACGTTTATTTTCTATTCATTTTTGAAATGATAAAAGTAAAATGGTAATTCAGAGATGGGGTTTTCCCGGATCTTGATTTATTTGATTTTGACTCGCTTTGAGACAACTATAAGTCTATAACAACCGAATTACAAGTGAATCTCTTAAGAAAACCCAACTCATAGCTAGTTCAGTGGCTCAGTTTTGGTTTCCTTCTTCAAGCATTGCCATTACCGAGGACAACCCAGATAAAAGTGAAATGTAGAAATCAGAGGGAGAAAATATAACTTTGACCAAGCAAGCTTACCTATTGAAAAGCAGGCTGCAGCTCCAAGAGATGTTCTCAGAGAATATGGCAAGAGTGGATGATGCTAGGGTTTTCTGGAGAGAGTGAGAGCCGCGAGGAAGAGAATGAGAGTGAGCTGCGAGGGATATAATCGGCTAAAAACGGTTCGGGTTTTTTCGGGTCGGGTCGGGTCGAAAATTCGGGCGGAATGAGTATACGGCTTTTTTGTTCGGCCCTATCTATAGCAAACTAAGATTGAGTTTCAATGTCATAAAACAATGTTCCAAGTCCTCATAGTTTGGGACAAATAAGAATGACTGAAATGAGATTTGATCATAGTGCCTCAGTACTTTGTACTTAGATAAATACACACTTCTTTATACGTATATTTCTTCTTGTATGCATTGTAACTTTCTTACCATATTTTTGAAATTTAATTCCCAAATTTCATCAAAATTGCCAATTTTCCTGTTTTAAACAAGCTACCTGTTCAAACACTGACCCACTAGTTGAACCAGTGAGTCAACTAGGTGACCAGATCATTGTCTGCTCTTGGTTTAATAATATCATGACTAGAGATAACAGGTCAGCTAGGTCCCAAGCAGTTTACCATACCAATCGTAAGAAATCCTTATGTTGCTCATCTTCTGCATCAATAGCACGATCCAATACACCACCTGAAGTAGCACTAGTGGCCACCAAATATAAACCAATATGGTTGTCAAGATTATCATTATGAAGCAAGCAAATGTAGAATGCAACAATCTCGAAAGTTCAAGAAAAATACCTGTGTCCTATGACAAACCGTATTATAATTCCTTTCTCCATTTCCAACTTCCTTAATCCCTCTCCTAAAATGAAAAACAACCAAAGAGTATCAGTAATAAGTTTATTTCAAAATCTATTAAACATAAAATCAGAAATAATGGCGATTAAGTTTTGAATGAACCTCGGGGCATCCATGTCTCTCTGATTGACTCTCTTCGTTTTCTGCTGCTAAATGCAGTAATGATTCCCATAACAAAGAAAACTTTCTGACGCTCCTTCAATTGCTCACTTCCTGATTGTGTAACTGCTGGAGATCCATCCGCATCTTGAGATTTGGAAGCTCTAGCTGCAGCCAGCTGCATCTCCAATGAGGAGATTGTTCTGTCTAAGGTCCTGTATCAAGAAATGAAAGTGGCATACATATCAATTACATGATATTGAAAGTTACAAAGTTGAAACATATAAGGTATAGCCGGAATTATTTTTGTTAAGTAATATAGCCAGAATTCTGTAAAGCATTACTCAGCAGGATATAGAAAGTTACATTATTACATCATGTGTTTGTGAAACTTGAGAAAGGATGTCCCCTGCCTGAACAGAAGAATCCTGTAACAACATGAAATTTTTTATCAGGATGCGTTAATAAAGGAACTGGAGCTTATTATGAAAATACTGTTGAGACTTGCCTTCCTCTCACAGTTCTCTATGGGATGGAGAGCGCTTGATTGATGTTTCTCCACTGACAAAGCCTCCTCATCCATTGTAACTGGATTGGGAATAGCCCAAAACCTATGTAATTGACATAAGCAACTCATCGGTGAATGTGAAAAAAGGATAATAAAAATTTGGAAAGGAATCAACCGTCAACTGACATTAGAAAAGGCCAACCTTCAACTGACATTAGAAAAAGACAACCTTCAACAGAAAATCTAACAAGTTTAATCATATTGATGACGAACACATATAGACTGGCAGATAAAGGAATTTTTATTGGTAGACTGACAAATAAAGGAAAATGCACCTGGCATCTTGTCTAGTGGGACATGGTACCCTTACAAACTCAATATGATTCAATAAAATAATAAGCTAGCGCTACCAATCATTTGGGAAGCAAGCATTTTGGAGTTCAGGAAGGAGTTCATCAACTAGCAACAAAGGGATGGAGTGCCGAAACAATTGAAGAGCAAGAAACAGGGCAATGAACCTGTCAAGGAGCTCAGTGCAAGGTGGTGAGCCCCCACTTTTGATTGTCCCCATTCCTCAGAAGTTTACTCAGAAAGTTTCAACTAGATTCTTAAGACTTAATACTTATCTGTTCATTTTTCCTTTTTTTGGCATGGAACCTCAACAAGGCAGGGTCTTTCGAACCCCCCACAGGGGAGCAGACCCTTACATATGACCCCGCACATCAACCACATATCAAGTAATACAGGGAAACTCCTAGTGTGGAATCAAATCCAAGACGTTTGAGTCTACAACTCAACAAAGTCCATTCTTTAACCACTAGGCTGCATCCTGACAGGTAATGCGATACAGTTCATTAACTGATATATACAATCTATTGGCATTTTGGCACAAAAGGTGTTGAAAATTCCGTAAGCCTACAAAGCAATCAATATGATGCAAGAGTCTGAACCACAAGATGCCACATAATCGGATGTTAGTGCTTTAGTGTTGGCTATAGGTGTGGGGTTAAATGGTGTACTTATTTCCACGCACAATTTGTGGAGGTTGATGAATTAGTAGAATTACTGTTATTATATTGTGATTGAACAGCCTCTTTGGTTCACTAGAAAGAGCACTTCTCATCTAGAGTAGACCTATATGTTTTTATATTTTTATTGAAAGATGTCCAAATTATCAGTTTTGAACCGATTTTCAAGTGCATTGCAATCAAGCATAATATCAGTAATTCGACTAATTATGCCATTTCTGCCCATCGCTGATCTCGGAGTTCAGAACAATATCCTGAAATGGAACTGTACTACCAAAAAATTGACGTCTAAACTAATGCAGTAACAAGTTCCCTGCATTAGGAAACATAAGGGAAATTAATCTAAGTTCGCCTATATCCCAAAGATAAGCGTCATCAAATTTATACCTCCCTTCACTAAAGTGCCAAGAGATCCCAAAACACAAGGAAAAAAAAAATCAGCACCAGATGTCTTATCCCCAACAACTTATTGAGTTCGCGAATTCATGCGTCTCAGTATTTACAATCCCCATCACCTCAACAAGTAGAGACAGCATCAGGACAAAAAAATAGAGAGAGAGAGAGAGAGAGAGAGAGAGAGAGAGAGAGAGAGAGAGTAGTAACTGTAAAAGTGTCAATCTTGACCCCGCAATTCAAATACACAAATCCAGAAACTAAAACGCTCAAATCTAAAAGAAAAAGGAAATGAAGCAGAAGGGACGCTACCCAGTTGCATAAAAGATCATTACAATGAAAGCATCCCATTCCATTGGAAAGAGCGGAAAATCTGAAAGGTGACCACTTTAACACAAGATCTTAGTCATGTCCCGAGAGAGAGAAAGAGAGAGAGAGAGATAGAGAGAGATAGAGAGAGTACCTATTGACAACAAGAACACCCAAGAAGAAGCTGGCGATGCAGAGGATAGAAACCCATCTGGTGGAGACCCCATTGCCAGCTTTGTGAGGTCTGCTCAGACCCATATCTCAATCTTCAAAAAAGCCTCAGCTTATAAGGCCTCTCCTCGTTACAAATTAGATAAAGCAAGGGACCCCATTAGAGAATTGCGAAGCACCGAACTACATACTACATAGAGAACAAGAAGAAAAAGCGACAATGTCCGAAATCACTTGGGAATGGGTATCGCTTGAAAATTACGTTCAGTTTCATTGTTTTCTCACGCGGTGAAAACACGAGATTTTTAAGTCCCGACAGCCTCGCCTGCCAATGATGCTCTTTTATGCTCAACTAGAGCACGGACTCATGTCTGCGCCTGTGCGCAGTTCTGTGCACTTTCCTTTTTCTTCTGTCGGGAGCTGACAGCTTTTTCTGTTTCTGTGGGACATTATTATCATTATTTATAACCTATTTTTTCTTTGAATTTTTATGGTCATTTGCTGTTCTCTGCATTTCTAATAACTTTCGTTGAGAAAACAAAAAAAACAAAAACCGGATTTGCTAAAGCGTGGTTTGAATAGTAAAGTAAAGTAAGATAGTTGCAGGTAAAAAGTTATATTGTTATTGTTTTAAGATTTAAACATTTAAATTATTCATTATATTATATATAAAAATTTAAAAATATTATAAAAATAAAATAAAATGAGATGAAATATTTTTATTATTTAAATAGAGAATGTTTCTTTATATAAAAAGATTAAACTTAATTATCAAGTATATTTTTTTCCTTAATAAAAAATAAAAAATATTTGATGTATGAAATTATAATATAAAAAATTTATAAATTAATATGATGGCATGATTTTCTAAGTATTATTTTTTTACTATAAAATAGATTTATACTATTTTATCAATTATTTTGATGGTAAATGTCATATCATTTTTTTTTTTCTAATCACGTAAAGGTCATATCATGATACAATGACATGATATGTTATTTTTTTAATTTTTAAGTCATATTTATTTATATTCTTATTTATATAAAATTTATTTATCAAACTTATTTAATTTGGTATATGCAAGAGTATACGAGAGCTATTTCTTGTAATGGTTATGGGATGCAACTATTCTCTTTAGTCCTTTTTTATTATAAAATTCACATGATATGGGATATTTTATTAAAAATTTAATAAAATATTATTATAATATAATTTTTTAATATTAATTTTGTTTTAAAATTTAAAAATTTAAAAAATTAAATTATTTATTATATTTATGTATAAAAATTATATAAAATGAAATAATTTGAATTAAACGTTCATACCAGCCTTAATAAGAAATCAAGCTATACGTCTTGAGTATGAAAGAGACTCGTCAACTTTCTGTACAGTGATGTTTTCCCTCGTACAGATCAATCAAGAGTTATTATAATTATTTATATCAAAATTGCATGTCCATAAAATAGTTAGACAAATTTATAAATTATGACTGGTTTAAATTTAGAAATAAGATGTGATAATTTTATATGAAAGATGAAAGTTGAATAAAATATTATTAAAATATTATTTTTAATATTATTATTATTTTAAAATTTTAAATTATTTATTATATTCTATATAATAAATTAAAAATATTATAATAATGAGATAAAATATTTTACGAGACTTAATGTATTAATTTATTTTATAAATTTATTTTGATATGATAGTACTTATCTAAAACAAAACAGGTAAAGTGGTTTTAAGATAAGAAAAAGGGGGCAGTTTGGTCCAAATGCAAAAGGGGGTTGTTGTACTTGTAGCGTTGAAGAGGTGCAAGTTTGAAAATTGAAAAGCGGGATTCGGTGGAGAGGGAGGCAATAGTAGAAGTCCGGGGTTGAAGAGGAGGGTAGTATGGTCATCTGGTACCAGGGTGTCAAATCAGAAACAATGGCGCACGCTGCACATGAAACAATGGCGCCAGAATACGAGACAACCCGACGTGATAAAATCTACTGGACCCCATCCCCCACCCACCTAAATATTTTCACTCCTAGATATCTAAATATAATATATAAATAAACAAACACTGTAAAATGGCACTAAACACTTCCGGATCAGACTAAAAAAATAAATCAAATAAGAAGATTATCAAACACCAAAAAATTCTGAACATGAAATTGGGATTAAAATATATTCTTAAATCTGATTAATGATTACTTTTAAAGAAGAATAGCTTAAAAGGCTTATATTTTCACTATAATTATTTTTTAGAAGAATATCAATTCAGCGTGCGATGGAGAAGACACCATATCATATTAAAAAATAAGAGATAATGAGTAGATTATCAAGCACCTAAAGTTCTGGCCATGAAATCGGTGTTAAAGCGGGGGTGGGTGCGGGGAGGGGGAAGGAAGCTCGGTTTCGTTTCTCGTTGGTTTCTTGGGAGAGAGAGGACTTATTGGGTGTGAAAATAGAAAATCGGACCGGATTGGTCTGGTCTAAACCGGTCCAACAGGTTCAGAATTGGCGGTTTTAGGTTTTTTAGGTCCGAATCGGTTTTATATAATATATTTTTTTAAATATTATATATAATGTTTTTTATATTATATAATTTTTCTATATAATATAAATTAATTTAAAAATAAACAAAAATTGTAAAACTTTAAATTGAAATTGACAAGTCCCATCAATATTTTTTTTATTACTTAAAATCAATTTAAAATTGAAAAAAAAAAATCCTAAGTATGTAGTGATCTAAACATACAGAAAGCACCTCTTGAAGGAAATGCCCGAAAAGTTATCAATGATATTTACAAGAAGTTTACAAGTGCATACATGGGAAAACAAGTGGAAGAAATCAAGATTACAGATCTGATTAGGAAGTCAACTAACAAGGAGGGCACTACAAATGGGTGGAGAGGTGTGCTAGATCGAAGAAGGTCCACATGACATTATGCCTATTGTTGAAAAATAAATGTCATGTATTGTTTAATTTGTCATTTCAATTATGAATGAAAAGAAGTATTTGCTGATTCAATAAAAAAATAAAACTATACAGTATGTTAATTCAAATAAGAAGAAACTATAAGGTATGTCAACATCGCATGAATTAAAGGAGACGATTAAGACTGGTAATTCAAAATTCTACAAATAAAAATAAAATAAATTGTGAATAGTCATGACATGATTTGAATTAAGATGCTTCATTAGATTTATAAAAATTAGAGAGAAAAAAATTAAATAAAAAAATTATAAATTTATGTTTTATATTTTTTATGGAAGTTTGAAATAATTGTCTTGAGTTTTGTACATATTAGGAATTTTTTTTTATAATATATAAAAATACCTCGTTACCCGAACAATGCTTAAATCACAACTTTTTTAACAACTACATAATAAAATACTAATTTTTTCAAAATTTATTTGACTTGGTTGCGAATTGGTTATGAACTTGTTACACATTTCTCTTAACATTAATCAGACTACAAAAACTTTATGGATGTTTTGAGAAGTAGAAATGATATTTGTAACCGTAGATTCCTTAAGTACCGCTTAATCTCTTTGAAAAAAGTAACTAATTATGAGACTCACATAAAAAAATTAATTTTTTAATACTAGACTATATATTTTTTTTCGAAGTGATACTTGCGCATTTTACGACTGTATGTTATATTGAGAAGTGACATGGAAAAAATAAAAATTTTATATATAGTCACTTTTGCATACTCTTTGCGTACTCTACTAATGTGATTGGCTATGTCACTTTCTTTTAATATAAAATAATTACTTTGACCAATTACGTTAATGGAGTGTAAAAAATATGTAAAAATGACTATATGTAGCAAAACTCTTACTGTTGCCGTACTGCATGGCAGAGGGTTTGAGCATAGGATGTTGGCGCTTGGCATCATTTACTTGTAGTCTTGTTTGCCATTTCCTTAAACTTGCTTGCATTGTTTGTCTATTTTGCAGCAGGGTAATGATTTATGGTGTCTTGTTCATTGCCGATTCCTCTTAATCAAACAGTTAAATGGATGAATGCTAACTTTTCTGCAATTTTGGTTCAGTCCTTAACATCCCCATATTATGACTCATTGTAGATGCAAGTTTGCAACCTTGTGGATTAATGCAGAATCAACCAAGTTTAAAGGGACACTCCTGACATGGATGTACTGTTTAGAGGATGTCGGAAAATTGCATCCAATGGTTGATATAATTAACAATTTCTTAGTAATTGAGACCACAACTTTCAAATGAGTTATGATCATCCTCTTAATTTATCCTTTTTTTTTTTAAAAATTATTATTTCTTTAATCCTGAGATCATCTCATTTGCTGCTGCATGATGTCATCATCCCTCTTTGACATCTTTTTCTAAAGCATTATAGGGTGTTCCACTACTGTTATACTTTTTCACAAAGACAATCCTACTTATCCTTGAAAAAAGAACAGTCCCACTGATGACATTAATGGACAAACGAGAAAAGCAAAAGCGCCAGTCGGAAATTGTGGGATGGGATTCTTGTTGCTGAACTTTCAGGAAAAAGAGAGGTATTGGAATGTGGTATAAGGCCCAAGGGTCTACACTAACACAGTGCAACATCACCATCACTCATATATATAATTCAATTTCAATGGTAGGCCAATCAAGTATATATAGTATATAAACAGTTATGCCACAAAAAGATATTACAAAAATAAATGTACAAACTGATATGATTTCATATAATAGGTTAGTATCTACTTTACAATTTAACATACAACATCAAGCTACGTCATTTTGTGAGTTTACTTGAGATTTCTCTATCACTCAAGTATTTCTCATTTTCCTATTAATCTATGTGAGATTTGAGACAAATCACAAAACAATGTAGTTGACAAACAAAAAGCAGTATCAGTATGCTCCCTGCTTAGAGTACTTGACAATAATGGTAGACAACTATACATCAAAGAGCTTTTGCTGGCAATTGTTCAAGTTGATGGAATAAAAGTCTTTGGACAAGTAGACCAAGCAATCAATTCAATTCTCCAAGCAATCTTTGTACACAAAAGTTCTCAAAACCACCTACTAAAAGTGTATTGTGCTTGCTTTACTATTGGTTGTGAATAGACACCAAAAGTGCAGCAGGAAAATATGTTTCTCTATCCAGAGGAGCAATTACACATAGGGAACGTCTAAAAGGAAAACACACAAGCAAAATCTTCGAGTCCTTGCATCACTCTATATGTCAAGATGATGTATACCATTTCACAAAACTGGAAATGGGCAAGAAAAAACCACTTGCTTGCGATCTTCTCTCTCATTTTACTGCAATATCATCTCCATGCCTCAGTGATATTTGCTCAGGCCACAAGTAGTGTAAGTGTATATGTGCAAATTCAAGTTTTGGTTCCATATTTTCCCCCTTCTTTTGGAACAGTTACTTATCTGGGAACATTACTAGGTACATGTTGTATATATGGGATGGAATAGGGATGATGATCCAGCAACAACCAAAAAATCTCACCATAAAATTCTATCAAGCTTGCTAGGAAGGTATGGCTAAAGATCGATACTTTTTGCTGTAAAACTCTAAATGTGGCTAGTGTTAGCACCAAGAGATGCAAAACTTTATCAAAGTTTATTCTATGTGTATTGAAGCAAAGAAGCTGCAAAAAGTTCCGTCCTTTATAGCTACAAGCATGGCTTTTCTGGGTTTGCTGCAAGATTGACAGAATCTCAGGCAGAAGCGATTGCAGGTATTCTTATCTACATAAAACTAAATTAATCATGTGCCAGCGTCCAAATTTGGTAAATTTCACCGATAAAATTGTAGACTTTCCTGGAGTTGTCCAAGTGATACCGAATCGCATTCACAAGCTTCATACAACCAGAAGCTGGGATTTCATTGGTATCAATCATCATTCTCCAACAAATCTCCTATCAAAAAGCAACATGGGTGAAGGAACTATCATTGGTGTGATAGATACAGGTAATATGTAGTCTAATATACAACAGTACCATGAAAAATGTAATCAAGTGCTAAAGAAACTTATGGTTGGTTTGGATACAAACTATTTCATCTTATCCAATATAATCATTATAATTTTTACAAATTTCTTCACAAAATATAATAAACAATTTAACTTTTTCAAATTTTAAAACAAAACTAATATTAAAAAATTATATTATAATAATATTTTATTCAACTTTTAACAAAATATCTCATCTGAACTGTAACCAAACGAGTCCATTTTTGCAGGTGTTTGGCCAGAGTCTGAGAGTTTCAATGATGAAGACATGGGTCCAGTTCCATCACGCTGGAAAGGAATTTGCCAACAAGGAGAGCGCTTCAACTCCAAAAATTGCAACAAGAAACTTATTGGAGCTCGTTGGTTTATAAAAGGAGTGAGGGATATAATCAAAATTCCTAGTAATGAAACTGACACCATTGAGTTTCTATCACCACGAGATGGAGATGGACATGGAACTCATACAGCTTCTATAGCAGCCGGCTATTTTGTTAAAAAAGCAAACTATAAAGGACTAGGTTCTGGTATAGCCAGAGGTGGAGCACCTCTTGCTCACCTTGCTATTTACAAAGCTTGTTGGTCATTTGACACTGATGTATGCACAGATGCAGACCTTCTAAAAGCATTTGATAAAGCCATACATGACGGAGTGGATATCCTATCCATATCTGTTGGCAATGAGATTCCATTGTTCTCCTACGTCGATCTGCGTGATACGATTGCAATTGGTTCCTTCCATGCAACCGTAAAAGGGATCATCGTAGTTTGTTCTGCCGGAAATGATGGCCCTATCTCGCAAACAGTATCTAACACTGCACCCTGGCTCATCACCACCGCAGCCACCACAATAGATAGGGCCTTTCCAGTAGGCATTACACTTGGAAATAACCGCACCATATGGGTAAAGTAGTTAACCACAACAAATCCTATCAGGCAAATAATGAAATCAGTTTCTAAGATTTTTGCAATTGTTTTGTTGATTCAGGGTCAATCTATTGATATTGGGAAACATCATCACAATTTCACTAGCCTTACTTATTCAGAACGCATAGCTATAGATTCCACGGACGATTTAGCGTGAGACCTTTTCTGTTTTTTCTTCGTTGGTTTTTTGTTTCTCTTTTTTCTTCTCATATGCTGTTTGAACTTCAAGCAAGGATTGTCGACGTGGAAGTCTCAATGCAACTATGGCGGCAGGGAAGATTGTACTTTGTTTCTCAAAATCAAACGAATGGGATATTTTCTCTGCTTCAACTTCTGTGCTGGAGGCAGGAGGAGTTGGAATTATATTTGCACATTTTGATTATGATGGTCTTCAGTCATGCCATATAATCCCATGCATTAAAGTCGATTATGAAGTAGGGGCACAAATACTTTCCTACATCAGAAAGGCAAGGTAAGGAGAAATGGAACGAGTAACAAATTGTATGGTCACGCAATTGCATGAATATTTACTTCATCCACTTCTTAGTGAAGGTCTCCAACTGTAAAGTTAAGTATGCCTAGGTCTGTCATTGGGAAATGGGTATCTCCACGAGTTGCATCTTTCTCATCCAGAGGACCAAGTTCCATGTCCCCATCAGTACTAAAGGTAAATCCAAGAAGCAGCATTCCTATTTTATAGCTTGAACCATTTCCATTTAACCAGGGCAACTTTTGTATCTGTATGTAGCCTGACATTGCAGCACCTGGTGTTGACATCTTAGCTGCATTTCGATCATCTGAAACAAATCACAACGATGGGTTTGCACTTCTATCAGGAACTTCAATGGCTTGCCCCCATGTGGCAGGAATAGCAGCTCTACTTAAATCAGTACATGGGAATTGGTCTCCTGCAGCTATAAGATCAGCTCTGGTCACAACCGGCAAGTCAAAACCAACATTGTTTTACTATTTACAACCATTACAAGTTTAAGATCATGCATTTTGTTGTTAACAGTGACGATCAATATTTATGCAAATCGCAGCTTCCCAGATTGGAACAGATGGAACAAGTATAACTGAAGATGGTCCCAATCGAAAGGCAACCGATCCCTTCGACATAGGCGGCGGGCATGTTAATCCCAACAAAGCAGTGGATCCAGGGCTGATTTACAATATCAGTGCAAATGATTATGTTCAGTTCCTCTGCTCCATGGGATACAGCAATGCCTCCATCACAAGTTTAATCAAGACCACAATCAATTGTGCGGAGGAGAGCCATTTTGGACTGAATCTCAACCTCCCTTCTATCACAATCCCAAACCTGAAAAGAACAGTAACAGTAACAAGAACGGTGACAAATGTGGGATACTTTACTTCGGTCTATAAAGTTGCAGTGCAGGCTCCATATGGCATAAAAATGGCTGTTAAGCCTCAAACTTTGAGTTTCAATTCAACAACCCAAATTCTTTCCTTCAAAGTTACCTTCTTCTCAACCCAAAAACTATATGGAGACTACAAATTCGGAAGTCTAACTTGGACTGATGGTAAGCATCTTGTTAGGATTCCTATAGCTGTACGTGTCGGTGTTATCGAGTTTGAATCGTATGCATATGTATGATATGAACGGAAAAAAAGTTTAGTCTGTGATTGCAGAAAGGAACATGGGAAATAAAACGAGAAGAAGTGTAGTATTCGTGCATTTGATGAATGGTTCTTTGTCTCACGCCATGACTAAAATTCTTACAGCATCGATTACTCACTCGTGCACAGGGGAATTACATTTTAACTCCCTTGTCGCTAGTGTGGTTTGGAAGCAGCATAATTAAACATCATAAAGTACTCGAGATACTGGAACATTGTCGGTGAATGTATACGTAGAGGAAAGAACATAAAACTTAACTGCAATTGAAAACATTGAAGTACAAGCATCCCCCACAGCAACATCAAATACAATTGTGCAATATTACGTAGGACGGCTCAGTCATCAGTGCCATGAGAATGAAATATGAGTAATAAATAAGAAGCATTATTCCTGAAACTTAAAAGCCATGCAGATTATCGGTGCCTCGAAGAATAGAGAAAAATTACCCAAGAGTACTGATTTCTGATAATATTTGTACGGCATTATTAGCCAGCGGCCAGCCAGTCTTTGATGATTATAATTCCATACTAAGAAATTCTTGGTGACAAGAATGGTGGCGGCCCACAAAGGGTAAAAAGGTCAAAAAGGGAAGTCATTAATGGACATCATTAACAACCAAACAGAAAACAGGCCAGATTCAAATCGCGAACTATCTCCCCAATGGCTTCAATGGCGTCTTCTCTCTCCAGTTGTCACCATTGCCCTCTCTCTCCTATCCTACATACTTCTTCTTCGAAAGACAATTTGAAATTTCCTTCTCTTTTCGCTTCACCTGTCGCCCTTAGTAGTTTGTCTTCAAAGCCCAGCAACTTTTCTCTCCAATTCCTTTCTCACAAACAGCCCCGACTTGTTAATCCGAAACCAAGGCGTCTCACAGTAATCGCAATGGCTCCACCTAAGCCCGGTGGCAAATCCAAGAAAGGTTTATCTCGTATATCTTTTTCTAACTGGCTAAGCTGGGTATGAGTTTGAGAAATTCAAAGTTGTTTAATTTCCTGTGATGGGGATGGTTATGCAGTGGTGGGATTGATAAAGCTGGCGCTGGAGGCAGGGAAGGCGACCCCAGCGCCGCCAGTAGGGCCAGCACTTGGTTCCAAGGGTGTAAACATCATGGCTTTCTGTAAGGATTACAATGCCCGGACCGCCGACAAAGCCGGTTACGTTATCCCCGTCGAGATTACCGTCTACGATGTTAGCTCAGTTCTTTCATTATATTCCTTTTAAAATCGTTTTCTTTTCCTTTTCTTGCATTTGGGTTGGTGTAAGGATTACTTGTATTCCGTATAGGATAGAAGCTTTACCTTCATACTGAAGACACCGCCTGCTTCGGTTCTGCTCCTTAAGGCAGCAGGTATACTGCTTGACAATCCCCATTATATGTTTGATATTTTACCTCTTTGTTGTTATTTCTTTTATCTGCTTATTCCCCCCCTACCTTTTTTTTCCTAGGGGTGATAGTCTATGTAAGTTGAGAATCTAACTCGAGGCATTTAGCACTGTTTTTTACGGGGGTATTACCAATTTGAGTGGAAATTATGTTCTTTGAATGTATTTGCGGAGTAGCAACACTTCTTTGAGAACTTGGGAAGGTCTGCAGTGTCGATTTGGGCATTAGACTTTGATAGTGCTTAATTAAAAAAATGAACAGGTTTTATCTTGCTAAATGTGTATTGGAATGCTGAGAATGGGGAACCTGAAAGGAAATTATAGTGCACTTTTAAAAGGCCTCAACCTGAATACCTGCTCACATACACGAGCACCTGATAGTGGCCCCATACCATAATTTCCAAGATTTTTAAATCCTAGAGCAACACAGATATCCCCAAGATCTGAACATCAAAAGGGGAGAGGGTGCAATAAATTGTTTCAGGTATATGCAATGAGAACTGAATAATATTCATCTTATAGACAATTCAGCTTCAAGGTTGTTACTTTGGTGATTCATTAACGGTATGCATTGAAGCTTTGTAGCAACCTGTTATACGGTGTTAGCTGTAAAAATATCGATAGTGACTTGTTATCATGGGTCCAAA
This sequence comes from Carya cathayensis, assembly GCA_011037825.1. Taxonomy (NCBI): domain Eukaryota; kingdom Viridiplantae; phylum Streptophyta; class Magnoliopsida; order Fagales; family Juglandaceae; genus Carya; species Carya cathayensis. The sequence continues at coordinate 707,433 of QGSO01000281.1, read as the reverse complement.
TGGTTACAGATTTATTTTTCTCTGATTTTAATTCCATAGGAATTGAGAAAGGTTCTAAAGACCCAAAGATGGAGAAAGTGGGCAAGATCACCGTTGATCAGTTGCACACAATCGCTGCTGAAAAGCTGCCAGACTTGAATTGCACGAGTATTGAATCAGCAATGAGAATTATAGCAGGCACTGCAGCTAATATGGGAATTGATGTTGATCCTCCAGTTCTTGAACTTGTTTAGACCTGTTCATTCTTTGTTCCCTTGAATTTTTTTAAGAAATCATATTCGTGTAATAGCATCGATTAATTCTTGATCTGATGCATTTTGGTCTTATATTTGTGCGAGTAGGATTTCTTGGAATCCATTGACCGAATCTTCAATTACCTCTTATGTTGGTATTTAGGGGGGTGTGCAAGTCCCATTAAAAAAATGGAATCTATCTAAAAAAGTTTTATCTTTTTATGGTGGGTTACACCTTTTTTAAAGAGCTTGGACGCCTTAGGCTTGTATTATTACTCCTGTTTATCTGGCGAGTGGGCAACAAGGTGAGATTGGGTCCTTACTTTTGTGCATTTGCAGTCACATAAAGGGTTCGGCATCAGCTAGATGGAACGTTTACCTACCATTTGGACTTGGTTTTCCCCATTACTGTTGTTGTTAAGTGGAATCTTATGGTCATAAGAATCAGCCATGCTTCAAAACTGACAGAATATCTCTATGAGACACAGGAAGAAGGCAGCGGTCTTCCTCTTAAATTGAAACTGAAATACAGCTTGCCCACATGAAATTGGCAGCCTGCAAAACCGAGTTGACATGACAAACAAGATTGTATTTCTGGAGTTCTGATTGGCCTTGCCTCCTAAATTCCAATTACAAGAACTAACTGAATTTCGTAAATTACTTAGACGAAAAAAATCTATTTGTAAGTACTTTTTCGGAAATCCAACACAATATTAAACTAGGTTTCACGATAATGAAAAAGTATTTATATTTTTATTATTATAAAACAACTTCTACTGCAAAAAGTTCTAATGGATAGCAACATTTCAAGTCATCGATATTGGCCCGACGTGGAAAACATGGTTGGGTTCTTATCATCCCAGCTGGTCACGGGCATGTATTGAGATATTAATTCACTTTATTCCATTTCCCACTTCCCACTGCCTCATGTACTCGTGGGGCTTTTGGAAGTGTCCAGCTTTTCAACGAACGTAGCCCTCGTTCATCTACATCAGAATCTCCAGTGATTTTCTATTAATTCTTTAGGTTCATTTTCAGTAAATTTCTTTGGCATGCCATGTAAATTATATCATAAGAGGAATGATTTATATAATCTTAGATGTGCAGTGTAAAAACAGTAACAACACGAAGAAGAATGGGAAAATGAAAAACTGTAATTGCCTCAGTTTTACATGTCTATTTATATACACTTTGTAATGAAAAATCTAAATATGTAAATACAAGATTACATGATTAAAGTATAAGATTACAGTATCAAAAGAATAGAAAATGATTTTCTCCTTCAAAATTTGGAAACTCTCTCAATCAATGTATCCTTGATTACAGTAGTGCCAGCTTGATCTTGGATAAGCAAATTCCTTCTTCATTTCTCTTGTGATTGCAGCATAGTGGTTAACATGCAAGTTTTGCGCTTTTTTTTTTTTAAAAAAGGTTAATAAATTTGTAATAAACCTAATTTTTAATAGTATCCTATAAATAGAGTGTCTGAGACTTGAAAACTCTAAAATTAGATCTAGCATTACTCAAATTATAAATGATTCTCGACTCTTCTCTCAAATTAGGGAAACTTTGCGAGATTTCCTACCGCTATGGTACAAGTATAAATAGATTAGCAAGGGGAGAGAAGACTGCTAGCATTGAGATTTTCTTAATTAAATGTTATACTAATTATGGGATGATGATGCAAAGAATGGTTAATGTAATTATATTAATATATAAATTCCCATATTTTTGCAATTCTGCAATGAATTTTGAATTCTTTCCATATTCAATAATTATAATTCAGACTTCCTTCAAAATGGATCATGGATGACATAAACTCTCTCTCGAATACTTGAACAGAGAATTAAATACAAATCCACGAAGAACTTGCTTGCTGTCTGCCGATGAATCTTATAAGAGTAATTCGCTTACCAAAAACAAAAAATCTCAGATTCCTAATGCTCTGCGATCTTCACGTAATTGTTGGCAGCTTGCTTACAGTATGCATACATGCATACTGTCTGGTCGATGTGATCTCCATGATATATATATTTACTGCAAAGGCATTTTAACTTGTCATTCAGAAACCAATCTCTCCAACTGATCTATTCTCCATTAGAAATAGAGGTTGACTTTGAGTCATCTTGGAGTTCTTGTTAATGGAAGCCAACCGCTTTCTTGGTCCGGTACTATCTACTATCGATCCATCATCCACTTTGTTACCCTATTAACCATCGCCGATTCACCAGTCTCTTTGATCTCTTTTATTCATATATTTTTATTTTTATCGAATGATATTGTTCTTTGATTAATGTATTTGCAGACTTGCGTGCTCAAAGTAAATATTAAATGTTGCAAGGCATGTCCTGTGAAACTGAGGAAGAAGTTGCAAAATAGCAACGGTGAAGATCATCTAGACATATTTGTTTATTTTCCAGATTTTTTTTTTCAAATTTACTTTCTTTGAATTAATTATCTTAATACACGGATTTCTGTTGTATTTTTGTTTTTTTTGTTTTTTTTTTTTGTGTGGCCTAGGAGTGAAGTCCATACTTTTAGATAAAGAAAAAGACTTGGTTATAGTTTCTGGCAACATAGACCCAACAAAACTAGTAGATGCAATCAAAAGGATTGGGAAAAAAAATGCGGAGGTTCTGTTCTATGAAAAGGATCCTTCTCTCGTCCCACAAAAGCTAAACCACCTGTTCAACAAGATAAGTAGCACCCATTGCGAAGATTCTGATAATGTGGTTGATTATGCTGAAGAAGATAACGAAGAGAACAATGATGTTCATGACAAAAGTTGTGAATTTTCCAATAACAATACAATTCATAAATTGAAGCGTGGTCGTGGGTCTCACAGGCATGACAATCGACACCATTACAACGTGCATGGTAAGGGATCAGAGACTATTAATATAAGGGATAGGGTCTTTGCTAATCCTTCTGCTGCTGCTGCAACCCGAGGCTACGGGCATGTTCCAGCAGGGTTGCCGCTAGCGCCTAGACCGCCGTATATATATCAAGGCTATGATCGGTATCCGACAGCGATGTACTCTGGGCCGCCACGGCCACCGCTGCTGCCACTACTGCCTGCTTATCACGATTGTTATAGGCAAATTAATCTGCCACCACCAGGAGCAGCATTGATCATGCAGCCGGCCTATAATCCTTACTACAAACGGTGGGATCCACCAAATTCCAACTCGATCTTCCACTACTTTAGCGATGATAATAGTGAGGCGTGCACTATAATTTGAGCAGCTGGCTGCAACATTAATCATGCGTTTTCTTGGCCTCTTGGTACGCATGATATTCGTGTGATAAAGACAGGTTGAAAGACTCATGTCCAAGCAATTAGAATTTTAAAAGCAATGTGTTGATTTTGCACAGAATATTGATTCATTTGGAATATTTTTGTTTTTCTTTTTATCCAAACAGGTTGCTTTGGATTCCATTGAACAGTAACCAGTATAAGTGGATCCGAGTAATTTCTTTCACTTTTACAAAGAGCCTGAAACAGAGACAAAAAAAAAAAAACAAAAGAGGTAAAACCTGGGTTCATTATTGAAAAAGATGGTTCAAGATCAAACACGTATAGGGCATAGGGTGATTACAGCTCCCACGAGAATGATATTTAAATGGTTTTTCTTTGTAAGATAGTGTTTGTATTCTTCTGCCAATTAATAGAAAGTGGTATATTCCAACTGGACCAAAAGCACTAGCGCTCAATCATCAAATATTCTCTTATCCAAACTATATTATATAATTAGTAAATAGACATATTGTCAATTTTATAATATTTAACACTATAACGTATATCAATTAATGAAAATTCCTGATCATAATGATTATAAATCCAGAGTAAGAAATTCTTGGTGACAATAATGGGGGAGGCCCAAAAAGGGTAAAAAGGTCAAAAAAGGGAAGTAATTAATGGACATCATTAACTACCAAACAGAGAATAGGCCAGATTCTTGTTCGTATAAATTAGTAAACACGGAAGATTTTCCCATTGACAGCCCGATATCTCATCTCCCAAGCCACGAGAGTGGGACAGTGTATGACAAAACCATGGCCACAAAATCTCTCTGAAATTGGAATCCTTCCTTTCTGCGCTCGTTCGTACTTATAAATTTACGTTTTTTTTTTCCTTCTAAGATAAGATACGTACTAGAGATTTCTTGTAGTATGAATAAATAGAATCACGGAGCCCTGAAACTTACCAGAATCTGAAGACCACGTACCACCATACCTCCATTCACGCCCAAAAGTTGCTTTTTGTGCTGCTTAATCCTTTTCCTTTTCCCTTACGGACCGAACCATAAGCGTCAAATTGAAGGTTCAAGGAGCATCTCTCTCTCTTTCTCTCTCTCTCCCCATTATTTTCCATTTATTTTTTGGAGATCCACTGGGATCAAATACCCCTTTGATTTCCCAGATCATGATTCATGAGGCAGTATGTTTTCTATGTTGTTTTTGTTGATAAAAAACCCTCTCAAATCCATTGGTAGAGAACGGCACGTTTCTTCCTTTTTTATTGTTTTGTTTTTTTTTATAACCTGTTTTGAGCTCGTTTAATGGATTATTACTTATGGGTTTCGTGATTCTTGGATTCTTGTGTGGATTGATGAAATAGTTCGTTATTGTGATCTTCATGGATGACTGGGTTTCGTTTTGCAACAATGAGCTTCGTTGGACGGTTTCCAATTTGTCATATTTTTTGCCTTCTACTCCCTGATTGAGGTATGCATATGCATGTTGAGTGCTTGATTGGTATTTGAAATTAGCAAGCCATGGTTAGGGATCTTAAATGAATCGTTAATTGCAGGTAACTTTTGTTTCTGTATTTGATACGCCGAGTCACCCATATCAATTTTATTCCTTGTGTCCAAACTGCCCGTTGGTATGGTATCATTGGTGTTTTTGTCTATTAAACAATAAAATTTTGTGAAAATTAAAGAGTGCAAAATATTTGAGACTCCATTTCCTTACAATTTAATCAAGGCTTCACTATTATCATGTTACATCAGTTTTGGGTCAGTTATTAGAGTTTGTTCTGCTTAAGAAATAACTAAGTTTCCGAACTTAGGACAGTGGAGTTTGGTACATAAGTATGGGAACAGTGACGCTCTTATTTTGACTCAACGAACTCTGCAGATACAAGCTAAACCAATGTTGCATGAATTGGTCATTGGGGTATCTTTGTCTTTGTTAGTTCAAAAAAGAATTACTGTTGTCATTGAAGCTATTTAGCATGTGTTGGCAATATGTAAGGTAATAGCCAATAGTCAGGTGACAGTTAACAAATATTATTTGTTTTTGTGATGAAAAACTCTGAAGACCGTACAAATGCAACATGCCTTTTACTTGGTTAAATCCTGGACCCGTGTAATGCACACACACTCAAAGATCAGGTAAATCATTGGGTTTTCTCTGATGGGATGTGGCCCTTAGAAATTGTTTGCACTCAAGGTTTGAACCTTCCCGTTTGGTTACACGGATGAGATGAGATATTTTAAATAGTAATGAATAAAACATTATTATAATATAATTTTTTAATATTAATTTTGTATTGGGATTTGAAAAGGTGAAATTGTTTATTATATTTTGTATGGGGATTTAAAAAAGTTGTAATGATGAGTTGAGATGAGTATACCCCCAAGACTAGGGTCCTTATCACTCGAGTGAACCTCTAGGGGTTTAATGGCATTTTATTGAATATGTATTTTCCAATCATTGAGTGTTTACATTTTGCTGCTTGCTCATTTGTTTGTTTGAACTGCAACCACCCCCCCAAACAAAAAAACAAAAGATGGCTGTTAAAAATGTTTCCTAGGACTCGATTTCAATGGTAGTGCAGACAGAAATGTTCAATGGGCGACTGACATGAAACAATGAATGAATGAAGGATGATGTACAAAATGTAGAAAGACAACAGCAGGTTAAAATCCTGTTCCTTGCTGGAAATGCCTGGAAGACTTGTATGAGTGGAAATCTAAGGAGTGTACATGTAGACTTTTGTTCTATTCTTCTGTTTGTTTGTTGACGAGGGATACATTGTCTGGAAGCTATGTGATTGACTGTATTAATATTATGTGCGTCAAGGAACAGGATTGTGAGGTTGCAGAGCATGCCTGACACAATAATAGAGTTGAAAGTTGAAGTCTCACTTATTCTTATTTTGATTATTTTTTCTATGCCTGTAGGCGGGAGTTTTTAATACTAGAATGTTTTAATAGCCAATTCTATGAAAGGAAGGGAAGAGAATTGATATGTAGATTACTTTCAATTTGGATAGTTTGACCGAGTGGAATTTTGGCTGCGTGATCTTATTGCCATATAACAAATCACTTTAAGATCTTTCTATTCGTTAAGATTTACATTTGTTAATGCGATGAAGCATACTAGCAGTGATCTTTGGCTGCCTGATGGCAACGCCATGGAGTATCACCTTACTTTGGCTGCTTGCTAGATTTGGTGAATTGATGTTGAGAAAAGGGAGGCCCCCGCCACTGCCTCCAATCTGACTTGATTGCCCCATTTGACTTTCCAGTGTGTGAAGAATTATGGGCCTTACCTATTTGTATGGCTTCGAAATCAGATTTTGCTTGTAGTGGCGAAGTTTGTACAAATATTTTTTCAGTTTGTCCTTTTATGACCTTGTGCAGTGCTTTCTTTCTTTTTCTTTTTTCCCTTACATTATTTTTTGTTTGTTGCCAAGAGCCCATTCTTAGGCTCTTGTAAGGTAGTCAAATTCTTATTTATGCACTTCATTTCCTCTTTGTAGGCTCTACCTTTTTTTCTTTGAAGTTTACATTTCTGGACTGTCTTGGATTCCTATCAATGTGCATAAGCTTACTTTTGAGATAGTTTCCTGCTCATTATGTATTCTGTATTAAAACAATGCAACATGTTATGAAGTCATTTTGTTATTGCATACGAGAATGATACGCTTGCATATACTTAACTATATCCGAGAAAGAATTCATGTTTTTCATTGTTCATAAATTCTCAGATGGAAGTGCAAAATTCCGAACATGGTCATATAATTGAAGTATGTGGAGATGTGCCAGCTGTGGGAACAAGTCTGGGTGGGAGCAGGATCTGTGGGGAAGCAGCATGTGGATTTGCGGATGCTAAAACTAGTTCCAAAGATGCCAATGAACGGTCAGCGTCCATGCGAAAACTTTTGATTGCTGTTATACTCTGTGTCATCTTCATGAGTGTGGAAGTCGTTGGAGGTATCAAAGCCAACAGTCTTGCAATTTTGACTGATGCAGCTCATCTGTTGTCTGATGTTGCTGCATTTGCAATATCACTATTTTCGCTTTGGGCATCAGGATGGGAGGCAACTCCACGTCAATCATACGGTTTCTTCCGAATTGAAATATTAGGTGCTCTTGTTTCCATTCAGATGATATGGCTTCTTGCTGGGATCCTTGTTTATGAAGCCATTAATAGAATTATCAATGATACCGGTGAGGTTCAGGGCTTTCTTATGTTTGTCGTTGCTGCATTTGGTTTAGTGGTTAATATTGCCATGGCTCTCTTGTTGGGACATGATCATGGTCATGATCATGGACATGGTGGTCATGGTCATGGCCATGGACATGGTGGTCATGGCCATGGACATGGTGGTCATGGGGGTCATGATGAAATGCATAACCATGGGATAACTATTACCACACATCATCGTCCTCATCATCATCATCACGAGGCCAAACATGATGATGAGCACCATCATGCCCACAAAGCAGATCACACCGAGCCTCTGCTGAAGACATGCAGTGAAGGTGAAACGAAGTCCAAGTATGCAGCTAAACAGAAGAAGCAACGGAACATAAATGTATAGGGTGCTTATCTTCATGTGCTTGGGGATTCCATTCAAAGTGTTGGAGTTATGATCGGTGGGGCAATTATTTGGTATAAACCCGAGTGGAAGATTATTGATCTGATATGCACCCTTATATTTTCTGCAATCGTGCTGGGGACAACAATTAGGATGCTAAGGAATATTGTGGAGGTTTTGATGGAGAGCACACCTAGAGAAATTGATGCCACAAAGCTTGAAAAAGGACTCTGTGAGATGCATGAGGTAGTTGCTATCCATGAGCTGCACATTTGGGCCATAACCGTGGGGAAGGTCTTATTGGCTTGCCATGTTATAATCAAGCGCGAGGCTGATGCTGACATGTTATTGAACAAGGTTATAGACTACATTAGAAGAGGGTACAACATCAGTCACGTGACTATTCAGATAGAGCGGCAGTAGATCCAGAGAGAGCAATTGCTGATTTGTTGGGCGTTGCAATTGGGTGGATTTGGATGTTGTAATTGGGTGGGTTTGTGTGTTTTGATTTCTTTTCCATATGCATGATTATGTCTCCTGGATCTCTGGCTGGTCCTTTTTAGAATGCATGCATTTTAATCAAGAAAATTCTTGTAGTTCTTCATGCAACAGTCTTTCTTGAAGCTCTGACCTCTCTCTTAACTTCACCTCTGCAACCAGTTGCTACAATGAGAGTGTAATAAAATTACGATCCTATCCTCTCACAGTCTAAAATTAACACCAACGCAAACCAATTACATTGCAGCATATACACACAAAAAGACCCTCGAACACCAAAAAGCAATCTACTAGAGCGGAAAAGTGACAGATTATAGTGCAGAGCAGCCACTAGTCTCAGCAGTACTCAGCGAGGAGCATTAACAAAATAGCAACAGCCTTGCAATACAGCAACTTGGAAAGGCCAATCCCTTACGGTACTCAACAAGAAAGAGAATAACACAACGAGAAATAGCAAAAATTCAGCACAAGCGATAACTAGTGTAGTACAGAAGCAACCGCAACAACAAGGAGCACTCCAAGCATGAAGCAACAACCAAAACTGAGCCAGAAAAACTCTACCGCACCGCAACAGTGCGTAGAGGCTCAGCCACTCAGTCATGAGCTAAACATTATATGATAGGGCTACTGATACAGTCATTGATCATTTCACGACCAAAATGCTACATATTCTTGTAGAACTCCACGACTGAATAGCTATAAGCAAAGCCTGCCACCTGAATACCAGAAAATCCTGCTGCCTTTGCCAAACTTTCGAGTTCTCTTTCTGTCCTCTCCTTACCTTGCGGGTTCGCATTCATCATGAACAAATAAAATTGAAACAAGCTTTTATGAGCAGCACTAGTTTCAGAGACTTCTGGAACCACCATATCAACTAGTATCACTTTCCCACGTTCTGGTAGTGCTTCATAACAATTTTTTAGTACCTTCAAGCTATCTTCATCGTTGTAATGATGAATTATCCACTGTTTTATTCACATCCCAATTACGTCAGTTAGAAACTGTACAGAATGAACCACTAAAAATTATCAATTCAATTAAATACGCAACCAACGAATGTGTTAATTTTTGTTTGTTTTTCTCCAGTACCATGGAAGATACAAAGAGTAACTTAGAGGAATCTCCGTTGTCTTACGACGGACATAACCAATGTTTCAATTGGTATTGATAGTATTGAACCTAACCTTAATGAAAATGGCATCCCCTTTTGGAATGCTTACAAACATGTCTCCTGCAACGTGCTCAATACCTGCAAATTAAAGCGATTTCTCAAACAGTTAACACAGCTAAATAAGTGATTTATTTGAGATATACTACCCCAAGATTCATCAGATGCCATATATACAAGTGTCATTGCTGTGCTAGGGTGTTCCACTTCAACTCTATTTTGAGTTTAACTTGAAATCTGGCCTCGAACGGCTCCTTTCTCAGATTTTGGCCAGTATTCCTTGGCATGTTAGAAACTTGTTGATCTGAAGCAGGAGCATCTAGGGTCACATTGTATATTATGTTCACCATGTGGTCTATATTTATCTACTCAAGGTTGGGTTTAAAATCAAAGCATGTCGGTCGATATTCCTAGCTCTCATTGCACGGTGCAAACATTATTTTTCTAGGTGTGGCAATTAGTATTCGTAGGTCGTGTTCGTGTGGTATCAAGTTTTGAACATTCAACTATATGGATCAATCCGAACACAGTGCTTTAAGCTAAATTGGTTAGACCTTCAAACCCTAACACGACTTATTTAAATAACGAGTGACATGGTATAAACCGTTTTGACCTGTTTAATAATTCATTAGAAACAAGTTAACACAATACAAACAATTTTAATCCATTTTATATAGAGGGGTTGAAGTAACCCGCATAACTCATTTGACTTGATTAACGTAATTTCATATAAAAGTTCAAATATATATTTATTAATAGTCACCATATCTAAAAATAATAATAAGACTATCTACTAACAAAAAAAATCAATATTTTGCAGATTTTGACTTGTAATAAAATCAATATTACAAATCCAACAATAACAAATATGAGCGCAAGCCTAAAATTAAAATCCCAACAATATAAACATAAACATATTGAAAAATATTAATATTACAATCCAACAATAATACAATTGTCATTTTGAAATAAAATTTAAACGAGTTATTGCAGATTGACTTGTTTATCAATATTCGTATCTTAATAGATCAATTCGTTTTGACCTGAATCCATTTGTATCAAACCCAAACCTATTAATTTTGTGTCATCATTCACATTTTACGATTTATGTCACATATTGTCATTCTTAATTTTTCCTCATAGCTGATATGAAAAGTAGTAATTTCTATGCATATAACTATTTGACAAAAATATTGAAATCCATACCAGCATAGGAGGGCGATTTTTCTATTACGGAAGCCAAGTCAAAGTTAACACCCTTGATGGAAGGGTACTTGGATATGATACTGTTAAGGATGGTGCCATCACCACCGCCCACATCCACAAGCGACTTCAGACCTTCAAAGCCCTTGTACGTCTCAAGGATCTTCTCCATAAATACTTGGTTGAAACCTTTCATTGAGCCCACGAAAGTTTCACGGAGTCTTGCTTCTTTTCCCACAAACTCACTCATGTTCATCCCATGAGCCTTGTGAAAGGGTAGTACACCTTCCAGAACTGCGTCTTTCAAATGGTCCCTGTCATGACGTTTTCATCAAAAAATTATGCAAAAACAGAGAGAATTAGATGGTGGTGATCTCAACAATCAATACACAAGTAATTGGCTTTTGTTAACTAATTGTAATACCAGACACTCATGATGTCCTTGCCCTGCATAAAATCTAATAGGGGAGCCAGTGTTCCGCCATCCTGGTTTCGATCAAAGTATTTTGAGACAGGAGCCAAACCATAAAGCCTGAGAACGTGGCCATCGTTTTGGTGGGTGATAGAGCAAGTAAGAATTGAGTGGCTAGCTAGAACGCGTAGCATACAATCAAGAAGCAAATTAGACGAAACAAGGTTGGCGTTGCTGTGAGTGGGGAGCTGGGATGCTATTTGGGAAGCAGAGAGAAGGGCTCCAGGACCTGCTTTTCCAATAATCTCAAGCACACCAAGATCTATTGCTGCTTTCAGCACCCCGGGCAGCACCGATGCGCTTGTTAGTTGCATGGCATACTCGGAGATACTCTTCTCTTCATTAGAGGATGTTCCCATCTGACTTTCCTTGGAATTCATGTGGTTTTGATATCAAACAGAAGAGTGTAACAGTTTGATGAGTGAGGTTGAGGATGCTAGTTAGCTTTACCCTGGTGATTGTGTTTACAGAAACCAGACCATTAAATAATTGTTAAATATGAGATCACAGCACATTTTGATCAAAGCACGGCTTTGACCTCTTTCAGCCCTGAAAATCGAAAACTTTAGGTATGACTCTCGAATATTCTCAATTCCATTCCAGTATAGAAATAAAGTAGTACAACTAATTTGTACGTGTCAATTTTGTGTTTTTCGTTCGGTTCCGTTCCGGTCAAAATAGTCGGAATTGTTCGTGCCGGAACAATAACTGACACGAATATGTGGGATATTTTGTTCCGGCGGAATTCCGGCCATTTAGGCCTATTTCAGTGCATTCCGGGTTGAAGGGGTGGTTCGGTCCGAAATAAGTCAGCGGCATTTTCGTAAATAGATTTGAATAGTGAGGGTACACTTGTAATATCACGATAGTTTTCTCCCATCCTTTTTCCCCTTCCGTAAATTTTGCGAGCAGTGAAACAACTTGAACTGATGGCAGGACACTGCTGGTATAAGAAAGCTCAACCAAGAGGAAATGGCAGAATTTTCCTTGATACTCTGAAGTTTGTGGTGGAGAAGAAATCAATATGTTTTCAAAAACATTCTTATTGATCCTAATTCAATGATACAGAGGAACCAACAGCTGTTACACAGAGTACCTACTCAACCACCAGGGTATAACACAAGTGTTGGCACATGGATGCCGCCACCACAAGATTTTTGTAAAATAAGTTGGGATGTGGCAGTTGACAAGCAGCATTGCAAGATAGGGATTGGGATAGCGGTCAGAGATGAACAGGGTAATTTCATGGCTAGCATGAGGAAGAACTAGGCATTATTTCCTGATCCATCACTAGCAGAAGCATTGGCTGCTCTCACAGCAGTTAAGTCTATTATTGATCTGGGAATGAGGAAGGTGGTTCTAGAAGGTGACCCAGAAAGAGTAGTAGAGGCAGTACAACAAAAACTTGAAGATGATATTTATTTTGGTTTGATCATATCTGAAATCAGAGCTACTATCACTTGTTTTGAACCTTGTAATATTAAGTACATATATATCGAAATGCTAATGTATTAGCAGATCATACTTTAGGCAAGAATGCTTTGTCTACACTAGACTACATAGTGGATATGGAGGATCCTCCTCTATGTATTCACTCTTTCTTGTATAACAGTTTCTTTTTTCATTTTTTATTTTTTTTTCTCGGCAAGTAAGATATTTTATAGATAAAATAACAGACACAAGATACAAGTTCAATCGGGTGGGAGTTCCCTACCATCTTCTTAAATCCAATACACATTACAATACAAAAGAAAAATAAAAAAAAAGGATAATGCCAAAATATTGGCTCCCACCCCATTTTCATAAATGGAGATAGCTTAGAGACGGTTTTAAAATAGTTTGATGAACAGACTATTTTACTGCTGTAAAAAGCTGTAGTAAGGAGGGGTGTGTTGCAACGTATTGATCTAAATTGGCTGGAAGGAACTGCCACAACCATTTTCACTTAATCTTTGGTTATGGAAAGTGGGAACATAGAAAAGTATGGAAAAACTGAGACGAATCGCCAGCGAGGGACCACCACTGTCAGTGACGGCGTGTCCAGCACACACGCTGCAACTGAAGAGGAGTGGAAAGTTGGAACAGGAAGATCCAATGCCGTAGAACCCTACCATGTCGCACGTGGCAGCAGAAAACGTCCCAAGACGCGGCGGCGTGTGAGACGAACGCGCCGCTTGAAATGACAGGCTTCTTCTATCAACTTGAAGATCGGCACCTAGGGAGCCTGATGGCAGAGCGCATGTCAGACAAAGATCACCAGAAAGCAGCAGATTGCCTAGTTTTGAAACTAACGGAAAACTCAAAATAAACGAAAGAAAATAGCCCTAAGTGGAGGCTGAGGCTGGTGGAGGAGGGAGGTTGGTGGAGCCAAAGCTAGCTCCAACCCCCCTCCCTCTAGCGAACAGAGCAAGTTTTTGGTGATGCGTTTTGGCGTCTGGAGGAATGGAGCTATGCTCTATGCGCATTTGAATATGTCATTTTCACTTACTTTTCTTGTATAATAGTTGATCAATGAAATGTTGTTTCTTCAAAAAAAGAAGAAGGAAGCTCTGGCTCGTGACTCGTGTGCCTCATTCTCACATGGGATAATTGGGGCTGGTCTAGAAGACTGGAGCTTGTTGAAACTATGACAAATACAAGAGAAACAATAGTTTTAATCATATAGCATTAGTTGAAATACAATCCCACGATTATTACAAGGAGTAACAAGCCTCAAATAGACAAGCTCCATACAAGTTCTTTGTAAAAAAGTGTGTCCCACTAATAAAGAATAATTTTTTGACATTTTTTGTATGTGTGATACATTTTTTACAAGGGCTTATACAAGGTTTATCTATTTAGAGCTAGTGCAAATCATTTCTCCGTTACAAGACTATGTTAACATAGACTCTGCTAACAGAGAACTTTTGGGTGCATTTTTTTATTTATTTTCTAAATCTGGGCACACTTTTATAAATATATTTTTATACGAAGAATTCTACTTATCATCTTCTATGCTACATACTATTATGTAATTTATTATTTTTACTCTTTTATATTCTAATTAATTTAGAATAATATATGTATATATATAATTTATTTATTTATATAAAGAGTATCCCAAAATAGTAAATTAAAATGTACTGTAACGAAATATTATATTATAGTATTTAAGGGAATTCAAAACTTTGGTACATATCCCAAATATACAACCTCTGGGCATGCGTTTTATATAAAAATAAAAAGGACCATACCATGAAAGAAAATCTAAAAAATTAATTTTTCTTAATGGGTACCCTTTATTAAAAAAAAAGGTTTGCACAAAACTTTGGTAACCAACCAAGAGATTAGAGCATGACTCTCACGTGCTTTGACCTCTTCAGCCATCCAAATAGAAAACTTTAAAGTGCGGTTTGTATATGAGTTGAGAAGAAAATTAAATGTTAAATAAAATATTATTTTTAATATTATTATTATTTTAAAAATTAAAAAAAGTTAAATTGTTTATTATATTTTATGTGAGAATTTGAAAAAGTTATAATGATAAGATGAGATGAAATACTTTTATTATCCAAACGGGTTGTGATCCACCCATGAGGTAGATCAGCTGCTACTCCTCTGATACAAAAATAATGAATAATGTTAAATATAATTATGGGCTGTGTAAATGTCATACACTCTTTTTAAAAAATAGTAAGGTTTACTATTAAAAAATTAATTTTTTTTCATTTGAGTCTCATATTTACCTTTTTTTTTTTTTTTTTTTACAAAGTGTGCGTTGCTTGTACTCTATTACGCATTATTATCCTACCAGTGGCAGCTTCGAATAGATCATATATAAATCTCTTTCTATGAAAATATGGAAGAAATAAGTTTATTTACCAATATCTGTCATAAACTCACTGAGCCATAACAAATGAGAAGCCATGCGACTCAATTCTAACATAATTACTCTAATATAATTAGCTCTTTTAGGTAGCCATGCGACTCAATTCTAACATAATTACTCTAATATAATTAGCTCTTTTAGGTATTTGAATATTTCCTAACTGTAAATGGGCTATTTACAATTACAGTTATGTTATTTAGCAGTCCTACACTATACACCTATTGACTTGGATTTGTATTTTAGTTTATATTTTTTTTCCTCAATAGGTGTGTGGTGTAAGCTGTTGAGTAAAATAACTCTTACAGTTATTGCTTTTGTGAACATAGTTGCTAAAGAAAAAGTATTGGCATCAGCCTAAACACACCTTACGTGACTAAGCAGATTGACCATTTTATCCTTAAGCAAATTGTCTAATTTCTCCCTAATGCCCCAAGACCCTGAAGCCCCCCACTCCCAAAAATGGCAAACTATCAGGGCTATGTGTGTTGCGATGGAGACAGAGGAGGGGGTTGCCGTGACTTAGGTTCGACGGTGGGGGTTGTTGGGAGGTCGTGGAGCTCAGTGGTGGTGGCTGGGTTGGCGTACGGTGGCGGCATGGTGGAGAGAAAGGGGGAGACCCATTTCGGGTTGTGAGCTGCGATGGAGAGGGAGGAGAGGGTTGCCGTGACTTGGGTTCGATGGTGGGGGTTGCTGGGAGGTCATGGAGCTCGGTGGTGGTGGCTGGGTTGGCGTACGGTGGCGGCATGGTGGAGAGAAAGGGGGAGACCCATTTCAGGTTGTGAGCTGCGATGGAGAGGGAGGAGAGGGGGCTGCGCGTGGGTCTTGCCGTGGAGGCTCGAAGGTGGCTGGAGGGTTGTCGGTGTGAGAGGGAGCCGGTGAGGTGGTCGGTGGCGCTGCTGGGTGGCTGACAATGGCGGACAGAGGCTGAACACAATGCAAATTGCTTGGTTGGGCTCGGTGGTGGTGGTTGGGAGGGAGGAGTACGTGATGTGGTGAGGGAGGAGTACACGATGCGGTTGATTCCACTGGTACCGACAGTGGGCTGGAGGTTGACGACGGCGGCGATAGTAGCGGCAAGAGGGGGAAACTGTGCAGGAGGACCCATTTTGGGTTGAGAGAGGGGGCTGCACGTGGGGGCTACCGTGGAGGCTTGAAGTTGGCCGGCGTGAGGGGGAGCTGATGGTGGTGGCCGGTGACTACAGGTGGCGCACGACAGAGCTGGGTGAGTTGAGAGAGGGAATCGGGTAGGGGGAGGGGATGCACGTCGGTTTTGCATTAAAAAATTTTTTTACACTTAAGGTGTGCTACAGATCAGCCGTAAACAGTGGCTGATCCGTAGCAAAGCTCGTTGCTAAATAATCCCAACGAGTTAAATTTCCAAAGCAAGTAAAGAAATAAAATAGTGTACATGAGTAATGATTTGTATAAATCTCAAATATACAAGATTTGCACACGCCATTTGTGAAATAAAAAAGAAAAAAAGAAGAAGAAGAAATAAAAAGTAGACCATACCATAAAAAAATGTAAATAGATGATCACTTTCTCTTAGTGCGGTTCGTTTTTTTAGAAAGGTCCTCTACGAGACTTGTATATTTAAAATTTATACATAATGTATATATATATATATATATATTATATTATTGGTTGCATTCATATATCATTTATCACTTTTTATTCAGTTACTTAGATGTGCCTTTCATCTTCACAATTGTTCTGACTGCATTATAATGGTGAAATACTCAGCCAAGTCCTCCCTATACAAAAACAATACATGAATGAATCATTTTTAAATAAACTAATCAACTTGCCTATGCTTCTCATCGCAAGTTGTTAACTTCATTTATTAGTTACCCTTAAAAAAGGGGTTAGACCCAATGAGTTTCCTGACTACGATTTTCGTCATGTTATTTGCGAGGCAGTTAGTTCGATGCATGAATAAAACTCTTCAATATAAATACACTGCCAATGAGCTTTGCCGCCAACTAGGATACTAATAGTGTTACTATCAATAGCAGAGTAGCAGTTATGTTGATTTATGCTAACTGAATAAATAAAGTTAACACCTTGCGATGGGAAATGGGTTTTCCCCTGCTTTAAGATCGAGCTGTTTAGAGGGTTCTCGAATTACCCCAAGTTCGGACTTCGGAGAGCACTGCAAGCTTTTAGCGCCATTACCGAGAATATTTTGGAGGTTTTGATGGTGAGCACACCTAGAGAAATTGACACCACAAAGCTTGAAAAAGGAATGTGAAATGCATGAGGTAGTTGCTATCCATGACTCATGAGCATCACATTTGGGCCATAACCGGGGGCAGGTCTAATTGGCTTGCCATACTATAATCAAGCGTGAGGCTGATGCTAACGTGGTACCGGACAAGTTTATAGACTGCATCAGAAGAGAGTATAGCATCAATCACGTGACTTATATTCACGACATTAGATGATAATAACTAGAAAACGTATATACTGTTATGAAACTTATGAATTTCATTAAAGATTACAGCGATATATATAGGAGTACAAAAGCTACTATGCGTTTGACGACTAGCACTATGCATTTGACGGCTAGTTAAAAGTGGTCATACAATACAATTTGAATTTGTTTTCTAACACTCCCTCTTTGGATGACCACATATAAAGAATATGCCTCGTTAAAACCTTGTTATGGAAAAACCCAGTGGGAAAAAAACCAATGACGAAGGAAAAAGAGTACAATATTCTATATATCGCCAAGTGCTTTAAGATTGCCTCATTAAAACCTTGCAAAGGAAAACCCAGTGGGATAAAACCTTAGCGAAGGAAAAAGAGTACAATCAGCACAAGTCTTCAAGACTTTACTCCCCCTGAAAAGTACATGATAATATGTCTTCAATTCTCCGCATTCCAATGTTGCAGTTGGTAATGCTTTAGTGAATAAATCTACCAGATTATTTCTTGACCGTATCTTCTTGACATCAATTTCAACTTTCTTCTCATGAATTGCAATGATCTTCTTGTGTGGATCTGATAGATAACTCGCATCTGTATATCCATCTAATTGTGGACTTGATCCAAATAATTACATATTCAGGGCTTCAATTGAACTGGAGATAAGGTACTTCAGGACCAAAAATTTCTCCATCGTCTTCAGGACGAAATGGATTTTTCTGCTCATCAAATTATCGAGCAACCATTGGAGTAATCAGGACTTTATAGTGAAATTCACCATATTGATCCAAGATCATTGAATTCACTACTCTTCTGGAGTTCTTGTAAATAACATAATTACTAGAGGAGTTATCAAAATTAAGCCGCAAACCTCTATATTCAAAAACGGTGGCCATCTTTTTAGGCCAGACAAGCATCGCGGGATTTTACAGTTCTTATGTACCTGTCAGGCGCCGAAAGGCTATAATGCTACATCTGCTATCAGGCGCCGCAGGGCTATGATGCTACGCCTTGTCTCTTGTAGAGAGATGCTTCACGAGGGATGCCGTGAAGCAATAGAGGTGCTTAGTTTTTCTCTATAAAAGAGATATTCAGCTCATCTTCATTCGCATCTCATCTTCTTCACTTTTCTGTAATCATACTGCATTTTTACTCTGCAATCTCTTTCTGCAATTTTATTCTGCAATCTCTTTCTGCATTCTTTTTCTGCAATGGCTCAGCAATCTTCTCATGGCCAATATATAAGGTATTATGCACCTAGCTCATCAGCTGTTCCTGCTTCTACCACAGGTGCTAATCTGACTAATAAGTCAGATGTTGAAGCTATCTATGAGCTTGTAAATCTCGGTGCCCATTACTCTTCAACTATTTATGCATTTTCTCAGCGACTACAATCCAAACCTTATGATTTGGACAAACTCCATGAGAAAATTTCTATCCTTCAGCGACTTCTTCAGGAGTCTAACGTGAAGATAGAAGCAATAAAGCAAGAGAATAGGAAATTAAAATCTCTGCTTAAGTCTTCTTTTAGATTGCCTACTCCTTTAGACAGAGATGCCATGCAGATTCTTGAAGAACAAGAGCGTTTAAAGAATGAGGCGAAATGCCTCAAATTTCTGTAATTTTTGCTTCAAGATAATAAAATTTCACAAATATTCATATTTGTGTATCTATCTTCTGGTAGATATTCTATGTGCTCTATTTTATTTCTCATATAATAATGCACATTTATCTCCCCCTTGAAACCGAAAGGGTTTTATATTTCAAATATGTGCAGTTCTTCTAATCTCTTCAGGAGTTTCAAGAAGATTTAAATCATCAACTGCAATAATAACAAATCCGGAATCTCTTAATAAAAACACATGGGTATATTGGATTATTTTTCAAATCCTTCTTTCAATAAATATTCGCTAATGCGTTTATACCACATGCGTCCGGATTGTTTTCTGGATGTACTCAGATAACAAGCTTCAAGCATTTTATATCCTTCAGGGATTTTCATATATATTTCTGGATGTATTCAGATTAGATGCTTCAGGCATTTTATATCCTTCAGGGATTTTCATATATATGCCTTGGTCTAATGACCCATATAAATATGCAGTGACCACATCCATTAACTGCATATCCAATCTTTTTGTGATTGCATCTATAACAGGAGATTATTTTTCCTCATAATCAATCCCTAATTTCTGCATTTTTCATGAGCTCTTCTGGAGCCTCATAATCAATCTCTGATTTCTGCAGTTTTTATGAGTTCTTCTGGAGCCTCAATGATATTTAAATTATCTATATAAACTGCAATAAAAGATAATATAAATACTGAAAATATATTGAAAATAGCATGTTCCACATACGTTTACCTTGCATTAGATCATATAAGGATTTTAAGACTTGATAGAATATGTACTTCAGGACTATATGTTTCAAGCATACCCAAATTCTTGGTAACTATCAAGTTAATACAAATCTCAATATGATCTCTTTAACTTCAAAAACATATCAATATTATTTCTGCTGGAAATATATTCGTGATTTATAAATCACATTTTCATTTCTTTTATACAAATACCCACTGATATTAAACAAGCATCACCTCATAGGTGTTTGGACTACAAGTCCATATACATCACATTTTACTAATGATATCAATTCTGCAGGAATTGTTTCTTTCAAATTTGGCCAATATTTTACGTCGGTATTCTTCGACGGTTCTTGATTCACTTTCTCCATTACTTCTGGTAATGTCAATTGCCATCTCATATGGAAATACGTTGTCGACAACGATTTTATTTCTCTCCATAATTTCTCATTTACTCATGAAATGTAATATCGAAATCTCGTTATTTTCAGGTACCTGTCCCTCTTCAAGGGAAGACATTTCATGGAAAACCTCTTCAGGAGGTACTCTTCAGGAGTATTATACTTTTCAAGAGTTTTCATTACGAGAGAATTTTGTATAGAAAGCTTAGATGGATCTTATTACTTGTTTTGTGGGTACGGCCTCTTCAGGAGCACCAATTTCTTTTCTTTGTACTTTTCTCTTTCCGAGATGCTTTATCATTTGTATCAATAGGTCTCACATGTTTTCAGACATGTCTTATGTTCATTAGACTGCTAAATTTCTTAATTGTCCTTCGGGGACTTCAATCCTCGCTGGGATTTTAGCAGCTAGAATATGAGACCTTTTATCTTATTGCATCCATAAATTAATTATCATATGAACTTTCAGTTCACCTATGATAATCATGATAACGTCGAATTATTTCATCTTATTTGCTTCTAGCAAATTTTTTCTTTTCACTTCTGGTGGTAAAACTTTATAGTAAAAGAATCTTCTGGTTCTTTTATGGACGTCCATATGAAAATCATTCGACGTATCGTAATTGATTTTGGATGATCAAGATAATCATGAAAAGATACAAATATTTTGAATCATATCACTTTTGATTCATCAACATAATATCATCTCAAAGAGAAAGCTGATAATATTTTCAATACGAGCTTCTGGCTCGAAATCATTGAAGTACTATAAATATATTTATTACCACGTCCAATCTTTTGGATTCTTTGAAAACAATTCGTCATTCTCTTCTGGGAATGATATAAATCCAATTTCATTCACTTCAGGGAATGATGTAGACTAGTAGGACGTGGCTCATGATTTCTTAGCAAAATCTCATTATGTTGCTTAACCACTAGAAAACCAGATATAAATTTAGAATATATTATGAACTTTTGCACTCGATATTTCTACTTCAGGAGCACATTCGAGGCGTTCATCTTAAACATATATTCTTTAGTGGTTTTTCTCAACACACTTTCAATTATGCAACTTCAGGTGCATAAATCATAATGAGCTTTTTGGTACACATATTGCTCATTTAAATTATCTCATAGAATCAATAGATCCTTTATTATGAAATACTCAATAAAATTATTGATTTAAAGCGATCCTTCAGGGATGCTCAATTTCTATTCCAAGATAAATCTTATCATCGGTTCAAAGCATTAATCCTTCATGGATGCTCAATTTCTATTCCGAGATAAATCTTATCATCAATAATTCATAACAAGTATATAAAAATAAATAAAACTTGTATGAAAAATATGTGAATAAACATAAAATTTAATCAAGTAATAATAATGAATATAATCTTTAATACTTACATTAAAAATTGTAAATAATATATTGAAAAACTTCCTTGAAGTAGAAGGCCACTAACTTCTCAATCAAAGAACCTCGTGCTTTGTTCGTATCTGCTTTACCGTTCCTTTCTCGTATTATTTTTATAATCTCATATAAATTAGAGGGTGATTTTATTACCTTTGTCGTGCCGTGCCGTTCACGTGTTCACGTATCCTTTTCCTTTCTGAAGAATTCTCTAAGCTCGAGTTTCAAAACTCACAGATTAAACAATTTCAACTCCCTTTTTCCTCGTTTTTTATTATTATTATTTAAAAGTACTTTACAACTCAGTAGTAATGATGGAGTTTAGCAAAGGGGCCTACCAATTTTGTTTTTATTATTAACTTGGGTCGATGCACATGGTTAGATGTTGTTATTGGTGTGATTGATGGCACCTTTGTCTTGTTGTCAAAGAATAGCCGTACCTTTGTTAAACACCTTGCTTCCCCAAAGGTCAAGGTACTCTGAGATCAAAAGCTAAGAAATTAGCTATGCAAAGACACGCAGAAAATATCAGGTTCGGCTAGACAAAATCAGATCCAACTCATCGTTCTAACTCAGTATCCATGCTCAAAGATGTTCATCTGACTTCTCTGTACTAGTTGCATATATAGTACCTAGCTAGCTACTTGATACTGCTCAACCCACCAAAAAAACATGACTAATTCATCTGAAACCAAAGAAAGCAATCAAATCAGAAAAGACATGACCAACAACTAAAAGTGTTTACCAGATCAGCTCGTCTGAGTTCTCGGAGGCGCAGGCTATGAGAAGTTGCCATCTCTCCGAAGGAGCATCTGAAAACTCCACGGATCTATCGCTAAAAGAAATAGAAAAATTAAAAATCTCGTGTAGCTTTGTTTCATGAGGGAGATCAAAAACATGAAGGGGAGGACGCGGCCTCAGCAGCAGCAACAGTAGAAAAATCTCAGAGAGAGAAGAAAAAGTAGAGTTGAAGAAGATGAGGCGGCTCTTGAGGTTGGGAGTTTCAGAATGGCGAGAGAGCAATTCGTGCTGATAACGTGTTATGAAACTTATGAATTTCATTAAAGGTTACAGCGATATATATAGGAGTACAAAAGCTACTATGCGTTTGACGACTAGCACTATGCATTTGACGGCTAGTTAAAAGTGGTCATACAATACAATTTGAATTTGTTTTCTAACATATACTTCTTTTATAGTTTTGTAGAGGATTTGACCTGATTATCAGAAAAGGATTACTCTAACAACTTTAACTTTAACTCCAAGTATCTTCCGATGGCTAAACACATAATTATATTATTGTAAGTGAGAATCCTTAACCCTTCAATGTTATTATAGATTTCTGACCATCATGAAATTTAGAGATATTCTTGTCCAACTATGACTAAATCTAGAGGTATTTGTGCCCCATCATGACTTATTAATTAAGTGATAATATTTGAACTAGTCTAAACCCCATTAGGACATGGGTGTGTGGGACAAAGTATTTTAATAAAACTTTTACATTCTCTTACTTGACCCATATGCTCATAAAATAGCATTTTTGGTTTATGAGTTCATTATAAGAAATTAACCATACTACGCACATTCATTTTTAGAAAACTTTTCTAGCTCAAAATACATTACATGAGTTCCATAATATCAATGTAAAATCAACTACCAATGTAAGTCATAGCGGTCATACGTTATATAACCAACAAATTTCCTTCCATGTACCACAAATCTAGTAACTTAATTTAATAGAATATATAATTGGGACAATTAAGACTAATATTATAATGCCTCGAGTTCCAACGTGTCTTTTGCAAACATTATCTTGTTATTATTCATTCACACCATTCAATGTACATATAAAGTAGAAAGATAAGAAAACAAAAATAACCATGATAGATATCTCTCAATATCCAGTAATAAAATACTTAACTTATCAATTATCTTATTAACATGTTCAAATCATGGGTATAGGCATAAGACCCATCTTTTCAACATTTTCTTAAAACTGTAGTATTGATATATTATATAGATATTATTTATTTTCGTACATTCTCCTTGATACTTAGGTATTTAAAATTTTATCAAAGCCTTTCAAAACTCTATGGACCAACAAGTCTTTATGTAAAGTCTTTCAAAACTCTATGCAACTTCTAGCTGCGTTTGGATACTGAGAATACCTGAGATACTATCAATACTTCTCACTACTATTCATTATTTTATTATTATTTTTCACATACTTTTACTACTATTCATTACTTTTTATCTACTTGTTATTACTATTCATTACTTTGTTATTACTTTTCACCTACTTTTACTACTATTCACAACTCTTCTTAATATTTCTCAACACTCAAACACACACTTAAGACAATCATAATAGTTTTCATCTTGGTATTAAAATTCAATCCCGATTATAAATGATATCTTATTCATAAACTTCATTTTTAAAGTCTTTTAGAGACATAACTTCAATGTCATACTACAAACCATGATCTATACTTGCTAAAATATTATATACATGCATAAATACAAATATACTCCCACTGACTTTTGGATATATACATTAAAATCAATATTTTTTCTAAATTTAAAAACAGCATTGGTATTATCGAATTTCAAATACTATTTTTCAAAAAATATTTTACCTTTTCTCATTAGTCATTTTATTCTTTTTTATGTAGATTTCAAACTTTCACTCTACAAATGTTTTCACTTTCATTTGATGTAACTCCTAATCGTAATGAGTTACAAAGTTATAGTGATCTTGAATGAGCCCCTTCAAATTTATTAGAAAATCTCTTTTTGAGCAATGCTTATTTTTGAGTAAAATCTTTAATTACAAATCTGACATTATATCGTTCAACATTACCTTTAAAGTTAGGGTTTTGTCTCCAAGACCTATTTACATTTGAATTTTAATACTTTTCAAACGATTAGATGAAATTACAGATTTTACATTAATTCATAGATTTTAATTACTCTTCTATGCATCGATCTTTTATAGAATCACTTATTTCTATAACTTGTGAAAACATATGTCAACCTTTATTTATTTCTATATCAAATTTAAAATTTGAAAATACACCACATACACTAACCAAATTGCATATCAATAAGATTAGTACATGAGCAAACAAAAGTTGGTTTGTTATTCTTATTACATAGGGCTACTCATACGATCATAGCTAGAACATGTCCCGACCAAGATGCTACATATTCTTGTAGAACTCCACGACTGAATAGCCATAAGCAAAGCTTGCCACCTGAATACCAGAAAATCCTGCTGCCTTTGCCAAACTTTCAACTTCTCTTTCTGTCCTCTCCTTAACTTGCGGGTTCCCATTCATGCTGACCAAATAAAATTGAAACAAGCTTTTATGAGCAGCACTAGTTTCAGAGACTTCTGGAACCACCATATCAACTAGTATCACTTTCCCACGTTCTGGTAGTGCTTCATAACAATTTTTTAGTACCTTCAAGCTATCTTCATCGTTGTAATGATGAATTATCCACTATTTCATTCACATCGATCCCATGCAATTATGTCAGTTAAAAACTCTATAGAATGAACCACCAATTAAAGAAGTAGCGATTCAATTAAATACACAACCAACAAATATATTAGTTTATGTTTGTCGTTCTCTTCAGTACCATGGAAGATACAAAGAGCAAGTTTTAAAGGAATCTCAGTTGTCTTACGACGGACATAGCCAATGTTTCAATTGGTATTGATTTATAGTATTGAACCTAACCTTCATGAAAATGGCATCCCCTTTTGGAATGCTTACAAACATGTCTCCTGAAACGTGCTCAATACCTGCAAAATCTCTCAAAAAGTTAACATGCACAGCTAAATAAGTGATTAAGTTGAGATACCGGCCTACTGTAAGTTGTTAGAAAAGAATAGCAAACAGAGATTGAAAATTGCAAACAGTGAAGTGATTATTAATTTATCTCGTAGATAAATATTGTCTCTCACTCATGAATTGAGTTCTGCAAAAGAGAATCTGACAATTATGTCTTCAGGACATAACACTGAACACTAATCTTAGAATGAACAGATGTAATAATAGCATCTATAATGTTTCATTTGAATTTAAATAAAACAGTTTCTATCATAAATGTGTGAAATTATTGTCATTGAAAATTATGCGTCACTTGCATGTATGTATTCAGTATTGTTGTGAAAACGATGACAATAAAGTGAAAAAATATGAAATATGAAAGAGAAAATCACACACGACACACTGATATACGTGGTTCGGCAAATTGCCTACGTCCACGGGAGCTGCAGAGGATTTTATTGCTTGAGGAATCACACTACAATGGAGGGGCGAAATACTGTTCACCAACAGTGTTGTACAGTACGGCCAAATATGTAGAAAACACATATTTATAGTCAAACGGCGGAAAAAACTCTAGATTTGAAATTATATGATATTCGCTCGAGAGACGTGTCGAGCGCGCGTCGAGTGAACTCCCTTCCGCAACGGCTCGAGCTCACTGTTGAGCGGACATCGAGCGTTCAACTCTGCCTGATTTCGCTCGAGCGGCTAATGCCTCCGCTCGAGCGAACTTCCTTTCTCGCAACCGCTCGAGTTCACTGTCGAGCAACCTTCGAGTGTTCGAATCTGCCTGCCTTCGCTCGAGCGGCGGCCTTTTGCCGCTCAAGGCCGCCACTCGAGCGAAGTGGACCAGACTCCACAATACCCAACAATTCTCCCACTTGGAGACTGGTATACTCGCTGCATCGTCCTCTTCCTCAAACGTGATATCCTCCACCTCTGCAACTCACTGCCCCTGTCTTCATGCTAGAAGACCAATTGAAGTTGCGCACAACTTCAGTTTCTCAAGTGTAACACCCTTAGTCAATATATCAGCAGGGTTCTTGCTTCCATAAATTTTCTCAAGTAACAATTGTCCATCATCTAACAATGATCGTATGAAGTGATACCTGATCTAAATGTGCTTGGTCCTGGAATGAAATGCTGGATTCTTGGCAAGGAATATGACGCTCTGACTATCACTGTAGAGAGTGCCTTTCTGATTCTTTTTACCCAATTCCTCCAAGAAGCCCTGTAGCCATATCATCTCCTTTGCAGCCTCTGGCACTGCAATATACTCAGCTTCTGTAGTAGACAAAGAAACTATTTTCTGTAGATTAGAACCCCATGACACTGCAGTACCACCAAGAGTATAAATAAAACCCGTGGTACTCTTCCTACTATCAATGTCTCCAGCTAAATCAGCATCAACATAGCCCTGCACCTCTAAGCTCTCTCCTGAGAAACACAAGCAGGTTTCTGAGAAGCCTTTTAGGTACCTCAAAATCCACTTCACTACTTCCCAATGTTCTTTTCCTGGGTTACTCATGTATCTACTCACAACTCCCACTGCATGGGCAATATCCGGTCTTGTGCAGACCATAACATACATAAGTGAACCAATAGCTGAGGCGTAAGGAACCTTACTCATGTAGTCTTGTTCCTCCTCTGACTCGGGTGATTGATTCTTGCTGAGTCTAAAGTGACTGCCCAAGGGTGTGCCAACTGGTTTGGCCTTGTCCATATTGAACCTGCTAAGTACCTTTTTCACATACTCAGCCTGTGAGAGTCTCAACGTACCTTTGACTCTATCTCTGACAATTCTCATCCCAAGGATTTGCTTTGCAGCTCCCAAATCCTTCATTGCAAAATCTTCTGACATTTGCTTCTTCAGATTATTGATCTCATCAATACTAGCCCCTGCAATAAGCATGTCATCCACATACAACAGTAGAATGATATAAGAATTATCAAAATGCCTGACATAGCAACAGTGATCTGCCTGACATCTGATGTACCCTGCACTGTGCATAAAATTATCAAATTTCTTGTACCACTGTCTTGGAGCTTGCTTCAGGCCATACAAGCTCTTCTTCAGTCTGCAAACTGAATCTTCCTTTCCCTGTACTACAAACCTCTCAGGCTGGTGCATGTAGATGTCTTCTTCAAGGTCTCCATGAAGAAAGGCTGTCTTCACATCTAACTGCTCAAGAAATAAATCTTCGGTAGCAACCATAGACAGTACCATCCTGATGGTTGTGATCTTCACCACAGGAGAAAAGATCTCAGAGTAATCAATACCCTGCTTCTGTTGAAAGCCTTTTACAACAAGTCTAGCCTTGTACCTCTTACTACCATCATGCTCAGTTTTCACTCGGTACACCCACTTGTTGTGTAATGCCTTCTTCCATGATGGAAGTTCTGTCAACTCCCATGTCTGATTCCCTAGCAGGGAATCCATCTCATCTTTCATGGCCAGCTCCCACTTGTTAGAATTTTCATCTTGCAAGGTTTCTTCATAACTCTGCGGTTCTCCACCATCTGTCAACAAAATGTAGTTCAAGGTTGGTGAGAAACGCTGTGGAGGACGTCTAGTCCTAACTGACTTACGAACTGCAGCTGTAGAAGTGAACGGCTCTGAAACTGATTGCGGAATAATAGGAATGGGTGCACTAGACCCACTCTCCTCGTCACATCTCTACACTGCACTGTGACCTCTGGTAGGTCATCAAATCTTACGAACTCAGACTCTTGAGGAGCTATTTCAGAAACTGTACTAAACTTGTCTTTGTACACAATCTTCTCATTAAAAATCACATTCCTGCTTCTTATGATCTTCCGACCCTGATCATCCCAAAAACAATAGCCAAATGTCTCGTCTCCATAGTCAATGAAATAACATTTCTTTGACTTAGCCTCAAGTTTACTACGAGCATCAGGATTAATAAGAACATAAGAAAGACAACCAAAAGTTTTAAGGTAAGAAAATTTGACCTCTTTCCCGCTCCAAACCTCCTCAGGCAATTCACAATCTAATGGGACGGATGGCCCCCTGTTGATCAAGTAGATGGCAGTGCTGACCGCATCTGCCCAAAAAGTTGGTGGTAGTCCGGCGTGCAATCTCATGCTTCTAACACGCTCATTAATGGTCCTGTTCATACGCTCCGCAACTCCATTTTGCTGTGGTGTCCCAGGAATGGTCTTCTCCATTTGGATATCCTGAGCTGCACAGTACTCCTTGAACCCACCATCAATGTACTCACCACCATTGTCAGACCTCAAACATTTCAGTTTTAAGTCTGTCTCTGTCTCAACCATGGCCTTCCAAGTCTTGAATATATTAAATACATCAGATTTATGCTTCAAGAAATAAATCCATACCTTCCTACTATGGTCATCAATAAACGTGACATAGTAATGAGAACCTCCAAGAGATGCCACTGAAGAAGGTCCCCACACATCTGTGTGTACAAGATCCAGTTTTCTTGTCTTTGGCGTTCTGCCACTTTTCAAGAAACTGACATTCTTCTGTTTCCCTATAATGCAACTCTCACACATATTGAGATCAACTGACTTCAGTTCTGGTAGCTTACCTCTAGACAGAAGTTCTTTCATACCCTTCTGACTCATATGGCCAAGCCTACAATGCCACAAATCTGCTGTGCTCTCTGCAACGGTAGTAGCAATAGTGTTAATTAAACTGGTAGTCATATATAGTGTACCAGTTTTCTTACCTCGAGCCAATACCAATGCTCCTTTTGTGACCTTCCAGGTGCTATCTGAGAACACTACTGAATGACCACACTCATCGAGCTGCCCAACAGAAATGAGGTTTTTCTTCAACTTAGGAATGTGTCTGACATTTTGCAAGGTCCATTTGTTCTTGTTAGAGAGTGCAAGATACACCTTCCCATCAGCAAGATACACCTTCCCAAAGTCACCTGCAACATAATTTCGCATTAACTCTCGGTGAGAATATGTATGGAAGGAAGCCCCGGAATCCAATATACAATCATCAACTGGACTATGAACTGCAAGCAATAGTGCATCCTGTACTTCTTCAGTTACAAAATTAGCACTATCATTCTCTGTCTTCCTAGGATTTTTGCAGTTCTTCTTTATGTGGCCAGCTTTGCTACAATTCCAGCAAGTTGCCTGCTGACCAGGCCTTGACTTGCTCTTGCCCCTCTGCTTTGATTTTGATCTTCCTCTATTTGAGTTCCTATCTTGTGATCTCCCTCGAGAATCAACATTCAGTGCTGAACTCGAACCCGAGGTCTCGCCAGAATCTTTCCTGCGCACCTCCTCAGCCAAAATCAAATCACGAATATCATCATATTTTAGTTTAGATTTACCGGCAGAATTACTAACAGCCATTCTCATGACTTCCCAGCTATTTGGCAATGAAGCCAACAATATCAGTGCACGTATCTCATCATCAAATTTAATTTCAACAGACGACAATTGATTTGTGATAGTATTAAAATCATTCAGATGTTGTGCAACAGACATACCATCTGCCATCTTTAAATTGAATAACTTTTTCATCAAGTGTACCTTGTTATTCGCTGACGGCTTTTCATACATACTTGACAAACCCGTCATGAGATTTGCAGTCATCTTCTCCTTGATGACGTTGTGTGCAACGGATCTCGACAGGGTTAATCGAATAACCCCCAGAACCTGTCGATCCAACAGATTCCAATCAGCCTCATCCATCTTTTCCGGTCGCTTCCCCAATAACGGAAGATGAAGTTTCTTCCCATAGAGGTAGTTCTCTATTTGCATCCTCCAGTAACCAAAATCCGTGCCATCAAACTTATCAATCCCCGATACCTTCACTTCATCTCCAGCCATCGTTTTCCTTCAGACCCGAACCTTGGCTCTTGATACCAATTGTTGTGAAAAAGATGACAATAAAGTGAAAAAATATGAAATATGAAAGAGAAAATCACACACGACACACAGATATACGTGGTTGGGCAAATTGCCTATGTCCACGGGAGCTGCAGAGGATTTTATTACTTGAGGAATCACACTACAATGGAGGGGCGAAATACTGTTCACAAACAGTGTTGTACAGTACGACCAAATATGTAGAAAACACATATTTATAGTCAAACGGCGGAAAAAATCCTAGATCTGAAATTATACGATGTTCGCTCGAGCGGCGTGTCGAGCGCACGTCGAGCGAACTCCCTTCCGCAACGGCTCGAGCTCACTGTCGAGCGGACATCGAGCGTTCAATTCTGTCTGATTTCGCTCGAGCGGCTAATGCCTCCGCTCGAGCGAATTTCCTTTCCTGCAACCGCTTGAGCTCACTGTTGAGCAACCTTCGAGCGTTCGAATCTGCCTAGCTTTGCCGCTCGAGCGAAGTGGACCAGACTCCACAATACCCAACAAGTACTTCAGAATAGGTGACACTACTATTATTTGTCTACTTTTATATTCCATTTTATGTATTGTGAAACCTAATCACTTGTAAAATACTAAAAGTTTGCTTGCCTTTTTAACGTGAAACTAACAAAAAATCACATTAGAGAAAAATTTAAAAGAAGTCAAAGTCAAATTATAAGAAATTATACTTTAAATAATCCAACATGATAAGATTCATCGGATGCCATGCATACAAGTGACTCATTGCGGTAGTTGGGTGTCCCACTTCATGAATTCTTATTTTATTTTATTTTGGTTGAAGTTTTTTAACTTAAAATAATAATCTAGCCTCGAACGGCTCCTTTCTCAGATTTTGGGCAATATTCCTTGGCATGGTAGAGACTTGTTAATCTGAAGCAGAAGCATCCGGGGGTAACATAGTATTTTACGTATTGTATAATATTATGTCCAGTACCATGTGGTCTATATATCTACTCTAGGTTGGGTTTAAAATCAAAGCATGTCAGTCGATGTTCCAAGCTCTCATTCGACGGTGCATGCATCATTTTTCCTCACCCCTTGAAATGAAAAGGGTAATTTATAAGTAAATAAATTCAATCAATCAACATAATCATGTAATTTAATTAAAAATAAATTTAATTTTATAAAAAATTGACATTATTACTTTTTAATGTCAATTTTTTATAAAATTAAATTCATTTTTAATTAAATTACATGATTACATTGGTTGATTAAATTTTTTTCTTCTACATTATGCAAAAAAGTCATTTCTAACTTCAAATTTTCAATTCAGATTCTAATAGCAAAAGGAAAAAAAAAAAGATAAATAAATTTAATTATCGTATACGAAATGTAAGATTATTATTATCGGATACGAAAAGTAATAGTTTCTATGGAGTTAATAACTATTTGACGAAACCCGTACCAGGATAGGGGGGTGACTTCTCGATAACGGAAGCCAAGTCGAAGTTAACACCCTTGATGGAAGGGTACTTGGATATGATAATGTTAAGGACGGTGCCATCATGACCGCCCACATCCACAAGCAACTTCAGGCCTTCAAAGCCCTTGTACGTCTTAAGGATCTTCTCCATATATGCTGTGCTTAAGGCGTTCATTGAGCTCATGAAAGTTTCGCGGAGTCTTGGACTCTTGACTCTTGGATCTTTCCCTAAAAACTCACTCATGTTCATCCCATGAGCCTTGTTAAAGGGTAGTACACCTTCCAGAACTGCGTCTTTCAAATGGTCCCTGTCATGACGTTTTCATCAAAAAATTATGCAAAAACAGAGAGAATTAGATGGTGGTGATCTCAACAATCAATACACAAGTAATTGGCTTTTGTTAACTAATTGTAATACCAGATACTCATGATGTCCTTGTCCAGCATTAAATCTAACATGGCAGCCAGTGGTCCTCCATCCTGGCTGCTTCGATCAAAGTATTTTGAGACAGGAGCCAAACCGTAAAGCCTGAGAACGTGGCCATCGTTCTGGTGGGTGATAGAGCAAGTGAGAATTGAGTGGCTAGCTAGAACGCGTAGCATACAATCAAGAAGCAAAGACGAAACAAGGTTGGCGTTGCTGTGAGTGGGGAGCTGGGATGCTATTTGGGAAGCAGAGAGAACGGCTCCAGGACCTGCTTTCCCAATAATCTCAAGCACACCAAGATCTATTGCTGCTTTCAGCACACTGGGCAGCACCGATGCACTTGTTAGTTGCATAGCATACTCGGAGATACTCTCCTGATCTTCAGTAGAGGATTTTCCCATCTGACTTTCCTTGGAGCTCATGTATGTGGATTTGATATCAAATAGGAGTCTGTAAATTTGATGAGTGAGGTTGAGGATGCTAGGTAGCTGCAGGGATCTTGTTTATTGGAACCAGACCGTTGAATATTTCATAACCATCTGAGGTATTAGAGCATGATTTTCAAAGCACATGTTTGACCTCTTTAACCCTCTAAATGGATAACCTTTGGAAAAAAATTTCATCCCAAAACTCTCATTTCATTTCATCCCATCTCATTCCCAAACATCACTCAAATATAAATATTTTCAAACCAATCATTATAAATTTTTCAAATTAATCATTACAACTTTTCCAAACTTTCAAATAAAAAATAATTTAATTTTTTTAAATCTCCAAACAAAAATAACATTAAAAAAATTATATTATAATAATATTTTTACTTTATAATATTTGTTATTCAACTTAAATTATTTCACTACTTTTCACAAACCATCTCATCATTACAATATTTTTAAATTTTCAAACAAAATATCTATAATAAACAATTTCATTTTTTCGAATTTTAAAATAATAATAATATTAAAAAATAATATTCTAATATCATCTCATTATCCAAATATAAGACTACGGAATATTCTCAATTCTATTCTAAAGGTTTAAGTATAGAAATATATTTAAAATAGTATAAATAATTAAATGATTTGTACGAATTTTAAATATATAAATTTTGTGCGTGTTCCGTAAAAATAATAAAATAAATTTCACCGAAAAAAAATATAAAAATATAAAAAAAAAATTGTGATATCTAATTTAAAATAGTATCACCTTACTTTGGCTGCTAGCTAGATTTGGTGAATTGATGATGAGAAAATGAGGCCGCCACCACCACCGCCTCCAATTTGACTTGATTGCCCCATTTGCTCTCAGTGTCTGAAGAATTATGGGCCCTACCTATTTGTATGGCTTTGAAATCAGATTTTGCTTGTAGTGGCCAAGTTTGTACAATTATTTTATCAGTTTGTCCTTTTATGACCTTGTGCAGTACAAATATTTTCCCTAACATTATTTTTTGTTTGTTGCCAAGAGCCCATTCTTAGGCTCTTGTAAGGTAGTCAAATTCTTATTTATGCACTTCATTTCCTCTTTGTAGGTCTCTATCTTTTATTCAATGAAGTTTACATATCTGCGCTGTCTTGGATTCCTATCAATGTGCATAAGCTTGCTTTCGAGATAGTTTCCTGATCATTATGTATTCTGTATTACAACAATGCAACGTGTTATGAAGTCATTTTGTTATTGCATACGAGAATCATATGCTTGCATATACTTAACAATATCCGAGAAAGAATTCATGTTCTTCATTGTTCATAAATTCTCAGATGGAAGTGCAAAATTCCGAACATGGCCATGTAATTGAAGTATGTGGAGATGTGCCAGCTGTGGGAACAAGTCTGGGTGGGAGCAGGATCTGTGGGGAAGCAGCATGCGGATTTTCAGATGCTAAAACTAGTTCCAAAGATGCCAATGAAGGTCAGCGTCCATGCGAAAACTTTTGATCGCTGTTATACTCTGTGTCATCTTCTTGAGTGTGGAAGTCGTTGGAGGTATCAAAGCCAACAGTCTTGCAATTTTGACTGATGCAGCTCATCTGTTGTCTGATGTTGCTGCATTTGCAATATCGCTATTCTCGCTTTGGGCATCAGGATGGGAGGCAACTCCACGTCAATCATACGGTTTCTTTCGAATTGAAATATTAGGTGCTCTTGTTTCCATTCAGATGATATGGCTTCTTGCTTGGATCCTTCTTTATGAAGCCATTACTAGAATTATCAATGATACTGGTGAGGTTCAGGGCTTTCTTATGTTTGTCGTTGCTGCATTTGGTTTAGTGGTTAATATTGCCATGGCTCTCTTGTGGGACATGATCATGGTTCGATCATGGACATGGTGGGCATGGTCATGGCCATGGACATGGGGATCATGATGAAATGCGTAACCATGGGATAACTATTACCACACATCATCTTCCACGAAGCAAATCACAACGAGCCTCTGCTGAAGACATGCAGTGAAGGTGAAACGAAGTCCAAGTATGCAGCTAAACAGAAGAAGCAACGGAACATAAATGTATAGGGTGCTTATCTTCATGTGCTTGGGGATTCCATTCAAAGTGTTGGAGTTATGATCGGTGGGGCAATTATTTGGTATAAACCCGAGTGGAAGATTATTGATCTGATATGCACCCTTATATTTTCTGCAATCGTGCTGGGGACAACAATTAGGATGCTAAGGAATATTGTGGAGGTTTTGATGGAGAGCACACCTAGAGAAATTGATGCCACAAAGCTTGAAAAAGGACTCTGTGAGATGCATGAGGTAGTTGCTATCCACGAGCTGCACATTTGGGCCATAACCGAGGGGAAGGTCTTATTGGCTTGCCATGTTGTAATCAAGCGCGAGGCTGAGGCTGATGCTGACATGGTATTGAATAAGGTTATAGGCTACGTTAGAAGAGAGTACAACATCAGTCACGTCACTATTCAGATAGAGCGGCAGTAGGTCCAGAGTAGGGGTGGCAATATGTCACACGACCCCTTAACCCAACACGAACACGACACGATAATAACGGGTTAGGGTTTAGCCTCAGCGGGTTCGGGTCAAAACGGGTTAACCCGTTAAGACACGATTACTTAACGGGTTGATAACGGGTCAACACGGATAACGGGTCAACCCGTTTTGACCCGTTATAACCCGTTATGACACGTTAAGAAAATTAAAGTTACAATTATACCCTTATACCTAAAAATAAAATTGTTAGAATTTCAATTTTGATATTTTTATTATTTGGATTGTAGTTTTAGACTTATAATTAGTTTTATAATTTTTATAGATATTGTGATTTTAACATTTATATAAAATTATGCTAAATTTAATCAGGTGAAAAAGGTTAATTTCAGGCATATTCAACACATTTACATAAATAGTTTAAAATGAGTTGTATTGTGTCGTATTAACCTATTTCGTAATATTTTCTTAATTTCTTTATTTACTTATTAAAAAAAACATATTTTGTAATATTCCTTAATGGGTCAAAACGGGTTGACACGACACGACCCGTTATGTTAGTAGGTCATGTTAGGGTTTGAGATTTTGACACGATAAGCTTAACGGGTCGGGTTAGGGTTGACCTATATGACCCGTTAACACGATTTGACACGACACGAACACGACCCGTTAACACGATTTGACACCCCTAGTCCAGAGTGAGCAATTGCTGATTTGTTGGGCGTTGCAATTGGGTGGATTTGGATGTTGTAATTGGGTGGGTTTGTGTGATTTGATTTCTTTTCCATATGTATCCATGATCATGTCTCATAGATCTCTGGTTGGTCCTTTTTAGTATGCATGCATTTTAATCAAGAAAATTCTTAGTGTAGTTCTTTAAGCAACAACCATTCTTGAAGCTCTGTGTTGAGTGGTATTGGGTCTATCTCAACCTTAAAAGTTAGCTCAAGAGGTGAGGCTTTCCCTCACACTTATAAACTGACCTCCCCGCCCCCGCTAAGAGGACTAGAAATGGGGCAACGCCCCCTGCCCCCGCCCATGCGGGCAGTGTTGCCCGCCCAGCCATGCAGGGGCGGGGTAGCAGGGTGCAGGCCCCATTGCCCACCCTTAATGCAAACCAATTACATTGCAGCATATACACAATAAAAGACCCTCGAACACCAAAGAGGAATCTACTAGAGCGCAAAAGTGACAGATTATAGTGCAGAACAGCCACTAGTAGTTACCAACCCTTAGCAGTACTCAATGAGGAGTATTAACAAAATAGCAACAACCTTGCAATTCAACAACTTGGAAAGGCCAATCCCTTAATGATACTAAACAAGAAAGAGAATAACACAACGAGAAATAGCAAAAATTCAGCATAAGCGATAACTAGTGTAGTACAGAAGCAACAATAGCAACAATAGCAACAAGGAGCACTCCAAGCATGAAGCAACAACCAAAATTGAGCCAGAAAAACTCTACCGCACCACAACACAGTGTAAAGGCTCGGCCACTCAGTCATGACTAAACATTATATGATATGAGCTGGGAGTTAGAACATTGCATTGCTTAGGGGGATTTTTTTTGTTATTATTACATAGGGCTACTGATATAGTCATTGAACATGTCATGACCAAAATGCTACATATTCTTGTAGAACTCCACGACTGAAATGCCACAAGCAAAGCCTGCCACCTAAATACTAGAAAATCCTGCTGCTTTTGCCAAACTTTCGAATTCTCTTTTTGTCCTCTCCTGACCTAGCGGGTTCGAATTCAGCAGGAACAAATAAAATTGAAACAAGCTTTTATGAGCAGCACTAGTTTCTGAGACTTCTGGAACCACCATATCAACTAGTATCACTTTCCCACGCTCCGGTAGCGCTTCATAACAGTTCTTTAGTACCTTCAAGCTATCTTTGTCGACGTACTGATGGATTATCCACTGTTTCATTCACATCCCAATTATGTCATTTAGAAACTGTACAGAATGAACCACTAAAAATTATCAATTCAATTAAATACGCAACCAACGAATATGTTAATTTATGTTTGTTGTTCTCTTAAGTACCATGGAAGATACAAAGAGTAACTTTTAGAGGAATCTCAGTTGTCTTATGACGGACATAGCCAATGTTTCAATTGGTATTGATAGTATTGAACCTAACCTTCATGAAAATGGCATCCCCTTTTGTAATGCTTACAAACATGTCTCCTGCAACGTGCTCAATACCTACAAATTAAAGCGATTTTTCAAAATGTTAACACAGCTAAAGAAGTGATTTATTTGAGATACACAACCCCAAGATTCATCAGATGCCATATATACAGGTGAGTCATTGCTGTGCTAGGGTGTTCCACTTCAACTCTATTTTGAGTTTAACTTAAAATCTAGCCTCGAACAGCTCCTTTCTCATATTTTGGCTAATATTCCTTGGCATGCTAAAAGCTTGTTGATCTGAAGGAGCATCTGGGGTCACATATTATATTATGTCCACCATGTGGTCTATATTTATCTACTCAAGGTTGGGTTTAAAAGCAAAGCATGTCAGTCGATATTCCTAGTTCTCATTGCACGGTGCAAACATCATTTTTCTAGGGGCGGCAATTCGTATTCGTAGGTCATGTTCGTGTCGTGTCAAGTCTTGAATATTCTATTATATGGATCAATTTGAACGCTTTAAGTTAAATTGTTTAGACCTTCAAACCCTAATATGACTTATTTAAATAACGAGTGACACGGTATGACCAGTTTCAACTTGTTTAATAATTAATTAGAAATAAGTTAACACAATACGACCAAATTCAACCCATTTTATATAAAAGGGATTGAACTAACCTGCATAATTCATTTGACTAAATGAACATAATTTCATATAAAGCTTAAATTTATATTTCTTAATAGCCACAATATTTAAAAATAATAAAAAGACTACCTACTAACAAAAAAATCAATTTTTCCAGATTTTAACCTGTAATAAAACTAATATTACAAATCCAACAATAACAAACATTAGTGTAAGGCCAGAATTACAATCCCAACAATAAAAACATAAACATATTAAAAAATATTAATATTACAACTCAACAATAATAAAATTGTCATTTTGAAATAAAATTTAAACGAGTTATTGCGGATTGACCTGTTTATTAACTTTCGTGTTTTAACAGGTCAACTCGTTTTGACCCGAACTCATTTACATCAAATCCAGATTCACTAGTTTCTTTTCATCATTCATATTTTATGGATGATCTCACATACTACCATCCTTAATTTTTCCTCACATTTGTAATGAAAAGCAGTAATTTCTATGCACATAACTATTTGACAAAAATATTGAAATCCATACCAGGATAGGAGGGCAAGTTTTCTATAACGGAAGCCAAGTCAAAGTTAACACCCTTGATGGAAGGGTACTTGGATATGATAATGTTAAGGATGGTGCCATCACCACCGCCCACATCCACAAGCGACTTCAGACCTTCAAAGCCCTTGTACGTCTCAAGGATCTTCTCCAAAATTAATTGGTTGAAACCTTTCATTGAGCCCACGTATACTTCACGGAGTCTTGCATCTTTTAGCACAAACTCACTCATGTTCATCCCATGACCCTTGTTAAAGGGTAGTACACCTTCCAGAACTGCGTCTTTCAAATGGTCCCTGTGATGACGTTTTCATCAAAAAAATTATGCAAAAACAGAGAGAATTAGATGGTGGTGATCTCAACAATCAATACACAAGTAATTGGCTTTTGTTAACTAATTGTAATACCAGGTACTCATGATGACCTTGTCCTGCACAAGATCTAATAGGGGAGCCAGTGTTCCACCATCCTGGTTTCGATCAAAGTATTTTGAGACAGGAGCCAAACCATAAAGCCTGAGAACGTGGCCATCGTTCTGGTGGGTTATAGAGCAAGTAAGAATTGAGTGGCTAGCTAGAACGCGTAGCATACAATCAAGAAGCAAATTAGACGAAACAAGGTTGGCGTTGCTGTGAGTGGGGAGTTGGGATGCTATTTGGGAAGCAGAGAGAAGGGCTCCAGGACCTGCTTTGTCAATAATCTCAAGAACACCAAGATCTATTGCTGCTTTCAGCACACTGGGCAGCACCGATGCACTTGTTAGTTGCATAGCATACTCGGAGATACTCTGCTGATCTTCAGTAGAGGATTTTCCCATCTGACTTTCCTTGGAGCTCATGTATATCAAATAGGAGTCTGTAAATTTGATGCGTGAGGTTGAGGATGCTAGGTAGCTGCAGGGATCTTGTTTATTGGAACCAGACCGTTGAATATTTTATAACCATATGAGATATTAGAGCATGATTTTGAAAGCACATGTTGGACCTCTTCAATCCTCTATGTATAACCTTCGGAAAATTTTTATGTCCCTAAACATAACTCTCATTCCATCTCAATGTCAAACATCACTCAAATATAAATATTTTTAAACTAATTATTGCAACTTTACCAAACTTTCAAATAAAAAATAAAAAATATTTCAATTTTTAAAATCTTCAAACAAAAAATAATATTAAAAAAATTATATTATAACAATATTTTAACTTTATAATATTTTTTTTTCTCATTTTGCAAGACCTAAAAAATATTTAACTCAAACTATCTCACTACTATTCACAAATCATTTTATTACTATTGACAAAATTCTTATATCATTCCTCTGCATTTCAGGGGCTGTTTGGATTAAAAAATTATTTTATAATTATAATTTTTTTAAATTTTCACACAAAATATAATAAATAATTTAATTTTTTTAAATTTTAAAACAATAATAATATAAAAAATAATATTCTAATCTCATCTCACTGTTCAAACATAAGACTACCGAATATTCTCAATTATATTCTACAGGTTCAAGTATGGAAATATATTTAAAATAATATAAATGATTAAATAATTTATACAAATTTTAAATATATAAATTTTGTGCGTATTCCGTAAAAATAATAAAATATATTTCACCGTAAAAAAATATCAAAATATCAAAAAAAAAATTTGTGATGTCTAATTTTTTCAAGAAATATCCAGCCGACTCGACGACAGCTTTAAGATCAAAACAAGGCTCTGGCCTTTTCAGCCTTCCCAAATATAAGACGTAATCTACGGAATATTCTCAATTCCATTCCAAAGCTAACGTATAGGAATAAAATAGTATACATATGTAATTATTTGTAAGATTCTCAAACACGAAATAATTTTCTATTTCAAATGGTAAACTGTTTATTTAATAATTACCTAATTATTATTCAATTACAAAAATTAATACAATTTTTACAAATTTTTAAGATTAAAATAATATTAAAAAATCATATGCAAATAAGTTTTCACCATGGTGTTTAATTACTTCATTTGGCATTCACCCTTTTAAAATGGTGTTAGACCTAATAAGTTTTCTGACTACAATTTTAATGTTATTTCTAAGGGTATGCATAAAAAATTCTGGTATGGTTCGAAATCAGAAATCTAGGTGAATCAAGGTGAATTCGGACGATTCTTTCTCATATTAGACCCGGGCGGATAAGAAGGATTTGGATTTGGTTATGAATCTGTAATAGGATCTTTTAGAAGATGTACAAAAATGCAGAAAAAAAAAACCCAAAATATGGTGGAAATCTCTGTCATTGCATTAAGGAAATTGCAATCATTTTTGAGTATTCAAATATTGAAAAATCCAACCTTTTATATAAACGAAGTCATCAAAATAATCTCAGGTCATTTTAGGTTTTGTTTTGTTTTTTTAATTAAAAAGGTTGTAATCTTGATTTGGTGTGCTATCATAACAATCTGGCCATAATATAAGTGCCTCTTCCACGCCATCTCACATTAGTGGAAGCACGATTGTGCATCAAAAAACAGAAAAATAATAATAATAGTAATAATAAATAAATAATAAAAGAAAATAAAAAGGTTTAGTCTACTTTTTAAAAAATACCAAGAAATTGATATGATTTGTGTAATTATTTCAGTTTGTAATTGTAATTTCTTTTTTTTTTCTTTTTTTTGTCATATTTATTTTTTTGTGTCGTTGTTCCTTGTAAGTTAAACATAGGATTATTCCGTAAGCTCGTAGTTCACACGATGTGACACACCCCAATCGAGTTGATCCATGCGTGGCCTAAATACTTTTTCTACCAAATGAAGTGAAAATTAACGGGTAATGTGCGTGTATACGTGTGTTGATGTACTATTATTTAATTTGTATAAGAAAATAATAAACATAAAGGCTTATAAAAAAAAAGTCTTTTGAATTTTTAAAAATATTTTTTTTAAAAAAACAACCCTTTTAAAAAGTGTTTAAAATATATATTTTTTAAATCTGGGTATTAAAAATGATATCTGAATTTTAAAAAATAACTATAAAATATTTTTAAAAGTTTTAAAAAGTATATTTGAAAAAAAAAAACTCAAAAATTTATTAAACCCGTATATCCGGATTTACATCCAATTATTGCCCCGATTTTTTTCTGGATTATCCGAACAAAGAATCACCCAGTTTTAAGAATCCAGATTCGGATCCGGTTATACATCCTAGTTATTTATGATATAATAAGATTTGGTGGTAACTATATAGGCTCCTAATAGAATTATTATAATGATTAATTAGTACTTGTGTTTAGTTGTAAGAGTGATTAATTAGGCATGTAATAAAATATAATCAATACATGATTATAAAATATTCTGATCTATAATCTTTATAAAATCTTACCATAATGTTTTTAAGGAGCAAATAAAATAAAAAGGTAAGAGCGAGGAAGGTAAATATACACAAACTAATGTGGGAATGAAAAACATAGGGAAGTTGGACCGAGGGAATATTTGGACCAAGCGGGTCTAATTACCAAGTAATTAAGATTAATTATGTGATCTTTAAAAATTAAGACGTGATCGATTAGTTGAATGGTGCTTACTCGATTCATCTGGAGCTTTTGAATGTGATGAAGATGTTGTTCCAGTACTCAAATCAGCTGGTTTGTGCAATGTTCGTTTTTCTCATAATTTTTTCAGAGAGCCGGTTAAATGCATAGTTGAGTTCTTTGCAAAGAAGGGAGAAAGGGGCATTATACAACAGTCTTATACATACATACATATATATATATATATAATATGTCTATTTTTAAAGGAAATCAAATAAGGGTGTTCATCCGGGTTTCGGACCGGGTATCCAGGTATACCCGGCCTGGAACCCGGGTTCAAAATCCGGACCGGGTTTCGGCCCCGTTATAGCCGGGTTATGATCCGGTCCGAAATCCGAATTAATCCGGCTTTTTACAACCCGGAAATCCGGGTTCCGGATAGAACCTGGGTTTTTTTTTTTTTTTTAACTGAAATCATTCTGTTATTAATTTTTTTTATGTTGAAAAAATGTTTATCAAAATTCCAATATTTATTGCAATCTTTTCAAGAAATATTGTTGTAATGCAAAACTTTTTTGTTATATAAAAGCTTATATTTTTTTATATCATTGTCCATGATGATAAAAATATCAACTAATTATAATTAACACATACATATCAACTAATGCTATAAACAACTAATTAACCTAAAAAGAAAAAAAAAATCCACTACATATTATATTATTTGAATTGATTTGCCTAGAACATTACAAAACACATACATTGCTTTAATTAAATAAATAGAGAAATTACACCATTGGCACCAATACGTAAAGATCAGCATCACAAGCACTTAGAAAGGCAAAAATTTATCAGCAACCATTAAATTTGCATCCATCCCGGTATCCTAATCATAAAGAGACCCCATTCGTGTATCCAAAATTGCCAGTTGGGACTTCGCCCATGGTGGATTGTACCTGCCTTCAACCCACAGAACTTCTCCAATATCTTTGTGCTTAAAATCTGGATATTTTGGATTTTTCTGTCAACAAAAGAAAATCTCAATAATATGCTTTGGAAGCAAACATGAACAAGAAATTAGTTCAATGATGCTAAAATTTCAGGTCCACATAGAATACGTCCAGGAATTTTCCAATATTGTTATTTAGTAGAATGAACTATGTCATTATAATATGGTTCAAAGAATTATATTTAACATAACATTTGAATCAAGTTTCATAATTGCTGAAGAATTATCAAGCCAGTACATAGCCGAAAAAATATATATCCACACTTTTTAAGCCAAGAAAAACAACCTATTGTTTATGTTGTTTATTGATCCATTATGCTTTCTATCTTATAATATTCACCCATTGTATTTTCTCATTATAAAAATACCTGTTGTATTTTTCATTTGGCCGTGTAAATTTTGTGCAGATTACATCAAAGCATATCTATTATTCTCCTCATTACATCCTAGGGTATAAGCACATGAACATGTATAAAAGATCCAATCTCCTAATAGAGAAAATTTAAATGGATCTAAATTTAGTACCTTGCCTGCCATCACAGAATTAGATTCACGATCATTCAAAAGGAAAGATGAGAGGCTCCTTTCAACAAAATTCAGGTGCTGAACAACTACCTGCAAAAGAGTTAAAACTATAATTCTCAAGAAAGCTATATGATTTGAATTCCAATTAGCACTGAGCCACTGACAGTATTCATACATAGATGAGTTAGTTTGTTACATACCCAAGCCAATCATGTCTAACAGAGTGACCTTGAGTTGCTGGTCAGCATGCATTCTAGATAAGTAATCGACTCATTTCCCAGTTTCATATTATACCCCTCCATTTCTCAATTGAAAATTTGGAAACTTCTCCCTCTCTTTGTTCTTGTGTCCCAAACTATTAAAGTTTGAAAATTGCCAAGCGAAACCCTTAAAGTGGAATTCCCAAAAACCAAAATATACCAAGCAACGTATGGTTCATATATAACTCACCCATAAAACATAGAATACACAAAAGTCCCCAGCCAACACCCATTTTGAGCACTCGACATCCAACTAATTTCCACCACTTAAGAACCAAACTGTATTATGAAACCCAAAAGTCAATTTACAGTGCCAAATTTAAAAAAATTACAACAAAAATGGCTACAAAACAATTTAATCATGTCCATAAAGAGAAGAGGATGGATGATAGGGTTTTTCCAAGAGGTGAGGGAGGAGGACTTCTTGAGGGATTTCGCGTGAAAGAGAGGGCCTGAGCAAAGAGTGCTATGGG
Source organism: Carya cathayensis (assembly GCA_011037825.1). NCBI lineage: Eukaryota > Viridiplantae > Streptophyta > Magnoliopsida > Fagales > Juglandaceae > Carya > Carya cathayensis. Next base: position 662,897 of record QGSO01000281.1, on the reverse strand, counting down.
TCTCTGTCAGGATTCTGCGGCGTGAGGAACCCATTTGAAGAGAGCTATCTCGTCGGTCTCCTACGGATTGCGGACTGCATTTGAAAGAGATACAGAGATCGAAGAGCGCTACCTCGTCGTCTTCTACGGACTGCGGACTCCATTTGAAAGAGATAAGAGATCGAAAACTATGGACTGCGGAATCGTAGGATTTTTTCAGAGGGAGAATAACGAGCAGAGTGCAATAAGAGAGAGAGAGAGAGAGAGAGAGAGAGAGAGAGAGAGAGAGAGAGAGAGAGAGAGAGAGAGAGACGGCACAAACCCTAATACTAAGAGAAGATGAAGACGGCACAAACTCCATCTGGGGTTTTTTTTGCAACATATATATACTCAAGTACCGGATTGTAAATCCGGAACCCGGTTTACTTACCCGCAACCGGACTGTATAGGTCTGGGTATTATAATCCGGATAATAACCAGAACCCCGTTATCCGGGTTCCGGATCGGGCCGGATTTTTTTTCCGGCCCGGATGAACAGTCTTAAAATCAAAGGCTATATATCTCACCTAGGAAGGGCTGGCTGCTTGTATATTAGATGTAGATAATTGTAGTGTTGTTGTTTTTTTAATCTTATATAAGTTTTAATTTACACAATAGTACTGTGCACCCTTGGTAGCAATAGCATGTATGTTTAGCTTGTTCCAATAGTTGCTCAATCATTGCTGGGTTTTTTTTCTTTATGCTAATACTAATACTTTTGCAGAATCGTCAACTTTAATATTTTGTTTAAATTATGGTCCTATGGGACATATGGTAAATTTTTCATATCTCATTCAAATCTCTAAACATATGATTACTCTGTTCTCTGTGCAAGTCTTCCTACTATTAGGTACAAAATTTTTAGGTTTTTTTTTTTATTAATCTTCTTGTATAGTTTATATAAAGTCTTTGTTGGGAATTTGGACCTCCCAAATTCACCCTCCTAGGATCTACCCTTTGCAGGAATAACAAGAAAAATGAAAAAATAATAACAACACAAGAAATTTACGTGGAAACTCCAAAACAGGAGAAAAACCACTCCTTCAGGTACACACGATTTGAGATGCCCTTCGTCTGATACAACTTTTCAAGTTTTTCCCAGAGTTCCTTTGCCGTAGATATTCCATGCACATTTACAAGAACATTTTTGGCCAGGCACAGACGTATCGCACTTGCTGTTCTCAAATCCAGATCCTCCCAATCTTCATCGCTCATTTTAGATCTGCTCCTTTCACCAGTCACACTAGTACCAGTGCTGACTTCAGGTGTTAGTCTGCCCTTCAATGCCTTGTGTAATCCTGATTGAATCAAGATATCCTTGACTTGTACTTGCCACAAGCCAAAATTGATTCTCCCATCAAATTTCTCCACCTCAAATTTGACAAGATTTGAAGGCATACTTCCTAATATTGCTTTGATGAATTTACTATAGAAATGAATAGTACCTCACTAAGTCAGTTCACAGGAAAGATTGGAGGGTCACAATGGACACACTTAAAATTTCCAATCTCCTAGACAGAACCTCCTTAGACTGTACGTATCCACACTACCACACCAAAAATCCACCACACAAAAAGAATCTAGTGGCTCTGATACCAATTGTTGGGAATTTGGACCTCCCAAATTCACCCCCCTAGGATCTACCCTTTGCAGGAATAACAAGAAAAATGAAAAAATAATAACAACATAAGAAATTTACGTGAAACTCCAAAACAGGAGAAAAACCACCAGACCCAGAGAAGAAAATCCACTATGTGAAAAATTATTACAATCATACAATTTTTCTCCTCACCCCAAATACACTCACAAAGCTACCCCACTAGTAAAACTTTAACTTTACACCTCTTCCCCTTTTTACAAAAAGGTCAATAGAGGAATTTAACTAAAGTCAAAAGTTACTAGATAAGCTTTCAACTGGTGTACTTAAACTAAGAGGCTAAGCCTCTTATTTATATTTGAGGCCTATGCCCCTTTCCTTTAATCCCACCGATGTGGGACTAATAAAAGAGCAAAATAGTCAACAGTCTTTATATTTTTTAAGCACTGGTGGTGATCTCAACAATCAATACACAAGTAATTGGCTTTTGTTAACTAATTGTAATACCAGGTACTCATGATGACCTTGTCCTGCACAAGATCTAATAGGGGAGCCAGTGTTCCACCATCCTGGTTTCGATCAAAGTATTTTGAGACAGGAGCCAAACCATAAAGCCTGAGAACGTGGCCATCGTTCTGGTGGGTTATAGAGCAAGTAAGAATTGAGTGGCTAGCTAGAACGCGTAGCATACAATCAAGAAGCAAATTAGACGAAACAAGGTTGGCGTTGCTGTGAGTGGGGAGTTGGGATGCTATTTGGGAAGCAGAGAGAAGGGCTCCAGGACCTGCTTTGTCAATAATCTCAAGAACACCAAGATCTATTGCTGCTTTCAGCACACTGGGCAGCACCGATGCACTTGTTAGTTGCATAGCATACTCGGAGATACTCTCTGATCTTCAGTAGAGGATTTTCCCATCTGACTTTCCTTGGAGCTCATGTATATCAAATAGGAGTCTGTAAATTTGATGCGTGAGGTTGAGGATGCTAGGTAGCTGCAGGGATCTTGTTTATTGGAACCAGACCGTTGAATATTTTATAACCATATGAGATATTAGAGCATGATTTTGAAAGCACATGTTGGACCTCTTCAATCCTCTATGTATAACCTTCGGAAAATTTTTATGTCCCTAAACATAACTCTCATTCCATCTCAATGTCAAACATCACTCAAATATAAATATTTTTAAACTAATTATTGCAACTTTACCAAACTTTCAAATAAAAAATAAAAAATATTTCAATTTTTAAAATCTTCAAACAAAAAATAATATTAAAAAAATTATATTATAACAATATTTTAACTTTATAATATTTTTTTTTCTCATTTTGCAAGACCTAAAAAATATTTAACTCAAACTATCTCACTACTATTCACAAATCATTTTATTACTATTGACAAAATTCTTATATCATTCCTCTGCATTTCAGGGGCTGTTTGGATTAAAAAATTATTTTATAATTATAATTTTTTTAAATTTTCACACAAAATATAATAAATAATTTAATTTTTTTAAATTTTAAAACAATAATAATATAAAAAATAATATTCTAATCTCATCTCACTGTTCAAACATAAGACTACCGAATATTCTCAATTATATTCTACAGGTTCAAGTATGGAAATATATTTAAAATAATATAAATGATTAAATAATTTATACAAATTTTAAATATATAAATTTTGTGCGTATTCCGTAAAAATAATAAAATATATTTCACCGTAAAAAAATATCAAAATATCAAAAAAAAAATTTGTGATGTCTAATTTTTTCAAGAAATATCCAGCCGACTCGACGACAGCTTTAAGATCAAAACAAGGCTCTGGCCTTTTCAGCCTTCCCAAATATAAGACGTAATCTACGGAATATTCTCAATTCCATTCCAAAGCTAACGTATAGGAATAAAATAGTATACATATGTAATTATTTGTAAGATTCTCAAACACGAAATAATTTTCTATTTCAAATGGTAAACTGTTTATTTAATAATTACCTAATTATTATTCAATTACAAAAATTAATACAATTTTTACAAATTTTTAAGATTAAAATAATATTAAAAAATCATATGCAAATAAGTTTTCACCATGGTGTTTAATTACTTCATTTGGCATTCACCCTTTTAAAATGGTGTTAGACCTAATAAGTTTTCTGACTACAATTTTAATGTTATTTCTAAGGGTATGCATAAAAAATTCTGGTATGGTTCGAAATCAGAAATCTAGGTGAATCAAGGTGAATTCGGACGATTCTTTCTCATATTAGACCCGGGCGGATAAGAAGGATTTGGATTTGGTTATGAATCTGTAATAGGATCTTTTAGAAGATGTACAAAAATGCAGAAAAAAAAAACCCAAAATATGGTGGAAATCTCTGTCATTGCATTAAGGAAATTGCAATCATTTTTGAGTATTCAAATATTGAAAAATCCAACCTTTTATATAAACGAAGTCATCAAAATAATCTCAGGTCATTTTAGGTTTTGTTTTGTTTTTTTAATTAAAAAGGTTGTAATCTTGATTTGGTGTGCTATCATAACAATCTGGCCATAATATAAGTGCCTCTTCCACGCCATCTCACATTAGTGGAAGCACGATTGTGCATCAAAAAACAGAAAAATAATAATAATAGTAATAATAAATAAATAATAAAAGAAAATAAAAAGGTTTAGTCTACTTTTTAAAAAATACCAAGAAATTGATATGATTTGTGTAATTATTTCAGTTTGTAATTGTAATTTCTTTTTTTTTTCTTTTTTTTGTCATATTTATTTTTTTGTGTCGTTGTTCCTTGTAAGTTAAACATAGGATTATTCCGTAAGCTCGTAGTTCACACGATGTGACACACCCCAATCGAGTTGATCCATGCGTGGCCTAAATACTTTTTCTACCAAATGAAGTGAAAATTAACGGTAATGTGCGTGTTACGGTGTTGATGTACTATTATTTAATTTGTATAAGAAAATAATAAACATAAAGGCTTATAAAAAAAAAGTCTTTTGAATTTTTAAAAATATTTTTTTTAAAAAAACAACCCTTTTAAAAAGTGTTTAAAATATATATTTTTTAAATCTGGGTATTAAAAATGATATCTGAATTTTAAAAAATAACTATAAAATATTTTTAAAAGTTTTAAAAAGTATATTTGAAAAAAAAAAACTCAAAAATTTATTAAACCCGTATATCCGGATTTACATCCAATTATTGCCCCGATTTTTTTCTGGATTATCCGAACAAAGAATCACCCAGTTTTAAGAATCCAGATTCGGATCCGGTTATACATCCTAGTTATTTATGATATAATAAGATTTGGTGGTAACTATATAGGCTCCTAATAGAATTATTATAATGATTAATTAGTACTTGTGTTTAGTTGTAAGAGTGATTAATTAGGCATGTAATAAAATATAATCAATACATGATTATAAAATATTCTGATCTATAATCTTTATAAAATCTTACCATAATGTTTTTAAGGAGCAAATAAAATAAAAAGGTAAGAGCGAGGAAGGTAAATATACACAAACTAATGTGGGAATGAAAAACATAGGGAAGTTGGACCGAGGGAATATTTGGACCAAGCGGGTCTAATTACCAAGTAATTAAGATTAATTATGTGATCTTTAAAAATTAAGACGTGATCGATTAGTTGAATGGTGCTTACTCGATTCATCTGGAGCTTTTGAATGTGATGAAGATGTTGTTCCAGTACTCAAATCAGCTGGTTTGTGCAATGTTCGTTTTTCTCATAATTTTTTCAGAGAGCCGGTTAAATGCATAGTTGAGTTCTTTGCAAAGAAGGGAGAAAGGGGCATTATACAACAGTCTTATACATACATACATATATATATATATATAATATGTCTATTTTTAAAGGAAATCAAATAAGGGTGTTCATCCGGGTTTCGGACCGGGTATCCAGGTATACCCGGCCTGGAACCCGGGTTCAAAATCCGGACCGGGTTTCGGCCCCGTTATAGCCGGGTTATGATCCGGTCCGAAATCCGAATTAATCCGGCTTTTTACAACCCGGAAATCCGGGTTCCGGATAGAACCTGGGTTTTTTTTTTTTTTTTAACTGAAATCATTCTGTTATTAATTTTTTTTATGTTGAAAAAATGTTTATCAAAATTCCAATATTTATTGCAATCTTTTCAAGAAATATTGTTGTAATGCAAAACTTTTTTGTTATATAAAAGCTTATATTTTTTTATATCATTGTCCATGATGATAAAAATATCAACTAATTATAATTAACACATACATATCAACTAATGCTATAAACAACTAATTAACCTAAAAAGAAAAAAAAAATCCACTACATATTAATTATTTGAATTGATTTGCCTAGAACATTACAAAACACATACATTGCTTTAATTAAATAAATAGAGAAATTACACCATTGGCACCAATACTAAAGATCAGCATCACAAGCACTTAGAAAGGCAAAAATTTATCAGCAACCATTAAATTTGCATCCATCCCGGTATCCTAATCATAAAGAGACCCCATTCGTGTATCCAAAATTGCCAGTTGGGACTTCGCCCATGGTGGATTGTACCTGCCTTCAACCCACAGAACTTCTCCAGTATCTTTGTGCTTAAAATCTGGATATTTTGGTTTTTCTGTCAACAAAAGAAAATCTCAATAATATGCTTTGGAAGCAAACATGAACAAGAAATTAGTTCAATGATGCTAAAATTTCAGGTCCACATAGAATACGTCCAGGAATTTTCCAATATTGTTATTTAGTAGAATGAACTATGTCATTATAATATGGTTCAAAGAATTATATTTAACATAACATTTGAATCAAGTTTCATAATTGCTGAAGAATTATCAAGCCAGTACATAGCCGAAAAAATATATATCCACACTTTTCAAGCCAAGAAAAACAACCTATTGTTTATGTTGTTTATTGATCCATTATGCTTTCTATCTTATAATATTCACCCATTGTATTTTCTCATTATAAAAACACCTGTTGTATTTTTCATTTGGCCGTGTAAATTTTGTGCAGATTACATCAAAGCATATCTATTATTCTCCTCATTACATCCTAGGGTATAAGCACATGAACATGTATAAAAGATCCAATCTCCTAATAGAGAAAATTTAAATGGATTTAAATTTAGTACCTTGCCTGCCATCACAGAATTAGATTCACGATCATTCAAAGGGAAAGATGAGAGGCTCCTTTCAACAAAATTCAGGTGCTGAACAACTACCTGCAAAAGAGCTAAAACTATCATTCTCAAGAAAGCTATATGATTTGAACTCCAATTAGCACTGAGCCACTGACAGTATTCATACATAGATGAGTTAGTTTGTTACATACCCAAGCCAATCATGTCTAACAGAGTGACCTTGAGTTGCTGGTCAGCATGCATTCTAGATAAGTAATCGACTCATTTCCCAGTTTCATATTATACCCCTCCATTTCTCAATTGAAAATTTGGAAACTTCTCTCTCTCTTTGTTCTTGTGTCCCAAACTATTAAAGTTTGAAAATTGCCACACGAAACCCTTAAAGTGGAATTCCCAAAAACCAAAATATACCAAGCAACGTATGGTTCATATATAACTCACACCCATAAAACATAGAATACACAAAAGTCCCCAGCCAACACCCATTTTGAGCACTCGACATTCAACTAATTTCCACCACTTAAGAACCAAACTGTATTATGAAACCCAAAAGTCAATTTACAGTGCCAAATTTAAAAAATTACAACAAAAAATGGCTACAAAACAATTTAATCATGTCCATAAAGAGAAGAGGATGGATGATAAGGTTTTACCAAGAGGTGAGGGAGGAGGACTTCTTGAGGGATTTCGCGTGAAAGAGAGGGGCCTGAGCAAGAGTGCTATGGGTCTCTGTCAGGATCTGCGGCGTGAGGAACCCATTTGAAGAGAGCTATCTCGTCGGTCTCCTACGGATGCGGATGCATTTGAAAGAGATACAGAGATCGAAGAGCGCTACCTCGTCGTCTTCTACGGACTGCGACTCCATTTGAAAGAGATAAGAGATCGAAAACTATGGACTGCGGAATCGTAGGATTTTTTCAGAGGGAGAATAACGAGCAGAGTGCAATAGAGAGAGAGAGAGAGAGAGAGAGAGAGAGAGAGAGAGAGAGAGAGAGAGAGAGAGAGAGAGAGAGAGACGGCACAAACCCTAATACTAAGAGAAGATGAAGACGGCACAAACTCCATCTGGGGTTTTTTTTGCAACATATATATACTCAAGTACCGGATTGTAAATCCGGAACCCGGTTTACTTACCCGCAACCGGACTGTATAGGTCTGGGTATTATAATCCGGATAATAACCAGAACCCCGTTATCCGGGTTCCGGATCGGGCCGGATTTTTTTTCCGGCCCGGATGAACAGTCTTAAAATCAAAGGCTATATATCTCACCTAGGAAGGGCTGGCTGCTTGTATATTAGATGTAGATAATTGTAGTGTTGTTGTTTTTTTAATCTTATATAAGTTTTAATTTACACAATAGTACTGTGCACCCTTGGTAGCAATAGCATGTATGTTTAGCTTGTTCCAATAGTTGCTCAATCATTGCTGGGTTTTTTTTCTTTATGCTAATACTAATACTTTTGCAGAATCGTCAACTTTAATATTTTGTTTAAATTATGGTCCTATGGGACATATGGTAAATTTTTCATATCTCATTCAAATCTCTAAACATATGATTACTCTGTTCTCTGTGCAAGTCTTCCTACTATTAGGTACAAAATTTTTAGGTTTTTTTTTTTATTAATCTTCTTGTATAGTTTATATAAAGTCTTTGTTGGGAATTTGGACCTCCCAAATTCACCCTCCTAGGATCTACCCTTTGCAGGAATAACAAGAAAAATGAAAAAATAATAACAACACAAGAAATTTACGTGGAAACTCCAAAACAGGAGAAAAACCACTCCTTCAGGTACACACGATTTGAGAGCCCTTCGTCTGATACAACTCTTCAAGTTTTTCCCAGAGTTCCTTTGCCGTAGATATTCCATGCACATTTGCAAGAACATTTTTGGCCAAGCACAGACGTATCGCACTTGCTGTTCTCAAATCCAGATCCTCCCAATCTTCATCGCTCATTTTAGATCTGCTCTTTTCACCAGTCACACTAGTACCAGTGCTGACTTCAGGTGTTGGTCTGCCCTTCAATGCCTTGTGTAATCCTGATTGAATCAAGATATCCTTGACTTGTACTTGCCACAAGCCAAAATTGATTCTCCCATCAAATTTCTCCACCTCAAATTTGACAAGATTTGAAGGCATACTTCCTGATATTGTTTGATGAATTTACTGTAGAAATGAATAGTACCTCACTAAGTCAGTTCCCAGGAAAGATTGGAGGGTCACAATGGACACACTTAAAATTTCCAATCTCCTAGACAGAACCTCCTTAGACTGTACGTATCCACACTACCACACCAAAACTCCACCCCACAAAAAGAACCTAGTGGCTCTGATACCAATTGTTGGGAATTTGGACCTCCCAAATTCACCCCCCTAGGATCTACCCTTTGCAGGAATAACAAGAAAAATAGAGAAATAATAACAACACAAGAAATTTACGTGGAAACTCCAAAACAGGAGAAAAACCACCAGACCCAGAGAAGAAAATCCACTATGTGAAAAATTATTACAATCACACAATTTTTCTCCTCACCCCAAACACACCCACAAAGCTACCCCACTAGTAAAACTTTAACTTTACACCTCTTCCCCTTTTTACAAAAAGGTCAATAGAGGAATTTAACTAAAGTCAAAAGTTACTAGATAAGCTTTCAACTGGTGCACTTAAACTAAGAGGCTAAGCCTCTTATTTATATTTGAGGCCTATGCCCCTTTCCTTTAATCCCACCGATGTGGGACTAATAAAAGAGCAAAATAGTCAACAGTCTTTATATTTTTTAAGCACTAAATTGGTTTTGGGCTTTTATGTTTCCCTTTGTAACCCCCAAATTCCATTATATGAACGTCNAACAGTCTTTATATTTTTTAAGCACTAAATTGGTTTTGGGCTTTTATGTTTCCCTTTGTAACCCCCAAATTCCATTATATGAACGTCTGTCCATGTAAGACTAACCATGAGGTAAAAAGATCCTTAAAAAGACTTGAATCGCGATAGAATTTGTGAGAAATGCTTGAGAGTTTGATTTCCCTCGAGAAATTTGTAACGTTAATGGTGGCGATCATGTGTCCATGTAAGACTAACCATGAGGTAAAAAGATCCTTAAAAAGACTTGAATCGCGATAGAATTTGTGAGAAATGCTTGAGAGTTTGATTTCCCTCGAGAAATTTGTAACGTTAATGGTGGCGATCATGAATGTAATTGATTGATATTTCCAATAGGTTTATTTAGACATGAACTTCATCGAGATAGGATGAAGGTTCAAAAGTATAGAAACACCTATTTCTCCTCTTAAAAGGCCTGATAGGAGGAGTAAGGTAACTCCTTATAAAGTCCAGGATTAGTTTGTTCCTAAGTCATGTGGGACTCCTTAATATGCCCCCTCACGTGTGGACCGGTATTTTCGGTACCATCATCGTGGGTAGATCTCAGGAGCCCATAATTGATCATGAATGTAATTGACTGATATTTCCAGTAGGTTTATTTAGACATGGATTTCATCGAGATAGGATGAAGGTTCAAAAGTATAGAAACACCTATTTCTCCTCTTAAAATGCCTGATAGGAGGAATAAGGTAACTCCTTATAAAGTCCAGGATTAGTTTATTCCTAAGTCATGTGAGACTCCTCAATATGCCCCCTCACGTGTGGGCTGGTATTTCCGGTACCATCATTGTGGGTAGATCTCAGGAGTCCATAATTGATCATAGGTTAGCCTGCTCTGATAACATATGGAAACACTCATTTCTCCCCTTAAAAGGCCTGATAGGAGGAGTATGGTAACTCCTTATAAAGCCCAGGATTAGTTTGTTCCTAAATCATGTGGGACTCCTCAATAAAAAGTAACAAAAATACCCAATTTTATTAATACCATTCACTTGGTTATAAATGAGGAATATAGAGGAATACTGTGATTACATCATAAAAAAGGCAGCTTAGAATTGTTCGAAGATCAACCTTACATCGATCTTTTATTGCTCGACCGACAAGATAAATATAGAAATGATTGAACATGTCAAAGAAACATAAATTTGACAGTCTGCGCGCAGAACAGCACAGGTGGCATTATAGCTCAAGCACCAGACGCTCTGAACATGTCCAAACAGCATTCAGTTGCAAGGCCGCTGCTCCAAAACTTCTCATAATACTCCCCATAGGTAAAATTTCTATACACTGCTGGCTGATCAACGTTGATCAGCTCCTTAGCAGGTCCAATCACAGCATCTGGGGATGGACAGTAGAATGTTGGAATGGATATTCTCTCCTTGTTGCAGTTCACAACCGCTCGATGCAGCACACTCTTGTGTTGATCATTGCTAATCACCTGATTACAAAAGGAAACCTTAGAATCTTATGCAACTAAATCATGACATTATTTCTCATAGAAAAGAAGCTAATTATTCCACCTGCATTTGGTCTCCAATGTTGATAATGAAGGTATTCGGAATAGGATTGACAGCAATCCATTTTCCGTTTCTTAAAACCTGCAATCCAGGAACATCATCCTGAAGAAGAATTGTTATTAAATTAGGATCAGTATGGCCAGGCAAACCATAAGTAAGTTCTGGCTGCGGACAGGGTGGATAGTAATTCAATGCCATGTGTTGGGCTTGCTTCCCCAAAGCCTTCTCAATGTAGTCTCTTTGCAGGCCTAAGCTCTCGGATATGGCCTCAAGAAGTCTTAGCACTAACCCTCTGATACTGGTGCAGTACTCAGCCAAGTCCTCCCTACACAAAAAACAATTCAATTAACCACTTTTGATCAAAATAATCGATAAAACTTTTTATTTTTATTTTTTCTAAGTCAATTGCCCTTTAAAACTTTCAATTTAAGCAGAAAACTCCAGAGGATAGCAATGGAGGACATGAATCCTAGCTCTAGCCCACCTAAAGGATGGAGGATTTGAAGGCCATTCGTGCACATAGTCCTCGAGAGGATAGCAATGGAGTCTTAAAAAATCTCTCCAGCTGGAAACTTTTTCTGTCTTAACATTGAAACTAGCGGAAAGCCTGGTGGTTTTGGAAGGGTCGTCGGAGTAATTCTTCATCCTCTCGCTCTCTGGCAATCGGAAAAACTCTCTTGCTACGTCCATGATTTTACTAATCATTGTCACTGGTATTCCATGATTTTTAACCTGAGATCAACGCATTGCATGCAATAAATAGTAAGGAAAAAAGTTCATAAATCACGAAAAATATAAAATTTTATGATCAAACAATAGATTATATACACATATAATTCTGGGTACCTGAAAGAAACCATCATGTTGACATGCCTGGCCAATCTGTTTGATAATATCCTCACGATTGGGGCCCTCCAGGCCCTGGAGATCGATGAGAGGAATGAAGCCCTGATCAGATATCTGAACGTCTGAGAGATTTGGCCGGTCGGAAATGGGTCGAATGTAATTTGAGGGAACATGGCTCATAGTTGGTGCGAGGTCGGTCAGCAGGAGCTTAGTGTTGGCCATTAGTGCAATTGCGAGCTAGCAAAACCTGCGAACCGCTTGAATTATGAGGAATGTGAGTCGGCGAAAACTGAGGTTGTACCCCACTCTATTTATACACGAACATAGCTAGATGAGTGCACGAACATAGCAAGATGAGTGCGCCAAGAATGACATCACCCACCCACACCAAGAAGACATCACCCACCCACGTAAGCATTTAAATATATGAAAAATTATATTTATAGTTGTAGAATATGCAAGTCTTGTACATCCTTTTAAAAAAATAGTTAAATTTAGAATGTACATAAAAAATATATATATTTTTTAATAATAGACCTCATTTTTTTTAAAATAAATTCGTAGAAATACCTATACATCTTAAAACTATACCTAACATTACTCTTTTTTAAGATTTTTTAAATTTTTTTCCTTTACATGCCACGTGTTGTTAATGCATGTCATGATCATGATGTGCTTTGAGTGGATGAGCTAATGTTAATAACTGCGTCGTGGTGGTGTTTTCATTCATTAATTTCTTCGACGGAATTCAAACCTTCACCAAGAGGAAAAATCAAAAATATATTTGAATATAGATGTAGATCATTTGGGGCACGGTTTCTCATAGGAAACGTACACCGATAGTACTGAGTTTTATAGGCATTAAAAATTCAACGAAACATTAACCACTCGTGCAGATTTGAGGATAAATCAATTTATAGTAGGAAAAATATAGTTGTAAGTACAATTGTGCATTAATTTGTGTATCAATGTGATGTGATTGGTCAAAAAGTAAATTTTATTGAAAATAATGTTAATTTAAATTTTAAATATGAATAAATCAGTATTAGTACACAGATTAGTGCGTAACTGTTCTTGTACGTAGCAAAACTCTCTATAGTATATACAGCGGTCTACAGGTAATGACATCTACCTTTTGATAATTTTAAGAGTACAAGTGAGAATTTGCTAGCTAGCTAACGTATATACGCTTACGCAAGAAGAGAACCATAAGGCATTGAATAAAAAATCGATATTTTTTTACGGAAAATGATATTTATTGTTTTAAAATTTGTAAAATTAATATACTTTTTTTTAAAAAGTGATTAATTAATTAAAATTTATAAAAAAAATAATTTTTAATAACAAACTCAATTTAAAAAAAAAAAATATGTAAAATTTGTTCACCTTATTAAAACTATAGCTAACATTACCATTTTATAATTCTTTTCATACACCTCATACTGATGTTTAGAAGAAGTTAAGACGGCAGATATACCAATAATCGAACTCGTTGATTGCTGACTCAGCCAGGTTTTGGCACTTGTATATTTTCACGTTTTAATTGCACGTACGAAGCATCTGATCTCTGTCTGTGGTAGCATTTACCTCGATATGACAAATAATAACAAAAAAATTCTTAGAATAATATTTTAGTATATCTATAATAATATAATTTTTTTGTTTTATCGGATTTGATTTATTGTATAAATTAATTAGTATATTCGTTAGTTTATTATATTCCTATTTGTTTTTCTAATCTTATTTACCTATAAATACGAATAGATATTATATATTAAGGTAATTTAAAAACCAATCACACAGGGTATCACTGATACAAACTGGCGGTCAGAGTTGGAATAAGCATAAGACCGTTCGGCCGATAAAAAAGAAATTTGAAAAAAATATCGGTCGATTTAGTCCCAATTTAAATTTAGTTCAAATCTCTAAACCGGCCAATTTTATATATATATTATACATATATAAAACGCTCGACCCCTCCCCTCCCTCTTCTTCTTCGTTCTTCTTCGTGTTTTAGAATCTCTCTCCTCTCTTACAAGCAACCCTGCAACGCCACAGCCCTCCACTCTCCTACTCCTTTACAGGGCCATCAACAGGAAACTGAAGAATCAACTGAAATCATGCATACACTAGAGCTATCGGTTTGCTCCCCCTAATTGGTGGGTTCTAAACATTTGAAAAATCCACCAGTGCAACGTCTATAGAAGACCAAAATTGTATCGATGATGTCAGTTTTCACCCCTATTATATATTCAGCAATAAATAAAATTAACGAACATATAACTTCAAATTATTTATCCCTCCTCCTCTACCCAATTTTTTTTAAAAAAAAAAAATTTAATTCTATGCCTGCATGCGTAACGTTTGTGTGCCCCCGTACATGGCTAATTTCAATCAGACGCAGGGAGGACAGGTACTAGCAACTTGTCATTGCCAAGTGTGTACGATGCTGTCTTGACATGCATCGTGGTGCACATGAAATGCGCAGTACTTGACATGCATGAGATCATCGTACTGACATCACCATCCAAACGTCATGCTTAGTTGGAAATGACAGGAGGCCGTTATATCATACTTCCGTTCATATCTATCTCAAATTTTATTTTTCAGCCGACATATGTTGTTAAAGATTATTACCTATCATCCATCTTGACTATTCATTCATCTTGAAAGACAGCCGTAATTTGCTACTTTTACTTTGAAAGAGTATCAAACTTAATTTTTCTCGTTAAGTTCTGTTTGTAGTTACAGTAAAAGTTTAAAAAAAATTAAATAATTTTGAAAGTTTTTTAATAAAAAAATTAGGTTGTTTGAGTGTTAAATATTAAAATACTTTTAATTTAAAATAAGCTTAAAAGTACGTTTGAGGAAAATCATAATTTTGATATTTTTTCTCAAAAGTACTTTTCAGAATAATACAAAACGTAATTTGAATTTTACAAAGACTGTTAAATGAACGAAAATACTCATACAACTTTCAGATAATTACAATTTTTAAACTTTGAAGGATATGTTCATAATTTTTAAACATTTAAATAATCACCATTTCAATCTTAAAAAATATTTTTTTAATTTATTTTTAAATAAATGTAACATGTTTAAAAATGTTTAAACATAGAATTATCAAATAATAAATAAAATTTTAATAATATAATTTATTACTTAATTTATAAATTATAAGTTAAAAATTTATAAGATACATTTCATACTGCAATTCCCAACACGCACTAAAATTATGATCTTTTTTGAGTTTGGTACGTTTTAAAATTGACTTTTCCACCGAAAGAGCGTTTTGAAACGGATTCAGAAGATATGCACCAAACATATTATCGAGTACCAAGGAAGCTGTGGCTAGAAAGACGGGCGGGGCTTTCACTTGTCAATAACGGTGCCTACTTTTACAGACATGAACTAGCTCTTGTCTACATAAAATATTTAGGTACTGTTTGGCCACTTGAAATTTTTATTTTAAATTTAAAATTCTCATCTCATCATTACAACTTTTTCAAATCACAATACAAAATATAATAAATAATTTAACTATTTCTTAACTTTTTCAAATTTCAAAACAATAATAATATTAAAATATAATATTTTAATATTTTATTTTAAAATTCAAAATTTTCATCTGAAAATTTTTAGTGACCAAGCAGAACTTAGTTTTAAAAAAACCAAAATTGTTAAGGTGATTATCAAATGTGCACACAAATATAAATAGATTTTTTTAATTTTTCTTTAATTATTTTTAAACATCCTTAATCATTAAGAAAAAAAATTAAAAAAATAAATTTACTAATAATCACTTCTTTAACTATTAAAATATATATGTATATATATATATATGAGTGTGCACATTTGATAAGCATATTTGATAGTCATAGACTCATACTATCATTTTCATTTAAAAAAATGATGTAAAGAGGTTGTTTGGATAGTGCAATAAGATAATATGGTTTTACTTAAAAGTTGAGTAAAATATTATTAGAATATTATTTTTTAATATTATTATTATTTTATGATTTTAAAAAGTTGAATTGTTTATTATATTTTGTATAAGAATTTTAAAAAGTTGTAATGATGAGATGAGATTAGTTGAAACTGTTTCTCAATCCAAATAACCTTAAATATAATAATTTTACAGTGTAGAGAAATTATATATATCTTTTAAAAAAATTAAATTTATTATTAAAAAATAAATTTTCTATGTGAATCTTATATTTATCCACTTTTTTCAATTTGAATACATGGAATTTACATATCTAAAAACTGTAAATATCATTTCTCTATTTTTAATCTATTTAATTTTGTATAGTTTATTTGAAGTTATATATGAATATATATATATATATATATATTGTATATAATATATTTACATGATACGGTTTGATTTGTTAAAAACAATTAAATATCTGCATGATGTTTATATATTAATTGAAAAAATTTCATTAGATTTAATATTTTGTTTTGTAATTTAGTATTTTTAATTATTCAATTCATTCAACACACACACATACATATTATATATATATATATATATGAGTACAAACAAAACTCGAGTAATAACTCGACTCGGCTCGATTCGGCTCAAACTCGTTAAAGAGTACAAATAATAATCGATAAATAATTCGACTCAGCTCGAGCTCGTGTTTGATCAGCTCAAATTCAGCTAGGCTTGCTTTCAGCTCGAGCTTGAACTCAAGTTATTTCAGTCTAATTCGACTGGATAATCCAAAAGCTCAACTCAACTCATATTGATTATAGCCCAACACACAAGTCCTCCCAATAGAAAAACAACTTAATTAATCATTTTTAATCATACTAATCGATTCACCTGTACTTCTCATCGCCATGGTGGTTAATTACATCATTTGGCAGCCACCCTTTTAAAATGGTTTTAGACCTAATGAGTTTTCTGATTGCAATTTTGGTGTTATTTCTAGGGGTGTGCATAAAAAATCCCAGTCCAGTCTGGAACTCGAAATTCAGATGAATTCAGACCTAAATTCCTGTTTTGTTTTTTGTTTTAATTAAAGATGCTGTAATCTTTCTTTGGTATGCTATCATAACAATCTGCCCATAATATAAGTGCCTATTCCACGCCATGAGCTCATGTTAGTGGAAGCACCATTCAGCATCAAAAAACAGAAAATAAATAAATAATAAAAGAAAAGAAAATTGTTAGTTTACTTTTAAAAAATTACTAAGAAATTGATATGATTTGTGTAATTATTTTAGTTTGTAATTGTAATTTCTTTTTTTTTCTTGTCATAATTATTACTTTTTGTCGTTGTTTCTTGTCAGTTAAACATAGGACTATTCCGTAATGAAAAATACTATTTCCATAGATAATTTCTACCGAATTTTATTTTTAATTTTTTTATTTAGTGATTAAGTAAGTATTTTTAAATAAATATGTGATTTTTTTATTTTTAAAAATATTTAAATAGTTTTAAAAAATGGTGAAAGAAAAAGTGGAAAAAAAAAAAAACAGAGAGAGAGAGAGAGAGAGAGAGAGAGAAGAAGAAGGTTGCACTTATCTCGGTAGAGGATTTCGCTGTGTGTACCTAGCATGATCCATCCGTAATTAAGCTCCTAGCTCACACGATGTGACGCACCAGTTGGTCCGTGCGTGGCCTAAATAATTGTTCTACTAATGTGCGTATGTTGAAGTGTTATTATTTATTTTTTATAAAAAATATAATAAACATAGAGTCCTATTAAAAAAGACAAAAGTTTTTTAATTGTTAAAACTTTTAGTTGTAAGAGTGATTAATTAGGCACGTAATAAAATATAATCAATACATGATTATAAAATATTCTGATCTATAATCTTTACAAAATCTTACCATAATGTTTTTAAGGAGCAAATAAAATAAAAAGGTAAGAGCAAGGATGGTAAATGTTCACAAACAGTGGGAATGAAAAAAATAGGGAAGCTGGACCGAGGGAATATTTGGACCAAGCGGGTCAAATTAAAATTACCAAGTAATTAAGATTAATTATGTGATCATTAAACATTGATACGTGATCGATTGGTTGAATGGTGCTTACTCAATTTGTTAACGACATGTTTCGCACACCTTTAGGCCAAGTTCTCAGCAACTCGGGTATTCGATCTTGAGCATGCAAATATAAAAAAAAAACATCGCGAGACAGAAGCCTTGGCGGAGGCCGGAGAATCTCTGATACCAAAATTAGTATCACCTTAGCATTTTGTGCAATGGAAGAGGGAATTCAGAGAGAGTTCCTACTACTTGGAGATTGCCTTTTATACCCAATTTCTTAAGTCAACTGCCCATGCATGTTGTCAAGGGGATGTGTCCCCTCAACAGTTCCTTCGGTCAGGTTCCTTTAATGCGGTGTGGCTTCTAGGGTGGTGCTATTAATGCGGCATGACTCCCTATCTTGTTTATCCTGCAAATGCACACCATCAGACTCTTTCTTCCCCATCCTTCAGAGGATCAAGGGTCCTTCGCGATTTGCATCCACTTGTCTACTTAGAACTACATGGGACTAGACTCCATAAAGAGATGCCGAGGTGGCGTGTTCCCTCTTCCTTTGCGTTATGTTGGATTTCCCGCGAGTTCAAAATCGTAGGCCAACTTCTACTCCTAGGTCGTGGTCCATCGATGGATTGCCCTGCTGACCTGGGCCCCCTTCGTATTTGGGCCTGTGCTCTAGGCCTTTGGCCCAAGGGAAAAATCTCATTACATGATTCATTTGGAGCTTTTGAATGTAATGAAGATGTTGTTCCAGTACTCAAATTAGCAGGTTTGCGCATTAAGTTTACTTAGCTTTTCAGCGAGTTTAATTGCATAGCTGAGTTCTTTGCAAAGATGCAAGAAATGGGCATTATACAACAGTCTTTTATATATATATATATATAATGTCTATTTTTAAGGATATCAAAGGCTATATATCTCACCTAGAAAGGGCTAGCTGCCTGTATATTAGATGTAGATAATTGTAGCGTTGTTTTTTAAAACTTATATTAGTCGTAATTTACACAATAGTACTCTGCACCCTTGGTAGCAATAGCATGTATGTTTAGCTTCTTCCAATAATTGCTCTATCATTGTTGATTTTTCTTGTTTTCTGAGTGCTAATACTAATACTTTTGCAAAATTGTCAACTTTAAGATTTGGTTTAACTTTGGATTATGAATTGAGCATCACTGATTTGGTTCTTGT
This sequence comes from Carya cathayensis, assembly GCA_011037825.1. NCBI lineage: Eukaryota > Viridiplantae > Streptophyta > Magnoliopsida > Fagales > Juglandaceae > Carya > Carya cathayensis. The sequence goes on along the minus strand of QGSO01000281.1, from coordinate 643,696 downwards.
GACTGACTCACTCATTGTGGTTAGTTGCCTTAATAAAGGCTCATCTCCATGAATTTACTCAGACATTTGGGATGATATTTTACATTTCAAGAATGATTTTCCCTTTAGTGTTAATTATGTTTACAGAGAAGGAATGCACCAGTAGACAGCTTAGCAAATTATGGTGCTATAAGACGTGGTAAGTTTTTCATATCTCGTTCAAATTCCTAAGCATATGATTACTCTGTTATCTCTAGATAGTGCAAGTCTTCCTACTATTAGGCACTAAACTTTTTAGCTTTTTTTAATCTTCTTGTAAAGTTTATATAAAGTCTTTATATTTTTTAAGCACTAAATTGGTTTTGGGCTTTTACTTTTTCTCTTTGTAACTCCCAAGTTTCTTTATATGAACAATGTCGTCAATCTGTCCATATAGGACTAATAATGAGGTCAAAAGATCCTTAAAAAAACTTGAATCACACTAGAATTTGTAAGCAATGCTTGAGAGTTTGATTTTCCTTTAAACTTTGAAGAGCTTTTATGCATAATTTATAAAACATGTAGAGTCCTCGCGAAATTTGTAACGTTAATGGGGGTGATCATGAATGTAATTGACTGATATTTCCAATAGTTATTGTTCTGGACATGTTTCACCACCACCCAAATGCGATCACCTCAACCAAAGAATGAATTGGCTCGAGGTGCTAGGGGAGCCTTCGATGCCCAAGTTAGTAATATAGATTGATAGACTCCTTTGAAATACCAAAGAATTAGATGTCTTTTACGTACTTGAGTTTTTCCCTTATATAGAGTTTGTGAAATATTTTGTTTATCACATAATCTCCAACTCCTCTGCTCTTTAAAATTCAAAACTTAAGATGACGGGCCCATCTCATATTTAATTCAAACAACAACTACTTTTATCTAATATTGCTTGGAGAGGGTTATTCGATAGGTATTGGAGATGGGACAAGACCACAAAGTTGGTCTGAGCCTGTATAGTGAGATGGACCATAAGCCTATCTAACGGCCCAGGTCCCTTTGGGCTCTCCAAATATGACGTTCTCTCCAGTTACCCCGCAAAATCTCATCATACTAAGCGTGATGGGACTAATAATTATTAAGCCATATCGAATTTGTTGTTTTTTTATTATATCATCGTTTTACCTTGAAGTGTGGAGCATTACCAAGAGGTGTAGGCCGACAAGATTCACCAACGAGTACAGACAAATCGAGTGTTCGCACACAAGTGGCGAGGAGTACCAAGTGTTTGCTGCATAAACTAGATCGTCTAATCGGCCCAATTCGCCTTTGAGGGGAAACTATATCCCCTCCATTTACTTTGCGAGCGAATTTTCTTCATAAACTTATATGGAGGGAACATCAAATCCCTTCTAGTTACTCCGCGAGTAAATTAAATTTATAAATTCATACACTGAGAGGAGCATACCTTTGGCGAGAAGAGTGCAGAGGGAGCGTTCCTCTTGTAACTTTAGCGAGACGAGAGGGAGCCTTGGCCACTTAATTTTGGCAAGAGGTGTAACGAGAGAAAGCCATGACCATGTAACCTTTGAAGATGGGCGTAGTGGGAGGGAGCCTCAACCATGTAGCTTTGGCGATAAGAGTGTAGCAGGAAGGAGCCTTGACTGTGTAACTCTAGCGAAAGGTGTAACGGGAGGGAACCTCGATCGTGTAACCTTTGGAGATGGGCGTAGCAGGAGGGAGCCTTGACCACGTAGCCTTGAGCGAGAGAGGGTAGCGGGAAGGAGTCTCAACCGCCTAACTCTAGTAAGAGGTGTAACGGGAGGGAGCCTTGACTATGTAACCTTTGGAGATGGGTGTAGCGGGAAGGAACCTTGACTGCTTAGCCTTGGCGATTAGAGTGTAGCAGGAGGGAGATTCAACAGCATAACTCTGGCGAAAGGTATAACGGGAGGAAGCCTCGACTGTGTAACTTTGAGTGACGAGTGTGTGCCTTTGGCAATCAGAGCGTGCAGAGAGGGCTCCTTTAACTATTTAGTTCTGGCTAGAGTACCGCTAAGGTACTGAGATAAAACAAATCAATAAGAGAGAAAACAGGGTGTTATTAAGTCAAAGTAATGAACTTATTGTCCTGAAATAAATACATTGAAAATTTAAATATAATATCTTCTTGAAGTGGTAGGGGAGCTTTGTCAATTACTTTCGTTTTGCCTAAGCTCCTGAACATAGCATTCTCAGGCCACGCAATTCCCCGACTCTTGCCTTCATCAAGAGCTTCATCTTTAGGTGATAAGTTTAGATGACCACCATTAATGCATTCAATGTGGGTTGAGCGATGATAGCATTGTATGCCGATCGAGTCCTTATCACTAAAAATTTCGTCATGGTAGTGGAGACGTGGAGGTCCATTCCCACTATGATTGGCAGTGTGATGGACCCCATAGGTTGTACTATTTCCCACGTGAACCCTTTCAACGTAGTCGGCGCTTGGTGCAGCTGATCTGCACTCATTCCCATTCTAGTGAAAGTGTCCCAGAACAAGACATCTACAGAACTTCTGCTATTAATTAATATTCTTCGTGTTGTGTAATTGGCCACCAACATTGTTACTACCAAAGCGTCATCATGCAAGTAGATGATTCCTCGGCAATCCTCATTACTGAAAGAGATCAAGGGAGAAGCTCGCATTTGAGATTGCTTGAGAGGCCTTTTCTACACTGTATATTTCTTCATATCTTGCCCATCTAGCATACGCCTTCCTCCCATATGAAGTTGGGCCACCTCCTGCATATCTTCCAACGATTGTTTGTATTTCTCCTGGGGTGCTTGTCTTCAATCTACATCCTGCCAAGGATGTCAGTCTTGCATCTCTTGTGATCTCCTTTCTCTTTCTGGTGGACCCCTCTTCCTCGAGCTTTCATTCCTACACTTTGGTTTCCTGCTGCCCGATGGCCGTGGTGGAGTAATGTTTTGGGCAACCATCCGTTCCAACTCGCCATTATCCCTCATCTCATCAATTTTTTGTTCTAGTGTGTGGCAATCCTCAATTCTATGCCTTCTTGTATTATGGTACATGCAATACTTTAGGGCTTGTCGCATATGATCCTTGCCACGCTTGGTCTCTCTTGCTTTATCATGATCATCTACACTGGAGTAATGTACATATCCTCCACTGTGTCGCCCTATGTGAATGTCTCGCCTTCCCTTGCCTTGGCTACTCATCGCCTTCTGTCCTCCTTCTCGATCACTTTTTTGACTTTCCCTCGGCTCTTGTTCCTCCTTTCTATTTGATTGAGCAATTAAGGCAATTAGTGTATCCTCAGTGTTGACGAACTCGTCTACCCTATCCATGAATTCCCGCAACATAGAGTGAGTCTTTCTTGCCAACTCGACCATGAAAGGACTCCTCGGCCATATGCCCCCGAGTAGTGCAGCCAACATGTTTTTTCATCTTGGTAGTCGACCGTCATTCTTTCCTTGTGGAAATGCCCTAGATATGCCTTTAGGCTCTCATCCTCTCCTTGTTTCACGGCCAACAGATATGTCGCCGGCCTAATTCACCTTTGGCTTGCCATAAACTGGGTCAAGAACTGTCGGCCCGGTTCTTCGAGTTTGTTTATAGATCCCGACTGCAATTTCCCAAACCATCCTCGAGCCATCCCCTTCAAAGTTAGAAGGAAAGCCCTGTAAGCGATTTCTCCAGGGAATCCGTAGAGTGTCATGCGAGTTTTGAAAGTTTCCAAATGCTCTATCAAATCTTTGGGCCCTTCATACATGTCTATCAATGGGGCTTTGAACTTTGGTGGCAACGGCACCACCATGATTTTTGTGCTAAATGGTAAATTGGTGCTGGATAGTAGTCAATCAGCTGAGGAAGACGTCCCTATCTTCTTGGTCATTTCCTCATATTTGTCCATGAAGCTCTGTAGGTTGTGGTGCATTTTCTTCGTCTCTTCATTTTCCTGAGGGGTCTTTCCTGCCCCAGCATTGTGTGCCTCTGTTTCCACTCTTTTGCCTTGGTCCTCTCTTGATGGACCGTTTTTCGCCTTTAGGACTTTATTCTTCTTTCATAACGTCTCCAATTCAGTAATGAGTTTTCTCACTATTTCCTCCATTTCTACGAATCTGTCTTCCATATTTCTCGATGATACTTCTTGGTCTCTATTTGCCTGCTATCAAATTGTGGTGGGCATGTGAAAAGTACGTTGGTCGTAGGACAACAAATAGATTCCACAGATGGCACCAACTATTTTGGACATGTTTCACCGCCACCCAAATGCAATCACCCATAACCAAAGAATGAACCGGCTTGGAATATTAGGATAGCCTCCGATGCCCAAGTCAGTAATATAGATCAATAGACTCCTTTGGAATACCAATTAATTAGATTCCTTTTACGCACCTGCATTTTTCCCTTATATAGAGTTTGTGAAATATTCTGTTTATCAAGTAATCTCAAACTCATCTGCTATTCGAAATTCAAATCTTAAGATGAGGGGCTCATCTCATATTTAATTCAAACAACAACTGCTTTTATCTAATATTGCTTGGAGAGGGGTATTCAATAGGTAATGAAGATGGGCCAGGACCACGAAATTGGTTTGAGCCTGTATAGTGTGAGGGGCCAGGAGCCTATCTAAAGGCCTAGGTCCCCTTGGGCCTCTCCGAATATTATGTCATCTCCAGTTATATGTAGGCATGGACTTCATCGAGTTAGGATGAAGGTCCAAAAATAAAAATAAAAAACCCAATTTTATTAATACCATTGACTTAGTTATAAAGGAGGAATATAGAGGAATAGTATGATTACATCATAAAAAAGGCAGCTCAGAATTGTTTCGAAGATCCACTTTACATCGATCTTTTCTTGCTCGACAGACAAAATAAATATAGCAATGATTGAACAAGAAACATAAATTTGACAGTCTGCGCGCAGAACAGCACATGTTGCTTAGCATCTCAGACTCAAGAGGCATTATAGCTCAAGCACCAGACACTCTGAACATGTCCAAACAGCATTCAGTTGCAAGGCCCCTGTTCCAAAACTTCTCATAGTACTCCCCATAGGTAAAATTTCTATACACTGCTGGCTGATCATCGTTGATCAGCTCCTTAGCAGGTCCAATCACAGCATCTGGGGATGGACAGTAGAATGTTGGAATGGATATTCTCTCCTTGTTGCAGTTCACAACGGCTCGATGCAGCACACTCTTGTGTTGATCATTGCTAATCACCTGATTACAAAAGGAAACCTTAGAATCTTATGCAACTAAATCATGACTTTATTTCTCATAGAAAAGAAGCTAATTATTCTACCTGCATTTGGTCTCCAATGTTGATAATGAAGGTATTAGGAACAGGATTGACAGCAATCCATTTTCCATTTCTTAAAACCTGCAATCCAGGAACATCATCCTGAAGAAGAATTGTTATTAAATTAGGATCAGTATGGCCAGGCAAACCATAAGTAAGCTCTGGCTGCGGACAGGGCGGATAGTAATTCAATGCCATGTGTTGGGCTTGCTTCCCCAGAGCCTTCTCGATGTAGTCTCTTTGGAGGCCTAAGCTCTCGGATATGGCCTCAAGAAGTCTTAGCACTAACCCTCTGATACTGGTGCAGTACTCAGCCAAGTCCTCCCTACACAAAAAAAACAACTCTATTAACCACTTTTGATTAAAATAATCGATTATCTTTTTACTTTTTATGTCAATTTCCCTTTAAAACTTTCAATTTAAGCAGAAAACTCCAGAGGATGGCAATGGAGGATATGAATCCTAGCTCTAACCCACCTTAAGGATGGAGGATTTGAAGGCCATTCGTGCACATAGTCTTCGAGAGGATAGCAATGGAGTCTTAAAAAATCTCTCCAGTTGGAAACTTTTTCTGTCTTAACATTGAAACTAGTGGAAAGCCTGGTGGTTTTGGAAGGGTCGTCGGAGTAATTCTTCAACCTCTCGCTCTCTGGCAATCGGAAAAACTCTCTTGCTATGCCCATAATTTTACTAATCATTGTCATTGGTATTCCATGATTTTTAACCTGAAATCAACGCATTGCATGCAATAAATCGTAAGAAAAAAAGTTCTTAAATCACGAAAAATATAAAATTTTATGATCAAACAATGGATTATACACACACATAATTCTGGGTACCTGAAAGAAGCCATCATGTTGACATGCCTGGCCAATCTGTTTGATAATATCCTCACGATTGGGCCCCTCCAGGCCCCGGAGATCGATGAGAGGAATGAAGCCCTGATCAGATATCTGAACGTCGGAGAGATTTGGCCGGTCGGAAATGGGTCGAATGTAATTTGAGGGAACATGGCTTACAGTTGCTGCGAGGTCGGTCAGCAGGAGCTTAGTGGTGGCCATTAATGCAGTTGCGAGCTAGCAAAACCTGCGAACTACTCTGCTTGAATTTTGAGGAATGTGAGTGGGCAGAAACTGAGGTTGTGCCGACTCTATTTATACACAGAAAAATGATATTTGCAGTTGTGGTTGTGTAAGCGATATGCAGTCGTTTTGAAAAAAGTAAATTAATATAAAACCCACATGAAAAAAACTAACTTTTTAATCGTAGACCCCACCCTTTTTCAAAGCAATTACGCGACGTTTACACATTCCACAACTACATGTAACATTACTCTTGTACACAAACCAAGCAAAATGCGCACCCGCGTAAGCCTGAAGGATGGGATTGGCAGCTAAGACTAGATATAAAATTTTGTCTCATTGTATCGATACAATATTTTTAAATTTTTATAAAAAAATATATAATAAATAATTTAATTTTTTTAAATCACAATTAAACTTTTTTAAAATAATAATATTATTAAAAAATAATATTTTATTCAATTTTTAACTTTTATCTAAAATAAAAAATTCTCATCTCACCATCTAAATCCATCTTAAATATATGAAATATAATATTTAAATATAATTGGTCGTGGTGTTTTCATTCATTAATTTCTTAGACGGAAACCTTCAACTAGACGAAAAATCAAAAATATATTTGTATATAAATGTAGATCATTTAATATGAGGCAACGATTTCTCATAGGAAACAACGATGGTACTGATTTTTATAGGCATTAAAAATTCCACGAGACATCAACCACTCGTGCCATATTTTAAGAGAAATCAGTATATATTATATACAGCCTGCAGGTAATGAAAGCAACCTTTTGATAATTTTAAGACAGGTGAGAATTGGCTAGCTACGTATTTATGCTTACGCAAGAAAGAGAACCATTGAGGCATTGAATAGGAAATTGAGATTTTTTTATTATTATTATTGGAAATTGATATTTACAATTTTAAAATAAATAAGTCTTGTATTTTTTTTTAAACAAAAAGTAAATTCTTAAATTTAGAATTTACGTAAAAAGAATATTTTTTTAATAACAGGCTACTCTACTTTTTTAAAAGATAAATACTATATACAATAAAATTATATCTCACATTACCTTTTTATAATTTTATAATTATTTTTATACACCTCATACTTTTGTTTAGAAAGAAAAAAATCTAGTTGCAAACACAATTGTGCACTAATCTGCGCACCAATTTAATGTGATTGATCAAAAAGTAAATTTTATTAAAATTAGTGTTAATTTAAATTTTAAGTATGAATGAATCAATATTAGTACACAAATTAATACGCGACTTTACTTGTATATAGCAAAACTCGTTTAGAAATTAAGACGACGGATATACCAATAATCGAACTCGTTGATTGCTGACTCAAAGCCAAGTTTTGTCACTTGTATATTTTAACGTTTTAATTGGTCGAAGATTCCGATCTATAATAACAAATTTTAGTATTTTATTTTAGCAATCTATAATAATATAATTTATTCTTTATCATATTTCATTATTGTATAGATCAATTAGTATATTCGTTGATTTATTGTATTTATATTTTTTTTTGTTCCATTTATTTATAAATACAAACAGATATTATATATGAATAATCATATACATCATACCATCATATCACTTACATTTTATTATATATGATGTGGCACATATATCACAATTTGATAATAAAGAAGCATTATGTAATAAATGATCATTCAATGCTAGTAAATGTGTCACGTCTTAGTTAATGGGATGCAAGAAAAATAGTAGTATGGTATATAGAATTTTTATATTTATATATATATATATATATATATATATATATATATATATTATGGCTGTACAAAAACAACTACATCGGCGATCAATAACGCGAACCAGTTAGAATCTAAAATCAATAGAGATTCAGTTGGTCAGTTGCAGAAAAATATGAAAACCAACCTTGACTTGTTCAGTACCGATTTGAACCTAGTTCAAACTATTGAACTGATCGATTATATATATATTATACTATACGTATGTAAAACGCTCGCCCCTTGCCCTCCCTTTTATTCTTCTTTCCAATTCTTCTTCTTTCTTCAGAATCTCTGTCATTTCTTATACGTAGCGCCAAAGCCCTATGCTCTCGTCCTTTCATAGCGTTGTCGACGAGAAACCGATGAAATGACCAAAATCATGCCGATACAAAGGTTGCCAGTTTACTCCCCTAATCGGCCTGTTCGGCTAGTTTTAAACATCTGAAAAATTCGTTGGTGCGTTGTCAGTTTTGGACCGAAACTGCACTGACGATGTTGGTTTTCATCCCTATTATATATTCAACAACAAATAAAATTAACAAAAATATAACCTTTAAATTATTTATCCCTCCTCCTCTCTTCTAAATTTTTTTCTGTTATTTTAATTTTAGTTCTTTTACAGGCAGACAAAATTGCATACCAACAACGCACCAATGTTGATAGGGCAGGCGAATAATAATAACAATAATAAAAAAACGAGAAAAAGGAGGCAAATGAAATACATACGATGGGAAATAACTCCTCTTGCCATTTTCATCTCTCCCATTTGAGGCGTCTACACATCCGCGATCGACCACCTCCTCCGCGACCACCTTCACAGATCGACAGGACAGAAGGTGATGGTTTTGGCTTGTGTGGGCCTTGTCGTTGAGACAGCAGGTGGTGGCAGGGTAGAGAGAGAGAGAGAGATAGAAAAAAACGGAAGGGTGGCGCGACATCGAGGAGGAGGAACTCACATTGCAATGGGACAGGGTGATGGTAGACCTGGTGGCTGTGTGTTGTGGCTGGCAACGTCGTCTCGTTTTGTCATGTTTGACATGGGGAGTTGCAGGGGAAAAACAGATTGGTTGCTTTGTTTCAAGAAGCAAAAATAGAGAAAAATCTAGGATTAAGCACGACGGTGCTAGATAGCGTTATGTGGCGTATAATAATTAGTGGACTGGCAGAATCTCCTTTTGTGGAATGTTAGTTAACTCTAATACCACCAGCAACTTTTCCTTCCCATTCGAAACCAGCTATTTCTCAGTACTCGTGTTTGCAGTTTCTTCACTTGCTTAATAGCACTAACATTGGTTTCTCTATATACATCTTTAAAATTACAATTTTTGAAGATTGATTTTGCATAGAAAGAAAAACTTTCATATTGGATTATGCATTTTTGAACTAAATAATAATAAAATATTTTTATTTTTTTTCTTACAATTATTATTTTTATATATTTTACAATTAACACAATATGCTCAAAAATATAAATTCCATATATCTAAATATTACCAATTTTATATATCAAAATGACTACTTTTATCAATAAATATTAATATATACTAAAAAAACACTTTGTATCATCAACTTAATATATCAAAATCATTTTAATACAAATTTCACAAAATTGATTTTAATAGGTAGGAGAGAGAAAAAATAGTAAAATAATATTTGAAAAGTGAATTGTGCTTCTTCCAACTTAAATAAACACTATTTATAATTATGTAAAATTTTAAAAATACATAATCTAATATAAATCAATTTAAAAGAATATTATATAAATATAAGATGAATATAAAGATATATAGACTATCAGAAAATCTACTTAGCAGCCTCACACTTTTTTACACCATTAAAAAATATAAATTTATTATTTTACTCTCTATTATTTTACACTGATATGTTGAGTGTGAAACTGCTGTGTAGCAGTACTCATAAACTATTACCCATGCTCTAAGCTTCATTTTCTAATACAGAATATGATCTTTCAGCAGCTCGTACGAGATCTTTAATAGTGGTTTTGAGTTGTGAAAAAGCAGTGGTTCTACACAACACTACACCTAGAGGGGGGTGAATAGGTGTAATCCGATTTTTATGGTCTTTTTAAAAAGATAGTTAAACAACAATTAATCAAAGCAGTAAACAACATAAATAATCAACACAAGATTTTGTTCACGGAGTGGAAACTCATTTGAAGAACGTCTTCAAAATCTAAAACCACTCCGGGTGTAAGACACCACCTCAAATCCACTATAGAAAATTTAGTTTGTTACAACCAATTTAGAGACACTCACAAAACCTTTGTAGTAGCTAAACTTGGCTTGCAACACCACGAGCGACCCACTCGATCTCTACACGCATGTAGTGTCGGAACTCCGACCTTTCTATAGCTTCCCACGAGAACCTCTCGATCTCTGCATCACCAGCAGCTCCGGACTCTTCCGGCCAACGAACTTGTCCACTCCAATGGACTCAACTGAAGTTTGATGTTGAATGTAGTGTGGTGGAGATGTGTTTATCCAAGAGAGAATCAATCAAGTGGGGGAGAGATTGCTCTAAATGTTCTTGGAGGCCCTTAGGGTTTTTGCTCTGATTCTCCACCCTAGAACAGCAGAAAAGCTGTTCTATTTATAGTACCACTCAAATGAGGCGCATTAAAACCCTAGGTTTTAAGTCATCTGGAACATTCGCTCGAGCGGAGTGTCGAGCGAAGGTCGAGCGCCGAAATCTGTCTAAGTTCGCTCGAGCGGAGTGTCGAGCGAAGGTCGAGCACCGAAATCTGTCTAAGTTCGCTCGAGCCAAGTGTCGAGCGAGGGTCGAGCGGTCCAATCTGCTTGAGTTCGCTCGAGCGCCCTGTCGAGCGAGAGTCGAGCGGTCCAATCTGCTTGAGTTCGCTCGAGCGCCCTGTCGAGCGAGAGTCGAGCGGTGACCCCTGTTTTGACCATTGATCATCACATTTCAATCCTCTTCGCTTCAACACTTGTTACAACACTATTTTACACAGGTTTTTACAAGAATATGCCAATCAACTCATTTTTGCCTCAACAAGTTGATTGTCCTTCATCAACTATTCTAGCATCACATGTACATCAGTATTAGCATTGGTGTGCGTTCTAGCTCGCAAATCCCTCGTAAGAAGAGTTTTCTTATTTTATTTTATTTTCTACGCATAGCATCGAGATATGATTTGTCTGAGATGTACTACTGAGATCAAAGTTTTAAAATTCGTTCCGTTCCGGCCGGAATGATCGGAATTTTTCGTGCCGAAATAGTGACCAGAATGGGATAGATATCTATTCCGTTCCGGGTCAAATTCTGGCCATTCCGGTCAATTCCGGCCGGAATAGTAATTCCAGTCCAAAATTAAAATTTAAATTAAAAATAAAAAATAAAAAATAGCTCTCTTGTAAATAAATTGAAAAATAATGGATAAAATTGTACTTTTAGAATTCAATACCCCTTTCCGTGCACTAGAAGTATTGTTACTTTTAATAATCTGTCTATTCTTTAATTTTTTTCCTTTATTTTTGTATCTTAACTCAAGTTTGTGATTTTTTTCAACATATATTTATTTTATAAATCTTTAATTCTTCTATATATATACACATATACATGATACATATTTACATATATATGTATTTATTTTATTAATTGTTAGTTTATATATACATATAAATATTTATATATAATATATAATTAATCTCGAAACGATACATCAAAACGTATCGATATCAATATATTCCGTTTCAGTGCCTCAATCGAAATGGTCTCCAAAATAAATTTCAAAACTTTGGCTTGAGATGCGCGCACAGAAAATGAATTGCGCTTGCATGCGTAACATTTGTGTGCCCCTGCTTAATTTCAATCAGAGTCAGGAAGGAGTCGAAGGACAGGTACTAGCAACGTGTCATTGCCAAGTGCGTAAGATGCTGTCTCACCATTACCGTGTGCACATTAAATGCACAGTTGGCAAGCACATGTATGAGATCATCGACTGACATCACCGTCCAAACGTCATTCAGCCAGAAAATAAATCAGTTGGCTAACATTTAAAGAATCATGGCCCTACACGGAGTTGAAAATGAGACAGCCGTGATGGCATATTTCGGTTCATATCTATCTCATCGAGCATATTTTGTTGAGGATATTATTACGTATCATCCATCTTAACAATTCATCCATCTTGAGAGACGGCCCCTGATAAACGTGTGAAATTAAACCGTAACTTTTACCGTTTATTTTGAAAAGAGAAATGATATTTACAGTCGTGATTGTGTAAATAATATACAATCACTTTAAAAAAAATAAATTAATGTGAGATTTACATGAAAAAAAAAATTATTTTTATAAATTTTTTTTATTCATTCTGTATAACATTTTACCTCTCGCTTACCTGAGCAGACTGCACTTTCCTTTTGAAAAACTTAACTTTTCTCGTTATCTTTTTTGAGTTTGGTACGTTTTAAAATTGGCTTCTCCCGCTGAAAGCGCGTTTTGAAACTGAAAGCGCGTTTTGAAACTGATTCAGAAAATGCTGCACCGAACGTGTGGGGCGAGTATCAAGGAAGTGCGGCTAGAAAGACACGGCCTAATGGTACGTAAACGTTAAATCGGGCATGACGGTGCCTACTTTTACCGACACTAAAAAGCTCGTCTACACGGAACTCAAAGGAAAAAAAAACGGTATTAGATATAACTTTAAAACGTGTAAAAATTATATATATTTTTTAAAATAATAATTTTTTATATAAATTTTATATTTATCTATTTTTCAATTGTGCGTAAATCGGGCATGTCTATCACTTGTCAATATCGGTGCCTGCTTCTACGGACATTAACAAGCTCTTGTCTACAAGGAGCTTTAAATAAATAAATACATAAATAAAAATTATGGTACTAGATACAATTTTGAAAGGTGTAAAAATTATATATATTTTAAAAAAAATTATAATTTATTATTAAAAAATAATTTTTTTTCATATAAATCTCTTGTGTATCAACTTTTTTCAATTTGAATATATGAAACTTATACATCATAAAATTGTAAGTATCATTTTTTTATTTTTAATCTATTTAATTTATTATAGTATATTTTAAGTTAATATACGAATGTATAATATATTTAAAAGATACGGTTTCATTTATAAAAAGAATTTAAATATCTGCATGATTTATTTTATCAATGGGATAATCTAATTTGAAAAAATAAAATATTATATATATATATATATCAGTTTTCATAATTGAGACATCTGACATATAGCAAAATCGGATGATATAGTATCATAGAACCCAAACTACATATTAGAAAAGAGTCATTCTTCGGTCACGGAAGGAATCTCTAAAAAATGTGTCTCGAATTGTGTATTTTATTTTATTTATATTTTTCTTTTCCTTTTTAATGCATTTTTTAATTACCGTAAATATTTTTAAAAAATAAATAATAAAATAATATTATTTAAACATATTTATTTAATCATTAAGTCAAAAAAAGAATCGAGACACATTTAAAACACATATTCAATAGAATTAGTATATCTTTTTAGAAAGTGTGAGATACAAAGATACCAAAAATTTCAAAAATATATGGCAATGAAGAATATTATTGCCATTCAAGTTTGAATAAAGAATAATGTTATGTATCCCGGTGAATGCTGCCAATAGTGAATTTTGATTAATTTATTTTTTTATTTAATGATTAAAATAATATTCTTTAATGAGATTATTATAATTTTTTTAAAATATAATTAAAGATTAAAAAAATATTTAAAATAATAAATAATCTTTTCAGGATTCCAGAGAAGAGCGGTGCGCTGGATTTTAAATTCATTATTTTTAAATGGATTTTTTTGGCTTAACAGTGGTGGAGTCACTGTTAAGTCAAAAAAAATTTGGATTTTTGGTTTTTTTCTTTAAATTATTTTTTTATACTTTTAAATGTTTTAAAAAAATATAATAAATTTATAATAATATTAAACAAATTTTTCTTAATTATTAAAAAAAAAATTTTTTTGACCGGCGGTAGCCCCAGAGCCACCACCGTGGCCTTAACTTTTCCTTCCGGAGAATCGATAAGACTACATCCTCGTGTACCACGATAGTCAAATCATCGGATTTCGTCATGTCATTGGTATTATAAAAAACGTACGTGTGCGCATATGTGCGTGTACAAGAGACGGACGGACGGACAGACAGGGTACCAAATTGATTGATTGGCTGTCCTAAGGGCCATCAACATAATTAAAAGATGATACCCACCCACTGCTTTACAACTTTTTTTTTTTGTTTTTTTAAACAAAAAAATTTTAATGAAATAAAAGGTATCCATGTCAAGGTGAGATTCTCTGATAAATATTCCTATATAACAATTACAATTACAATGTGAAAATGGTGAAAAAAAGATTAAAAAAAAAAAGAAAAAAGTTTCGAAACTAATTTTCTTGGTCATAGTCCAAACCCTATTAAGAAATTATTGTCTTAAAAGACGTTTTGAAGGTAAGCCACCGTTAGAGACGGTGAAAGCAGGTGCACTTTAGTCCGTTGTCTTAAGAAATTTTATAGAAAGATCCTTAATCCCTTCAACAAGATCACCAGTTAAGAAAAATGAAAATCCAAATAGATCGACATCGAAAGAATTCTGCTGTAGCGGGACAGTCAACCTGCACCTCTGGAGTAGCACGTGAGGGCCACGCACCGGTGGGATGGAGATGGGGTCGGGCCAATCTGAAGGATTAGAGAGAGGGGAATCTGTCCCTATGGCGCTTGTACCAGCAGAGCTGTCGGAGGGCAGTGACACGTGAAGATCACATGCGGAAACAAGTTGCATGTGAGGTACATGCGCTGAATTTTTTGGCCCGGCTTCACGTTGTCCCGTCCCAGCAGATCAGCAGCAGGGGAACATCATGGTGGGGCGCGTGTCGACTTTCCATGGCAGGAAAGCAACACATTTGAGAAAATTCGAACCAACGATAAAAAATTACCATATAAGCATATTCACATATAGATAGCGGAAATGAAATAGAATAAGAAAGCGAGATGGAGAGGAAGGTGGAGTCGAAACTCACACATTCCTCTTCTGCAAAACTAAACGGAATGATGAATTTTTTCCAAGATCAGAGCTTATTTTTCTAAGAAATGGAAAAGACATTTTTTGCTTTACAAATTGTTTACCTCTCTCATATGACTTTTTTTCTTTTAAAAAAACAAAACCAAAAGTGCCAAATGTCGTCCCCTTTCCCATTCAAAAATCATAAGCCCCACCCGCGTTCTCCCCCCCCTCCCATGTCGTCTCTATCATTTCTGCCCACCACCACCGTTCAGCGTCACCATCTCAAGTGGTTCTCTCTCCTTTGCCTCTAACCTCAACTCTCTCTATAAAACTTATGAGATTAATGTATTCGTATGCTTTCAATTGAATTAATATTCATTCGTACAATGTGCTATTTATAGAAAAGGAATGCCAGGACAATTTAGGCATTTTTACAATTGAGTGGTGCTCTGTTGTATTTGTAGAGCTATGTGAGTTTGTTACAACAGCAAGAGTATCCTTAATACAAACATAAATACATAAAAGATCAATCTAGAGAATTCGGATGATTTGCTAAGGAATAATTCCAGAAGATTCTGTTGAGGTAGCTGGTTGAGATGGCACTGCATTGCTTTTAGGTGGTTGTGTGTCTGCGTGTATGGCAGAGCTGGAATTCGACGTGGCTTGAGGTATGTTACTCTCTCTGTCTCTCTCTCTGCAAAATTAACTTTTACGTAACAGCTGCCTCCGTCGTCGTCTAAACTCTCACCGCTGCTTAAGACACCCCTCAAGGTAAGCGCCACAATGCTGCCTCTCTCTCTCCTTCATACACTTGATGTGCACTAACTCCACTTGTGCAAAAACTCCTAAATTAATCCACCCATAATTGAAACCTATGGTTCTTAATCCACAAGCGAAGAACACGCAGGATTCAAAGTGGTTTGGCTGGCTCCAGATCAAGTCAATATGGAGCCGATTAAGCAATCGCATCTAGAAATTTCTATCCATGAGCAAGATGGTACACTGTCATAAGATGAGATTTAAAAGTCCCACCTTTCATTTCCAACAATAAATTGTGTCACCATCACGTAAGAAGCTTCAGACACTCATAATAGTTTGGATTTTCTCTCTTCGTAAGTGTTTTCTAACTTTCAAGTGTTGCAATGATAATGCAATATCGAATTTTTGGCTCTTGAATTTTCAATAGGTATTAGTTGTTGTTTTTTTATGCTACTTTGTGAATTTTGCTGGCTTTTGAATAATGGGTAGTTGTTAATTTACATGCTTTTTGACTACTTATAGTTAGTTCGCATATTTCTACGATGTTGCTCTTCTCTTGTGGTTGGTTAAGGTATAACATGCTCTTATGGGGTTGTTTCTGCAACTTGCAAATTATTGGGATGTTTGTTTATTGTTAGATGATTGTTCCCTAAATAGCTCATTGGGTCGTGGAAGAGAGCTTGACTTTGGGATGTTCAATAGGTGAGTGAATGACTTGCCACGGAGAGCTAAGAGAATTGGATACCATAGACCTAAGAATGGAAACAAAATCTGCACACATAATGCTGGAGTCGAGATGGTGACAACAACAGTAGCTATAACTGTACACGTAACCATTTTCACTCCAAAAAAAAAATATATATATATATATATATATAGAGAGAGAGAGAGAGAGAGAGAGAATTAGGATGGGAGCAAAGAATAGAGGGAAGAAGAGAGATTCATATGAGATCATCCGAGATGACGTCAAATGGTGATGGTGGGCGAATATGATGGAGAGACGACGCCGAGGGGGGAACTTAGGGGAGAACGCGGGATAGTATACGGTAATAATTTTTGTTAAATAATTTGAGCTCAGAGCCTATTCACTTTTGATAAAAAGGAAATTGAAACAAAAAACACGTGAGGGGTAAAGAAGTTTAAAGCGATAGGTGGTGTATCATTGTCCTAATTAAAAACAGCAAGGTGGCACGGCGTCCCCACAGCCACACTCGCTATTACTAATTAATTCAAAGAGAAACTCTAAGGCTACCGTTGGCCAAAAAAGAAATTTTTTTTAATATTATTATAAATTTTTTATATTTTTTAAAAATATTTAAGAATATTAAAAAATAATTTAAAAAATAATAATTATATTTACCTAACGGTGGCTCCCAGCCAGCGCCTTTAGCACTGCTCTTAATTCGAAAGCATCTACAGGCGGGGACCACCTTGTACCGAGCTTTTCCATGGTTAGAAACGACAGTCACAAACGACTCTTTGGATTGTCTCTATTTTCCGTAATCGACGCAGTAGTCTCGGGGTGCAAAGGAATACTCTTCAAACAAAGTGACCGAAGCAAACATTTTTTAAAAAATAAAAAAATAAAATCTAAACAAGCATTTACGTCAGGGTTTCTTACACCTTGTTATTATATTAGTTTGAGGAGTGGAATGATATGGAAATTTTATAAAATAATATTTATAAAATGCTAATTGAATCGATAAAAATGATCAATTGATTTTTTATTTTTTTTTTATTTAATGATTAAGGAAGTGATTATTAGTAACTTGATATTTTTTTATTTTTTAAAAAGTTTAAAGATGTATAAAAGATGATTGAAAGAAAAGGAAAAAAATGTATTTACACTTAATTGATCGACTTTCTTATCGGTTCAAGTAGCACAATCATTTTTTAAAAAGAAAGCAATCGTCATTTTTTTTTAAATAGAATGACTTTTTAGGCCCTGGCTGTTTAATCTCATAAATGATCTCAACCAATTTCATCTCATCTTATCTCAATATCTAAACACTATTTAAATACAAATATTTTTCAATTTCAAATTTTTAACTTTTCAATTTTTCTCAAATCATTACAATTTTTTCAAACTTTCAAATAAAACACAAAAAAAAATTCAATTTTCTCAAATTCCAAAACAAGAATAATATTAAAAAATTATATTATAATATTATTTTAACTTTATAATATTTTTATTTAACTTTTTCTCTCTCATTTTTCCAAAATCAAAATCTCATAAAACATGATATTAATTTAAGTCATTTCATTATCATTCACAAACTATCTCATTATTATATATATATTTTTCATCTCATTTGTGTAATCAAATAAAGCCGAAGAAAGAAATTGGGGTGTAGTTGAAGTAACTAGTCATGAATATATACTTACCGGATAAATATATCTCTACGTCCTCAAATAATTAGGAATTTTGCACTTTAGATACGGAACTAGGGCTGTAAGACGGTCGGTCAGGACTGGAAAAACCGACCGGACCGATCGATTTGGTCCTGTCCGGATCGGACCGAAAAATATAGGGTTACGGTTCGGTCCATGATTCCTTGGACCGAACTAGTTCGGTCCGATCCACGGTCCATGATTCCACAGACCGAAGTGGACCGGACCGACTGAATTAAAAATATATATTTTTATTTTATATATATATTATTTTATATAATTAATTATATAATTTTCATTTAACCTATTCCCATTTATAATATAAAATTTTAAATATGTAATTACAAAATAATATTCTATTAATTAAGTAGTGTATATTATCAATTAATTATAACCAATTCACCATTAACTAATTACTAACATCTACATCTATATCTAATTAAAGTTATTAGATAAATGTTTTGTAAAATACCTAAATTGTAAGTAAATATAAAACAATTGGTAAATTATAAATTAACTAACCTAATACCAATTCCCCATTATGTATATATGTATATAGTATATATATATTATAATTTATATATAAATATAATTTATAATTTAGAATATGTATTATGTATGTATATATAATTTATAATATGTATCATTGACCATATAAAATTTCTTTTTAATGAGTTAGTTACATAATCTACATTAATAATTTACTTAATTTTAATTTAGTAATTTAAATAAAATGTTTAATTGATTTATTTAGAAAAAAAGAATAAAAAAGAATAATTGGATCGGACCGAATGGACCGACCGAATGGGACCGGACTGAATGCGGACCGGACCGAACGGACCGACTAGATGTTTGGTCCAGTCCGGTTCGAGAAAAATGATAGACCGAAAAAATGATGGATCGAATCGGACCGGACCGAACCCGACCGGACCGGACCGTTTTCACCCCTATTCGGAACCATAAGAAATGAGACATGTTCCTAACTAGCACATGAATTTCTCTATTAGTTTATCTTTTCCTTCCGGGCCTTCTCTCTCACTCCAAAAAAAAAAAAAAATCTCTAGATTTGAGTTTCGCTGAAGGGCCTTCTCCTCTCCTCTCTCCTTCCCTCCTTTCTCATTTCTCATCTTCTTTCTTCCTCTCATTCTCTCATTTTTCTAGTTTATTTTTCTTTCTTTAAGATCGAAAAAGTTAAATCTATAGTTTTCTGACAACTCTCAAGAGATATGTGCAGCACAAGAAAGCTCTTAGACTGCACATCATTCGGAAGATAGTGGCGGTTTTGAGAAAATCACTACGCCGCTAACAAGTACATGTGATCCTCACGCACTACCCCTTCCGACAATTCTTCTCACCACACGAGCCGGATCACCAGAATCGTAACAACTAGATCTTTCATATTTGACTTTGTGGTATAAAAGATACAAACTTGTTGCCTTCACACCCGGGCAAAGTTTACTGGAGTTGATTTAAATTGTAACCCATCTTTCTTGTTTTCCTAATTGTATAGTAAAAATAAAAAAGGAGTTTTTCTTTTTGCAGGTTTGTCCTTAGAGGTTGAGTCCTCCCTTTCTATGAAGGGTGTGGTTGAGTTTCTATTTACGCAGAGTGCTGTCTCTTGGACGTTTATTTGTAAAGAGTATCAACAACAATAAAATTCAGACCAGTCAGTAGTGTACTGGTGGATCTCTAAATGATTGAAATAGGGATATTCCCGCGTGTATCCAGTCATGGATATAAATTTCTCTTTATGAATGAATGATGATATTTCCCTTAAAAAAAAAAAAAAAAAGACATTGTAATTACCACAAAATTACAATTCACGCCCTCCAATATTTGAGTTATTTTTAATCCATGTTAATGTAGAGAATTTAACGAGAGTTTGAGCATAGAAATAATTTTTTTTTTCCTATAACATTTTGATTAGAATTCTATATTATATTTGATTTCAAACATTTTTTACAATTTAGAAAAATGTGAATATAATGAAACTTATACTATTAAATGTTATTCGCAAACAATTAATGTAGATTCGAATATCTATTATTAATTTATTGTTCGGTATGATTAACTAAGAGATGGTTTGGATAGTGAGACGAGATGAGATGATTTAAAATGAAAATTAAAAGTCAAATAAAATTTTGTTAGAATATTATTTTTTAATATTATTATTGTTTTAGGATAGAAAAAATTGAATTGTTTATTATATTTTATGTGAAAATTTGATAAAGTTATAATGACAAGATGAGTTGAGAGTATTTCTCAATCCAAACGGCTTCTAACTGATCATCAATCGATTCAATCCAGTGAAATATACTGTACCTTCAACTTTTATTCGCATTCTAGAATTCGTGGAATATATATATATATTTTGAATATTGTTTTTCGGAATAATTGTCATGTAGAAGGCAGTGAAACTTTTGATATTGTGAGGGCGACATGATCAAAATAATTTATAGGCTCAGAAATGGCTACCACATGACGTGCATGGAGGACATGACCAATACGCAGACTCAGCAGAGCTTGAAAAGAATCTAAGACATCAAAGAAATCATGCAACGTTGGTTGTGGGACCTCTCGAGTCAATTAAGGTGCTAAAAGAGACATCAATGTCTTTGAAATTTCTCGGGTAGGTTTGTTTGTATTTTTAGAATGATCATTCAATCAATAGTTTGGTTAGGTTTCAGGAATACTTTGTTCATATGAAATTATCAGTAGTTATTTTTCAAAATGAGGAATACCCATTTCTCTAAATAAAAAAAATAAAAATAAAAATAAAAATAATAGTTCTTCAAAAAACAAATAAGCACATTTTATCTTGTCAAAGAACACAAATAAGCACAACATTCATTGGCTAGGAAGATTGATATTTTCTACAAGATTTTAAGTTAGTCATTTACTATAATTCGGAAAAAGGTAGACACAGCATGCGGATCCTATTACGTTAAATATTACCCATGGGCAACATAATCCCCAACATGAAATGCAGTGAAGTCCATGTGTACATGTACATCTATCTCTTTCTAAATAGTAGAAAGTGTTTAAATTAGAAAATTACAAGAAATTCTGATTTATAGTGCACTATTACTTCTAGATGGTAGACGAAGAGGCTGGATTGTTGATATTGAACTCTATTCCAAAACGTTCGGTGCACGTCCACATGTTAATGTAATGAGTCACAGAGCTGTGGCCCAAAGAACGAGGGCAGAGGGGCACGGTCATGGTTCTGTTTGATGGTTCAACCCTTGATTCTGCTTAGTGCAGCAGTGCTTGCTCTCACCGATGCAGCTCGAGACCAAAAGTTATGGAGGCAGCAGTTATTTCAGTCAACTTGGTTCTCTTCTGCACTTCCAGATGCCCAACATTTTATTTCCTCTTCCCCCCTGGTGGTTACAACGAGTTCTATGCCAACTAATAGTACATGGCAACCGAAAAGGGAAAATTGTTCTCTCTGAAGTATTAGAAGATGGCATACCCCATGCAATGAATGTTGACGATGATAGACAGCGTCAAATGGGATGTGAGTTCCGATGATCCTTGCAAATCAAATGGGACTCAGATTGCCCATTTAAAGGAGAGCTATTGATCACTAAGCCCTTAACTATGATTAAGGCGCTGGTTTTGAAAATCAACTCAGCTATGCCAACAACGAGCACGAGGGATCAAGACAACGGACAGAATGCTATAATGAAGAAAGAAGGTCTACCATCCATATTAGTGGCAGAGGATGGAAGACTAAGAGATGATCACTGCAAAAAGCTAAAGGAGAACCTCAGGTTAAGCTGGCTGCTGCTGGGAAATAGGAAGGGAAAAACTGTAAATTTCTCAAACTGGAAGCCACTATTAGTACAAAGAAACTAGTCCTTTAATGAGGACTACGTGCAAAATCGTAATTAGATGCAACTAGTGCGAGCCCAAAGAAAGTAGTGTGTGTCCAAATATGCGATAGAATGACGGAATACGGGCAGTTTGCTACATGGTTTGCTAGAGATGTTTCGACTGAGTCCCTACAGATTGAGGACCTAACGGACACAAGTGTTAATGGAATTAACTTGCGCGAGTTTGGTGGATCTGAATCGTGCCCTCTACAGCTTCCGGAGTACAAATATCAGTTTGAAGTTGAACAGGGTTTCCACCAACATGAGAAGCAACAAAGAGGTGATGAGGCAAAAGGAGTTCCAGGAAACCTTAATGGGTGGTTTCGGGCATCATTTGAAGTTGCACTTTTTGTAAATGTAATTTTTCTTTATTATTTAGGATCTCTACCAACCCAATAAAAAATTATAATCAGTTACAATATTTTATAAAAACATCTAAAGCGCACAACAATTCAACACCATCCAAGCATTTAGTTCCAAAACAGCACAGGCAAAATGCAGAGAGTAACAAAGTTTGCAGGGGATACAATTTTGAGTACGTAAATCAGTTCTTAATGTGAAGAAAATTTCCCGCATGAAAGATACCAGAGTTGGTATAGAATACCACACAGGACCTCTACCTGTCTATCTATATAGTTTCTCTGAAATTATGCAAATTTGACATTCTTCAAGAAATTCTCCCCTCCAAAAAATCAGTGTTGTGCACTAAAGAGAGATTTGCTAACAATGCCAGTAGCCTCAATGTAGCGATCCACACACCTAGATATGCAGCTACTCTCACCCCCACTGAGGCTTGACCCTGGTTTGGTAATACACTTATCAAAGCACTTCACCCTTATGGTCTGCATGAAAAGTGGAAAAAAAAAGTATAAATGTAAGACAAACAATAAAAAATATGAACTGAAAAGGAGTAAAAAAGGTTCAGCATGCCCTCTGAAGCTAGTCTCTAGTTAGAAATATCCACTCTCCTTTGCCAAACGAGAATTCAAGCTATCAAAGTGTTATGTAGCATCAAAGCCTCAAATAGTTCTTAAGAATCTAGCAAACCAGGCAATTCTTAATACCTTTTGGAATACATCTTATGTATTCTCCCTTCTCTAGCAGTTAGTTAGCTTTTCTAGAACATTGGCAATCATCCAAGGAAGGTTTGATCACCACATTATAACAGCAATGTGGTGACACCCAAGATTCATAATTGGCAATTCCGAGTTCATACATATGCATAGGAACTTCTTATGTACAGTTAATATCAGCTAAAGTCATCAAGTAAGGCACCTTAGATCAATTTCTGAACACACAGCTAGTGTAAACAGAGCACAAATCTATATACCTAACTGCCTAAACTTCCACACTTAACAAGAGGATGGTGTTCGAATGAGGTGATCTAAGGGGAGTGGGCCTTATGAGGTGGGGCTATGGAAGCACAAAAGAAACTTACCTTAACAACCACCAGACTTAACAAACACACTGCACGGCAAGTTCACCTTCACAAGGAGATTCTAAGTACACTTCAACTTTAGATACTGCACCGCCTTTGAAACTAAGGAACATAGTCTTCTAATCCCATTTATGTCAATAAGAAGATTCCTTCAGCTTATTTAAAACTACAGGGACAAAATTCTAAGCATCTAGGCAATGAATAGATCACCTATTACTAGGCGTCCCTAGGCAAAACATGACTTGAGGAGTGTCAGGGTTAGAACAAAATGTTCTTTTAGCCTATTCATCAACACTAATCCTCCACAAATATATATATATATATATATATATATATATAAACGCACGGGCGCGCACACACATATAATCCTACATGCTCAGGACTCATCGCATCTTCATATAATTTTTACCGTGAAAAGGAAATATGCCTGGCACCTCATTGACGAACATAATTTTTTTTTTCTTTTTTCTTTTTTATCGGTAACAATTTTTTTCAATAGGTAACAAATATAAGGCTAATTACAGAATTTGTTGACAAACTTAAATATTGAAGTGAATTAGAGAATTTTATGTATCAAGTTAAGAAAGGCAAAAAAATGCTGACTTGAAAATTTTTCTGCTTACGCAGTTGAATGAAAATATAGCATCCGATCGAGGATACAAAGACCAGAAGATGACTGTCATTCATGTAGCCAACCGAATATGTATCTAAGAATTTGTTAGGCAGATGACGCATTAACTTCATACAAAAAGAAATTCACAACATTAATTAATCACAAGTCACAAAGCTTCATTTTTTTTCGTTCCATAATTTATCCAGAGGAACAAATCAAGTCTTTACCACAAGAATGAGAGCGTTCACCAACAAATGTTAGAACCCAGAACACGAAACCCTAAAAGATAAATACCTCGAGGAACTCCTCGGCATAAGCCTGGGCAAGCTGGGTCTTGAGCTGGTCCTTGAAATCCGAGGCCGAGAACTGCTGAGATGGCGACCCACTTGACGGCGATGACGAAAACGCATCCATTGCCCTTCTCTCTGCAACTCTTCTTCCACGACTTTCTTCACCTTACAGCACTGCACTGCAAAGCCTCGGCCGTCGCTAAGCCCTAATCAACAACACAACACCGACCAAAACCCTACAAAAGCTCTCACATACCACACAACACTGTTTTGTAATTTGTAGTTTTAGATGGGTTACGCTGGGCTTATGAATGTTAATTGATTTTGGGCTAAAAAAAAGGCCTGCACTTTCCTGGCCCAGTGGAGTGAGTCCAAGCAGTGGAAAATTTACAAAAATCTTGGATGTTTTGTCGGCCCATCCTAAATTTAACCTCAGCCCAAATACAAAGCAAGTTGAGACTTGAATGATTTGGAAGGTGAAATCATGATGATGTCTGTTGAGCTAAAAGGTTTTAAATCTGATCCTAAGCTATCTCATCCTAGAAGATCCTACTACTAAAAATCAGCCTTACGAAGGCTGCATGCCCTACAAAAAAGAAACAACGTTAATTCATCAAAATCATATAATAGGAGGAGGATGTAGCTCTCTCTCTATATATGATACATAGATATATAGGTGCCCTATAAACTGATGAAAAGCAACCGGCCTAGGAAAGGTCATGCCCTTGCATTGCATCACGCACAGCATAAAGTTGCAAAGTGAGTGTGTGTCTGTGGTAATTAGTCTCACTTTTTAATGTTGCATTATCAGTACCTTCGTTGTTTATGTTGTTGGGGGGGACTAAGGCATAAAGTGATTAAGTATCTCATAAAAGTTTTGAAACCACAATAAATGTCATTATTTATGCAACCATAAACTACATTATTAGGAAAAGAATTAATAATTTAATTGCTGAGAAAGTTAATAATGCATAGCCTAGTTAATCAGTAACCTATTACACCTATATAGAAATATTCAAATGGTATAAAATAATATGAAATATATCTCCCAGCTCATTCCCTAGCTACATGATATGCCAGCCCAATCTAAAAAAAATTCCCTAGATCTGGAGAGCACCTGTGTTAATATTATTCTGTCTTAAATATATGCTAAATCCAGTACTAGGCCAGGCATGCATAATGCAGACACACACCTCAGCAAACCCAACATGCAAATGAAACTTTGGGGGACTATATATATATATATATTTATATACTAGTACTGTTAATTTGAGGGTTTAGAGGGCCGGCTATCTATCTAGATATAGCTAGAGGCCTTGGCCATTGTGGGTGGTTTTGGGGATTTGGAGTGCTGTGGAAATAATCTGTCATAGGGCTGAGGAAAAGGAGGCATATATAGACCCGCGCTTTGAGATGGGACAATTAGAAATGTAAGACAAGGTAGCCGCCAACTGGAGGGTAGAGTCATGCTGTAGAGTGTGCTAGTTGCATGCATACATGGTGGTCCAATATCACAGAGTTTTGTTGGGTGGAGGAAGCTGGTGGTCCTGTATCTTACCTTTCTACACAGCAAGAGTCTGCAACATGCTCCAAAAAGATAAAAATATATATATATATATGTACTGAATTAGATGCTTGACTTCGTTGTATTGTTTCTGAATAATGATGATTATTTTTCTTTTTCTGATCTCCAGGGCTAGTGTTAATTTTATTTCTATCATCATGATGAGAACCACGAGCTGGTAACTAAATGTTGAGCAAACTTGCTGACTTATTGGAGCTGCTAAATATGCCATTAATTATTATTTCTATTTCATTTCCTGTTCTGTTCTGGCTCTTACTCCCCATGTTTCCATGCTTATAACCTAAGTGGGTAGAGTTTTTAATTGCAGAGAGACAGAGGGAGAGAGGTCCCCAAAGCTTCCCTGTACATGCAGAAAGCCCACACAGCTAGTACTATACTGAGAAATAGATCAAGTAAACTTGGGGATGGTATTCTTGTCAGTTTTTCTTTCCACTAATTTTTTCCACAATAATGACATTAATATATCATACCACTTAGAGAATATGACCCTCTTTTAAGCATCTATATATAAGTACAGCCCCCCTATCTAAAACGACACGGTGCTGAGTCTATGCACCTCAATCCCAACCTAAACTTTCTTTGATGTGTGATAAAAGGAAAACCACAACTTAAGTACTGGCCGGAAAGCTGAAAGAGGCATGAAATCCTTTCTAAGGCTACCTCTCTCTCTCTCTATATATATATACATATATGTATATATATGCATGCCAATGAGCTTATAGGCAGGGGTCCATTAATTACTACAACAGGTGAGACATCACAGTCCGTGTCCATCTCCCCATTCCTCTCCATGTTGCCTGTATCACTCAAACATGCATGCTAGCTCGGCGTACACATTGCCGCCTGTAGACTTTAACGTACTGTTTCCCTTTTCTTTTCCTTTTTCTTTAATTTAAAAGGATGCTTCACTTTTTAGTTTGCATGAGTGGTTGTCCATTTTCTTTTGATCAAGTTGATCATGAGGATATAACCCGTCTTGTTCACCAAACGGTAGAGCAGCTAGATCCTCCCGAATTTTCTGATCTCTTCGATCGATCCTCATCAGCTTTACGCTGAAAGCCATTTTAGTCCACCCCCGAATTGACGTAAGCCCTAAATAATGAATGTAAAATATTAATGCTTCACTAGCTAAATGGCTAGCTATTTTTTCTTGAGCAGAAACCCTAGCAAAAGATTACGTCAAAATCGACCTTTTTCTCTCACGAGGATATCTAGATCAGAATATTCTCTTTATATATATAATATTTAAGTACTACGTACATCCAGAACATGGGCTAATTAAGAAAATACAAACGATGACTTTCCAATATATAGCAGCTAATTAATTAAGTGATTAGTCTAGCTAATTGAGTTATATATTCCTCTACACTAACATTATTATTGATCGATCAGTAGTCAAGAAATCACATCCACCACCTACAAAATCACAAGCTAATTAATTCCGTATAACATTTTACCCACTTATTAAATGACATATTAATGCCATGACCTCAACTTTCAAGCTATAGAAATTGAAATTAATATATATTATAATAAGAAATGATATTTGCAGTCATAAGCGTACGGTGTGTAAGTGATCTTGGACATTTCATTTGAAAAAAGTGGGTAAATATGCAGTGACTCACGTAAAAATTTATTAATAGTGGACCCAATACTCTTTTTTAAAAAGGAATGAGCGAGACTTTTTTTTTAAGAGGACGGTATCCCAAATTTTATTAAATGTCCTCATTTATGGCGGAGGAATACTATAGTTACAGCTGGATACCTGGCGGAGGAAAACATACATTTCCACATTGCCTCCTCGAACCTTAGAGTTAACGTCAGAATGCACGAGACTTGTACACCTTTATGCTATGATAAATTATATAATATATAAGCATGATCAAGTTGTTGATTTGGCCTAAAAGTGGTCTGAGACCATATATTTATTATGTTATAATAAGTGGCTATCTAACTGCTATAGTAACTTCTTTATTTTCCGTTAACTTTTATTGTTTTTTCGTTAATTCCGTTAAGTCTGTTACTTTTTGTTTTAGGGATACAATTGTCTTTTTCTACCTCTCTCTCTCTCTCTCTCTCATTCCTGATTCTCTCTCTCCTCTCATCTCGAACCTCTCTCCCACTCTCCGATGTCTACCTCTCGATCTACCCCCCTCAAACCCATCCTCTCACACTTTTTCCTAAAACACTTAAATCTTAATCTGAGTATAAATGTTCAGATCTGTAGGAAAAACATAGCAATAAAGAACAAGAAGTAAAAAAACAAAAAAAAAGCCCCATAAAGAAAATCATTCAGATCTAAACAAGATATGTTCAAATATGTCGAGACTAAAAAAAAATTATATCAAAACACATGATTTATATTTATCGTCCAATATTTCAAAAAAATCACAAATCTTATGCATTCTTTGAGTATGGTAGTAGTATAAATTGTGGTAGCATTATGTTATTTTTATTTGTCTATGTTATTCTAACAATGTATCTTGACTTTAATTGTGAACTAATCTTTTTGTTTTCTAATGTATCTAAATATATAATTGTTATACTTACCCACCTATTATTATCTAAAGATATTTACTAATTTTTTTGTCTCTATGCATTAAATTCTTCATTAATCAAGTTTTTTCTATAAAAAAAAATAATCATATTATTTTTGTAAAAAACCTGTTTAACCCAACTAGACAAACATGTTTTACACGTGCTCCTGACTTTGTGTGTGTGTGTGTATATCTATATATATATATATATTGAACCTATGGCTATGTACGTACAAATATCACATGTATGCATGCCTGGCTATTTATAGTTTATACACATTCTTCCTATTTTAGAGTACTAGTTGGAATTGTATTGATCTATAATTAATGACTAACTGCAAATTACTAGTACAAAAAGGATAAAAAGGACCAAAAAAGAAAAAAAGAAATGTGCATACCGCTGGCCTATGGCTATATATTGTACTGATCAAATTCCTTAATAAAATCTAAGTACTGTAGATATATACACAAATGTACTTATTTTTTCGGGGAAAATAATTAAAACTAGCTAGCTATAGGTGTATTATATTATTCAAGATCATGATACATTTTTTTCTGGATTGTCTCAAAATAGATGGAAACATTTGCAGAAGATCAAGCAGTTCATAATTTTTTTCCCCATTTTTATTATATGATGTCCTCAGTTTTTCTTCCAAAAAATAAAGCAATATTATTGTACAAGATTTGTCTATTTGAAACTTGTATAGATCATTTTTCTATGCGGCGAAATATCAATGAGCGGATAAGAATAAAGCAATATCTGTTAATCCAGATAAATAAGTACAACCATCGTAAGCGCATGCATGCATGAATGATACATCAAACGTACACATGAAACCTATATGCGCAGTACCAGGAACGCCTAATTATATATATGATATATAATCTCTAATTAATTGCCAACATACATATAATATTGCAGCAGTAAGGTTCAGCTACGACCTCAGTTTTTGCGAACAAAAAGGTAACTTTTGTAACATAAGTTTCTTAATTCAATTCAGTATATAACTATATATATATATATATATATATATATTAAGAATCTTCAAAGATAGTAGAGACCACAGTAGCATGAAGTGGACCATATATAGGGTTGGACCAAATGGCATGGCATGCATGTGATTGGTGGCCAGATTAATGGGGCCAGTTTATGATAGTGGCCGGCGTGGAAGCACGTAGACCGGCCGTGGACGGTTCGATTTGGTTGGTGGTGATGATGCATCAAATTCGCATGCAGCTTCTTATCTGGAGGAATATCATGGCTTAATTACGATGCGCGCAAATCTTATCTGGAGATCATCCAATCTTGAACGTACGAAACCACTGTTCCTTCAACTTGGATTTGCATCATGTCGATGCATGCGGCCTTTTTCATGCCATGCTTGAGTTGTGTTTCTCGAAGGCTTGGTACTTAATACTTAAGGAGATCATGCTGATTATCTTTGTGGCCGCGAGCTGATCTATTATCTCCTTGCTTGCATGTTCACAGGAAGATCATTTATAGATATAGCAAAAGTACTAATTTAATTTTGAGAATGCGTGCTAGATTCATAAAAGAATTTTATAAAAGTAAACTAAAAAATCGACATAAACTTAGTGTGATACGTCCAATTTAAGTTTTGATCATGTCCTTTCAGGATATATGTGAGATCAGGTCATGTTAATCTCTAGATTCATCCTAATTACATGATTGTAGCTTTTGTGTTTCAATAAAGGAAAATTCTATATATACACTACTACACTACCATCTCACTCTCATCTTACTATGTAAAATACGTACGGCACATTTATCACCATTGGATGATCATTTATTGAATGATTATTTAACGTCCAATGATGATAAATATACCACATCTTACGTATTGGGATAAAAATAAGATGGGAGTATAGAGTATATATAGCATTACTCAATCTTTCACATACTCCAAAACTGTATATATATAGTGCGCATTACCCATTTATATAGTAATTAGCTTGGATTCATACAAATTGGGAATGCGAACAATTTACTGACAAAACGGTACGTATACTAACGAAGATCGAAACCAAAATCAATGCAGAAATGGGTACGTACGCGTGTACTTATACAACTAGGTAAACTTGATTTAACTCAATCAATGAAATTACTTATACATACATACATACATACACACATATATATACATATAAGACAAGTGTACTTCTTCTTCCGGGAAGTTTCTTGCAAGCATATAATAATACAACCTTGTTATCGCCAGTACTGTCCTAATCACAATACTAAGACGGGGAAGTAGTTAAATTCACCGATTGAGGAATAATATTAATATTATATAAAAATATATATATATATAAAATACAAGCAACGTCCCTGCAGGCCAGGTTGGATCGATCGATGCCTCAAACAAGTAGCTAGCTAGCTAGCTAGAGCTGCATCATGTTACGTTTTTTTTTTTTTTTTTTGGGGGGGGGGGGGGTAATTAAAAAGTAATTAATATATAGCAAATTACCTTACGAAATTAGCTAGGGGTATACTATATATATATACACACACGTACGTATCCATGAGTACGCCTCGTTTTAATACTACTTGATAATGATGCATGAGGAGTTTATATATAATCGAGGTCTAACTTATTAAGTAATTCCAAGTGCTAGCTTGCTAGAATTAATCTCCGATCCGGCCATGCCACAAGGCAGACTATATATATGCATATATGTTGTTAATTATCTTATTAATGATCTGTATCTGATCTGAACAAGTAGTAAATTTAATTCCTGTTTCTCAGCACGACTACGTTTGTACTGAGAAGATAGCTTGCCATGATTTCGATCCACAGGTTGAGTAGGTGATGTTCATCAATTTTATGAACAATATCGATCATTACCATTTTAAAATCATAAATATTGGAAGGTATAGGGCTGGAGATCATAGATCGATCAGTACGTACACATGATCAGATACAATTTATTTTATATCTGAACCTAATAAATATTAATTTGGCCAGAAGAAATACCAATATATATATATGTAGCCCTATTTTCATGATCTATATATCATTTGTTTGTTAGGTGATCGATCTGATCACTTTCAAGCGAAATAACTTCTCACTATAAGAAAAATGAATGTTTATAATAAGTTATTTGCGACAAGGATGACTATTTATAACAACATTCTATTCATTGTAATAGAAAATAACATACTGATTACAAATAAACCGTTTCCTTGTAATGTCTGAAGAGAATTAATTAATGGATAACAATTAGGTCAAGCAAGTGTAATGATATGCAATTTAGGATGATGTTTTTGTTACATGCATGATTGTCACTACAAGAAAATTGGATAATTATTGCCACCTATTTCCTGTAAAAATAACCATTTTCTGTTAAAATAGACTCATTTTAACCGGAAATAATTATATTTACAAGAAATTAGTGACAATAACTGTTCAATTTTCTTATAATGCGTATATATACCTTATTGATCGAGGACCGCGCTTTAATTCGATCGTAAAATATAAGTGCGTGATCATATAATTAATTAGCTCTTGATCAATAAACCCAAACGTACAGTACTCGTAGTTGTATAAACATTAATTGGAAAAGAAAAAAAAGAAGAAGTGATCACATGATGATGGAGACTCGAGTAATAATTAACAGTACCAGTACTACTGCTAATTTAGCAAAGCGATCGCTCGCAACTTGCTTTTCGATAGGGCCAAAGTATAGATATATAGTGCCACATGCATGTCTCATTATTGTTATTACTGTTGTACAACTATCCATCAATGTCTTAATTTGGACCATATATCACATAATTAAATATTGGACCTTTTGTTAGGGATCAAAACTTATGAAGAGAGAGATCTAGAGAGAGAGAGAAAGAGAGGTGTTTCGCTATATATATATATATATATACTTGCTTTGCATTAATAGCTCTAATATTTTTCATCTTGCTTGGTTGTCATATTTAGATATTTGGGATTGTCTAATTAGAATAATTAAAATCAAGTGACAATTCTTATAAATTGACGTGGTTTGATATGATATATTAAATTGTAAAATTATTTTTATTATTAAATAGATTTAACATATTATATTAAATTATATCAGTTTACAAATTTACTTTTATAAAATTTTATTTGAGTTAGAGGCAAACCCAAACAAAAAAGAAGAAGATCGATCGGTAGAAGTGAAAAACACCAAAATTGGAAGGATATAGATGATAAGGGGTAAAAAAGAATATATGGTTCTCCAATTAAATCCAAGTTGGGGAATTCAATTTCGAGCTGCTCGTGCCCTTCAAAACAGCTGGCTGGCTATTTGGGCCTTATCAATAACATTGTTAGGGGGAAATTAAAAAAAAAAAAAAGAGAGAGAAATTATAGAAAGAGTATGATCATAGCATGTACAGTACCCAGGATGATGAGAGGGACAAGCTCACATGAGCCCAACCAGATAATACATGGGTCCTACGTATACTTTCTCTCTCCCAGTCTCCCTTGTTCTTCTCGCTCTGTTAAAGAGAAAAGGTAGAAAGGAAAGAATTTATCCAGCAGGAGGAAAAAGAAAGAAATCGCCTAACTTGAGAAGCTTCCAGGGAGGAACCCTGGTAAGAAAATCACAGCAACACCTTACTACTTTCAGTCTCTCTCTCTCTCTCTCTCTCTCCGTTCCCAAGGTCAACAACAAGAGGAATTTTACACTCTTTGAAATGTCCATGGGGTGTATAGTTTCGTGTTGAAATGTTCTTGGTCAAACAAGAATGCACCGACCTTCATTGTATTGAGAGCTAGCTACCCTTGTGTTACTCTTTGGTCTGTCTCTGTGCTTTCGATCACAATCTTAACCCTACAAAACATTAATAAATCAAAAAATAAACAAAAAAAGATTTTACCTTGAGAACTGGGAGAAGACGACTTAGTAAGGTCGTGTTGCTCGCTGTAGCGCCTCCAAAGCCCACCGTCTTCTTGGTCTCTCCATTTTTCTTATTCAAGTAACTTAAATTTTGCAGATCCAGCAAGAGAAGCTCAAATTGGCGAGTACAAAACATGGATTTGAGGCCACCCAGAGAAGACTTGTCTTGTGAAGGACATGAGCATCATATGGTGAGAGGTAAGCTCCCTTTCTCCTACTCCTCCTCCTCCCCCTCCTACGAAGCTGCTTCCGATCATGTCAATAAGCTTCACGAGCTCATGGACATGTCCCCAAGAAACGAGGACGATGATGTCAGACGTGGGGACTCCCAGGACGATGGCCTTGGATCTGGGAGCACTATTACCGGGCGAGGCAACAACATCATGGAGAAAGAGCATATGTTTGATAAGGTTGTAACTCCCAGCGATGTGGGCAAACTCAATCGCCTGGTAATCCCTAAGCAGCACGCCGAGAAATACTTCCCGCTCGACTCTACAACCAACGAGAAAGGCCTCCTTCTCAACTTCGAGGATCGCAACGGGAAGCCCTGGCGGTTCCGCTACTCTTACTGGAACAGCAGCCAGAGCTACGTCATGACCAAAGGCTGGAGCCGCTTCGTGAAGGAGAAGAAGCTCGATGCGGGGGACACCGTGTCCTTTCAGCGCGGCGTTGGAGAGCAAGGCAGAGATCGTCTCTACATTGACTGGAGGCGCCGCCCTGAAGCGCCTGACCCGATGGCATCTCTTCCCAATCTGCCGAGCCACTACTTTTCCTTCCACCGCTCTATCCCCTCTGCCTGGAGTACTAGCACTCCTAATTTGCTAATGCGACCGAGGGACCACTTGCACCTGTCGTCGCAGCAGATGATGAATGTGAACAACAGCAATAATGTCAATCTTCAACATCCTTACCGGCACAGCTACGCCATGAATAGCGCTTACTCTAATTATATGGTAAACCCATCACTGATTTACATGAGATCGGCCGCAGCTGCAGTATCCCCACAGCAGCAGCACCACCACCATCATGATCTACCACAACAACTAGGGCTGGTGCGGAACATTAATGCTGATGAGCCACCCTTGGTGTTCGAGTCGGTGCCGGTCGTACAAGGAAAAGTGGCAGCCAAGCGACTGAGGCTATTTGGGGTAAACATGGACTGCCCAATATCGGAGTCGGATGCATGCGACGTGATATTGTCCTCCACCACAATAGGAGGCCCCCATGCTACTATGACATTGCAGCCTTCCCAACTTTCTTCTTCGTCTCAATCTGCTCTCCCATTCAGGCCATACAATGGTACAACACTACCAACCGTGCCCACGGACTTGCTCGATAAAGGGAAGGCTTCAATGTCCTTAGATTTCGATATCTAGAGACGCCACCGAATTCAAGAGGTCTTAAACGAGTACTACACAGGAGAATACCAGGAGTCATGCAGCCGAATCACTTTCAAGTTCGTTTAATTGGATTTGATTATTTTGTCCCTCAATGCTTATGATCAAGACCTACAAAATGCACAATGCACAACGGGATCGACAATGTTTGATTTTGATTCAGCTTCGTACATGAGAAGGCGGGTTTTGATCAAGGATTAATGATCAGTACGTTTATGAAGAATTAGCTAGCCAGCATAAGCAAATTAGAGGCCATTGGAGATCGATAGATCGAAGCTAGCCACTATATTATCCATGATCAATTGTCTTCTTTTTATTAACTTCATGTAAAAATATTTATGACACATAATTTTCATAATATATAGATAAATATTATATATTGGCCGGATGAAGATGTAGAGTACCACCCATCATTATTGCTCCCCGATTTCATGCTTTGTTCCAGCTTCTGCAGGGTCTAGTTTCCCCAATCTGTATCTCAGCCATGGCGCGCCATGGTTTCCCACTGAATTCGAATTATTTCCAAACATGTATCTTTTGTTCTCTTTGGCTACCAACTATTGATCTCTTGATCTCTCTACCGCCCTCTCTGTTTACAATAATGCTCTCTAATTAAGCTGCTTATAACAACTTTTCCTGGCTTCTGATCAAGCCAACGTGTGCAGTGGCAAGCTACCCGGCCGCCCGATGTTATTGAAGTATTGTATTATACCCTGGTAGGTTGCTGTTCTTGTCGCCGCTTCGTTGGGCACACCCCGCAGGTGTTGCAGAAAAAGATTTCAGAGCCTTAAAAGGTACCATTACTATCTGATATTTCTGCAATATCTTTGTCTCTCTTTTTTTGGGAGGGGGTTTAGTATATATCCATTATATTATTATATCATTCCAGCTTGTTTTGCTTTTATTACTATATATTTAGTTTGAGTAGTCTCTCGCCGATCGATGATCTCTTGCCCTTCTCAACTCACTGTAGAACTTCCAACTTCTTCCTCAAAAACTGTTCATTCACTGTACGTATATATGCCCTCTCATTAATCAATTAGAAACACCATTCATGATCATCCCTTGCGCTGCAAAACAAAAGTGATCACTTGCATGATGATGAGTGCTAGGACAACTCGAACAATAGAATTTTAGCAGTCTGATCTTCATGATCTTTTGAGTTTTGCTTCGTTTACATTAGAGTTGTCTTTTGTCCTAACCTATCTCTATGTCGTCTTTGAAAGGAAGGTTATCGATTAATTATTCTGGTTGGTTCTAGTAGTACTGGTCACGAACTAAACAGTTAAGCAGCCTTTTATTTTTTAATTTTTATTTTCCACCAACATTCCGAGGACTTTATTATATATATATATATATATATATATATTATGTACAACCAGCTGCGCTTGTACAAAGCCATCGAAATGAGGGTAAATATTGATGCATGAACCTCTAGCTTGCCACGTTGAAAGTACCTAATTCGCATGTGTTGGAATTCGATAATCTGTGCATGCAAGGCCGCACCAAATTTACCTATGGGTGTACAGTTTATACGTACATTCCTATTAATTTGATCCCATCATGTCGCATCACATGCATTAATTATATAACATGCTCACGGGCAATATCAAATTGAAATTATAAGAATGTAATATGCATGTATAGGATAGTCATGTACATGCGTTATTAATGTAGTATACCTACTCGCGTTAACAACTGTCAAAACTGATCAAATTAATTGAGAACCTTAGAATAATTAAATTGGATATTATGAATTGAACCATGCCTTTCTTTGAAAATCTCATGAAACTCGTAATATTGTCTCACCAATCAGGACAAAACTGACCAATATTTACTTCATGATCTTAGAAATCACTTGGTGTTATGTTTGCCTAAATATATATGATCTAGTATGTATATATAATTCTGTAATTTGAATACTGCATATATAATTAATTAGATGACATTAATAGAAAAGATGGATTTTTTTCCTCTTTCTATAAATATATGTGCATGACCTAATTAATATAATCGCCTGTGTTAACATTTTATAACTAGCTGAGTTGATGATCATGTTATTTATAAACTAGTTCATGTTGCATACTGTGTGACGTTGCTAGTAAGCTAATAAAGAGTAATGGCATGGTGCCAAAAATATTTATACTTACGAGGCCAGAGAATCATGTACAAGATCAGCTTCATATATAAGGCTTGTACCTAGCATTAATCTCTCTCTCTCTCTCTCTCTCTCTCTCTCTATATATATATATATATATCTATACACTCATTGAATGACTGATCAAGCAGCATATTTTTTAGACATCTTCCCCATTAAGGAGAATATATATGAACTTCTCCATTATACTTGAGATTAATGGATATAATACATACAGTGTGAAACATTGATCAGGCTTTTGATCATTTCAGATTATATACCATGCTGACAAGTGAATTAATTAAAATATGCTGACAACTGAATTAATTAATTATATACCATACTTCATAGTTTAAACTAGATATAATATATATATATATATATATATATAGAGAGAGAGAGAGAGAGAGGTGACCAGTGCACTAGCTACTAGCTAGTTATACTCCTCATGTTAATTTTGCATAATATCACAGGTTGAACTATATCTGCAGGGAATTAGGGATCAATATTGCAATCAGTCTTCATGTACTAGCATGCATGTTTGCCTTAAAAATTAAGAACTTTTTTTTCCCTTTTTCTTTTCGTTTACTATACTAGACATACATTTATCATATCCGGCTTGCATATTGCATGATAAAGTACTCATGCGGAATCATTATATTTGAGACAGACTCTACATTCAATCACGTACGAGATTAATTTGTAATCCATGCAAGTATTAATTCAAAATATAGCTAGCTAGCTAGGTTGAAAACAGCTAATTGGTTTTACAATTTTCACGTACAGAAATGCATGGTTATAATTAAGTTATCCTCTTGTTTCTTTTCTTTGACTGGGACAAAGGGATATTGTTGGCCGAGATCAGAAATATCTGATTGTGATTTTCACTAACTGATCATTAATATCTGCTCAAGATCATTAGGTTTTTAATTATATGTTAAACAAGAGTACCCGTGCATGATGCATGAGCTTAATTCCATGGATGCTGAAGCCAAAAACATGATTAAAGATTTCAGTTTACATATATATATATATATATAGGTCATGTGTATAAAGCATGAGCTGATGATCAGTAATAGATTGTATATGCATGTTTATTGAGTATATATGAATTAGCTATATGGCTTGTCATGGTTAACCAAATTAATTGGATACTTCTATATACATATTCTGTAATTTTACTGGGTTTGAAGTGGCTGGGCATGATCATTTGCATAAAGAATAATATCTACAGCTAGATGATCAGTAGTAGGTATCGCAGTATCTGTGGTGATCATCACTGGAGGAAATTGTCCTCCTCCGATGATATTATTATATATTAAGCAAGCATTAATATAGGGTTACAGTTTAGATTTGTAATGAATATTAATACTTATTGTTTATAGGTTATTTTTTTATTATATGTAGAACGATATATATAATTTGATGGTACTGGTGTTTTGCCAAGGTTTCTCTGTCTGATTGAGTTAAGGCAATTTCCTGCAGGTTCACGAAGCTGCCCGGCCATGTGTGTGTTTATATATATATACCCGGCCATTTTCTGATGCATTCTTCTGCAACTTGGATATATATGGACAGTAGTAGTACTGCTGAAAATTATACTCGTGATATCTTGAACAAATGCCCCTCATGGCCACCAACCTTAACAACCTATCATACTTCATTTTGGGGATTAATTATATGATCAAGTCTCACATCAATATTGTCTCATTTCATGAGCAATCAAATAATCTGAGAAATATATATATATATATGCGACTGGAAGTAGTACTTGTTCGATCTTGTTCAAAATCTCTCTCTCTCTCTCTCTCTCTCTCTCTCTCTCTCTCTCTCTCTCATATTTTTTCAGATCAACTAATTATTTATATTTAAGCATGTGTCTTTAGTCTTTACAACATTATATACAGTGATCTTGGTCGATTGATCATCGCGCGCTTTTAAGTACCCTTTTCAGATCACTACTGCATGCAACATGATCAAATAATATCATATTTATAAATAACCATTTATTTATTTGTTCTAATGGTAACCTACATGACATGATCCATCACCTTGCCTGCCATGCATGGAACCATTTTCCGGAAAAATGATTATCCTCCGTGTAAGATTAATTAACTAATTAAACTTATGGTTATTAAATATTATATATACATGAATTAGTAAATTATTAAGCCCTATTTTCTTTAATTTCTTTTTTTTTTTCCCGTTCTCTTCGTCTAATTCAACCTGCAACTTCCCTAGTATTGATCAGTATATATATATATGACTACTTTTCCATATTAATGGCGGCCAATTGAAGCAACCCGCCTGCATGTTATAATATTCCATCCCAATTGAGATCGATGATGGTTAATCAATTTCATCTTTGATTTCAAAACTAAATTAATCAACGTGATCTTTAGCTGAATTTCAAAACTAAATTCCATCCCCATTTTAAAATATAATTAGTTGGGATTGGTTGGCTTCATGAAGAAAATTTGATATTTATAATTAATTAAATTGCATCTTCCTTTTGAGATCATGAGGATCACATTCATGCATGGTCATGTGGTGGATGATGATAATCATGATCGATCCTATATATATATATATATAGATAGATAGAAGGATCAGAGTACTGAAAGATATAGTACGAACTGAAGGAAATTTATACGAATCCTATGATGTATAGATGCTGTTGGGAGTACTGGTCATTGATTTTCCAAAGACATGACCAATCTCTAAACCTAGACAGCATTCCATCTTATCCTTTGGATAGACTAGTAGTACTGAAAACTTGATCTGGGGCAGATTTTTTAATTCTAATTTATATTTCGTTTCCTAAATAGAAATGATGGTCAACGGAATTACAACGTCGTAAATCATGTTGACAATTCCGAATGATCTTATATTATATATTACAAACACCAAATTTTCGTTGGACAGAAGTCGCAGATTTTGTTGACTACTAATTTATAAGCTGCATCTGGAAATTAAATGACCCAATTAATCCATCTTCTTTTGAAACTACCCTTTCATTATTCCTATAATATATATATATACCTACTAATTAATTAGTCTTCCATCTTCTGATCGATCATCATGTATCTATATATATATATATATATATATATAATTGATGGATGCTGTAGAAGTGGACCCTGACCCTAGTAAAGTACGTAGTAGCGTAGCATCTAGATTCTAGGATCTAGTACTTGAATGTAGCCAAAGGCTATGATCCACAGACTCATCGGCATCCACTGGATGAGTCAGTATTAAAGATACAAAATTGCTTGGTGCATCCATGTAGCAGCTACGTACCATAACTCTTCTTAAAGCTAGCTAAATATATATATATAGCTAAATAGAGCTCATGTGTAGCCCAGACAAGCTGCCAGCATATTAAGAAACGTTGCACAGTAATCCCGTTTTGCACATATATATATAGTAGAGAGAGAGAGAGAGAGTTACAAATGCATGGAAACTGCTCTGATGCCTGCAACCGAACTGCGTTAATTTCCGCATGCATATATATATATATATATATCTACTTTTGACTAGCTATCACGCGCGCGTCTTTTGGCAAATCACTATTGTACGTACGTACAATCAGAAACTGTGAACCTAATCCCGCCTGCCTCCATCATCTTTTCTTTTCCGAATGGGACTGACTTGCATGCCAGGAATTTGCGGTGCTGATCAAGACTGTTTTATATAAGTCATGTAACTAGCTAGCTAGGCCAATTTCAATTTGTACTCTCATTTTCTAATTAACTCGATCATCCCAATTAATAATTTAATGCAAATTGAGGAATTGGTCGTTGTAAATCGACACACATAACACCCTATTATTAATTTGTATTGAGTTTTACCACGACGTTAAATATACTTAGTTTATAATAAAAATATTTTTATAATTAAATGATTACATCAAGTTACGTTAATTGATTTGATTATTTTTATGTAATACTTTTCTAATTAAAGTATTTATCTCGTGTGCCTACTATATATACACGGATCGATGAATATCTCCACGTTTGACAAAAATATCACTTCCAACGTGATTATCTCCCTAACAGGTGGTAGGTGATGAGCTGGATGATGATGACGACGCTAGCTAGTACAGAATATATATATATATATATATATATATGGGAAGAGAGATCATGGATGGATATGGATGGATCAGCTTTTGCAAGTGTCAATTTTTCTATATTTCTGGTGCTATGAACAGTGAATGGACAGGCGGGCGGGGAAAGAAAAAGGATGACACGTACGTATTCGAGCCCAAAGTTTAATTTATAAGAGACATGAATACCAGTACGGGCCAAACTAGCTAGCAGCAAAGCAGGATGATGATAAATAAAAAAACGAAACAAACAATCAAGCAGCTAGCTAGCTAGCTGGCTGGCTAGGCATTCGTACGGCCGGGCATGCCCTGAACAGAAGGAGACTCATCCCCACCCTACCTATAAAGAGAGATCGATCGAGCGACTTCATGTAATAGTGCTGCTCGTTTTAGGGTTAATAGGCGTAATCAATGACGGCAATAAAAAAATAACACATTTATATATATATATATATATATATATATATACAGTATGCGCGCGCGCGCACATACAAATAGTACTACTGTAAAGGAAAAGTGGGTTTCGTCGTTTAATTCTCTTCTTGCCCTGTCTGTCTGCCTGTCTGTTTGTATCTCTCTCTCTCTCTCTTTGAAGACTTTGGCTCCGCCCGCAGGACGCGTGCAATACCCTCCCACTCCCTATACTGCATGGACCACGATGATTTTTCTTTGGTTTTAATGCACCGTATTCCCGTGATATACATTCTCTCTCTCTCTCTCTCTCTCTCTCTCTCTCTCTCTCTCTCACTGTCTCTGCGTCCCTCCTCCTTTGGCTCTATATGTAGTTTCTTTTAAAACATTTTTGGTGGTGAAAATAAAAGGTGTATTGATCAATATAAAGTAGAGAGTTCAAATAGCATATCTCGCGTTCTATCCTCATATCTATTTATCACTAAACATTACATGTACCCAAAAGTATAAAAAAAAAAAATGGATAAGATATAGAGAGAAATATTTTTGCTACAAAAAAATTCACAAACTAGCATATTTTGATGTCGAACGTTATATTGTAAAATTACTTTTATTTTAAAGTAGATTTGATATATCATATAAAATCATACTAGTTTATAGATTTACCATCTCTTTATAGTTGTAACACTTTTTTTAAGTTATATATATTTGAAAGATGTAGAAGAAGTGAATAATACATTTTGTTGTCAAGCCGTGAAATTACCTGGCAGGCCATGTACTCATGATGTTGAGGTTTAAGAGATGATCATCATCATCACAGATATATGACTATTTTGATTAGGGACAGCTCGAATATTGTTCAAATTAGTTATGAGAGGCGAGAGATATGGAGGAATTTATAAAGAGTAGTAATGATCAATGTGTTTCTGACTTTACGTACTGTCTGAGTCATTCCTTCCTCCTTATAGACATAAAGATTCAGATTTTCTTTTTAAGTTAGCCAAGTGTCGCCACTCAGATTGGGTGTTTGGTGTGGTATAAGCATCAAAAGCAGGGTTTTGGTTACTATCTTGAGTGACATGCAGTACTTGCGATACCTTTTAAGTGCATTTTATATATCTTGCTGAACTAAATATATTATATATTATGAGTAATGTTATTTTTTATTTTAAATTTTCAAAAAATACTTTTTTATTCACATATAAATCTCATAAAAATAAATTCACAAACTGACGTCATTTGATGTAGTATGTTAGACTAAAAACTATGTTTATTATAAAGTAGATCATCTAACATATCATATAAAATCATATCAATTTATAAATTTATTTTTATGAAATCTCTTTGCAGTTGTAGCACTTAATTTTTAATTTATTTTATTAAATATGATCCTACTTAAATGAATTATTATATCAATTACTCAAATAATAATTCAATTGAATACTATACATCAATTGATATGGTTGGAGATCGATGAGAAGACAAAAGATATACAATTATTATTCATAATT
This sequence comes from Carya cathayensis, assembly GCA_011037825.1. Classification (NCBI taxonomy): domain Eukaryota; kingdom Viridiplantae; phylum Streptophyta; class Magnoliopsida; order Fagales; family Juglandaceae; genus Carya; species Carya cathayensis. The sequence continues at coordinate 600,599 of QGSO01000281.1, read as the reverse complement.
ATTTCTCAAATGATGAAGAAAATATCATCAGATAATTATTTCGATCGAGACCCATCTTAGGTATTTTTCAAGGGCTCGTATGGCACAAATTGGTTCGAACTCATAGGTTTAGCTTCAAGCATTTTTCCTTTCTTGTCGAGTTTCTTCCCTAATCATTAGTCTCTTATTAACTCTGAACCTCCACGAACGAATGAATTAAAGAAGATATATTGGGATTGCATTTCTTATTTCGTTATTTAAGATCATAATGCGATGCTAGCTGCAGATCAAAGCAATGAAGGGAAAGAAAGAACAAAGAAAATAGAAGAAGATCAAGAAGAAACAAAAGAGGAAGCCAAAGAATAGCCAAAATGAAGGAGGAAATTAAGAATTGTGGGGGGCCGCTGCTGTACTGCTACGGCTTTCATATTTCGTGACAGAGCATTAACAATGACAGTGCAAAGAGTGGCAGCCGATCCCAAAAAACAACCGTAATTATGGTGAAATATAAGGGGCCGGACGATAGCGACATGTCATGGACTGCACACACTTCACAACACCACATGAGCCGTATATATATATATATATACACATATATAATACACTAATTAATATGACAACATCCTTTCGAGTTTTTGTTCTGATTCGAGAATTATAACTTAAAAAGAGATGTACACATGATGATATATCTTATTAATATTTATTGTCTGTATTATAAATATTTTAGATGATAATAATAATAATAACAACAAATATTTCAAAACTGATCTCTCCACATATATCATCGTGTGTCTTTTAGAATTGTGTGTTTTAGATATGATGCTCCCATGTATATTGATGATGAAGCAAAAGAAAGAAGGGGAAAAGAAGACAGGAAATGGCATGGGGACATGAGGGTGGTGAGAGAGTATTCTGACCCACCTGGATGGAAGGAATGGGGATGGAGGCAATGTTGAGATGCATGGGTCTCATGATCTGATATATATTTTGTCCTGATCCAGTGCTCTCCCTCATTTAATGCCGAGCACCCAGATTCATGCTAAGGTCTCAAAAGTTCAAAAACTGCATTATATGCTGCAACAAATGCCTTATCAGTTCCCTCCCTCTCTCCCCCACCTCCTCTATCTTCCCTCCAAAGTCCAAACCCTTTCCTTTTTCGTCTCCTGAATCCTGATCTTAACCCGGCCGGCTGGCCTATTCTTGTCTTCATACTGTTTCTATTATTTTAGCAACCTCTTTCCACTCCATATTTCTCTTTCACTACTTTGCCTACCTGCCTTGTTTCTCCTTTCAGAATGCTTTATTCATCATTTATGTTTTACTCTATTTTAATTATTATTATTAATTTGGTTGTCGTTAAACTAAATTAGTAATATGATGTTATAGATAGTTTGAGGTGTTATATATGGTAAAAATAAATAAAAATAAAAGAAAGAAGAAGATAGCAAAATGCCAAATTTATAGGTCCCCCACTTCCCTGACTGGTCACCTTTTGTCCTGGAATGGCTACAATTAGGTGTTGTATCCAAGTACTTCCAACTGGGTATTCGGCATCTAACCCTGCAATCAATGTTTCATGTGGTAACAGTAATTAAAACCACAGAGAAGTAAATACTCTGAATGTGACCATGCATCATGTTCCCAACCCCAACCGCCATTGCATGGCCAGCCTCTAGTTGAAGGAAGAAGACCGGTCTAAAGGCTTTTTGGACTCTTGTTTTACAAGTACGTTACAATATTTGGCCTTAATTTGTGGTAGTGATATACATGTGCGTGTGTTTTTTCATTTTTTGAGATTTGTGAAAGTACAATGCTACTCTTCCTTCTTGATTTTACCATTTTTAGACTAGATTTGGATATAAAGATGATTTCAATTCATCTCATATCACTATTACAACTTTTTCAAATTTTCACACAAAATCTAATAAATAATTCATTTTTTTCAAATTCTAAAACAATAATAATATTAAAAAATAATATTATAGCAACATTCTATTCAACATTCATCTAAAACTATCTTATCCATCTCACTATCCAAACCTCACCTTAGTCAAATCTGCTGATATGATACATTTTAAGTGATTTTATAAACTAACTGTTTAAATTAAACATTATTTAAAATGTAACACCCTCCTTATATTTCCCGACATTGTCTCCCAATAAACATCCATTTAGTTCATGGGCTAAACGGTAAGAGGTATTTTCAGGGTATTTTTTTAACTCCCTGATTAGATGTAGACAAACTTGAGCTTAGGCAATCTACTACTAATCTACTACTAAGCTTTAAGCTCCTTATGGTTAACCTATAACTAGTACCTAGTACAGTCCAAACCCTAAATCCTGCAAATCAACAAAAGACTTGAATTGGCTCTACACATAAGTTCTCTCCTCGTTGAACAAGAGGCCTAAGATCAGAGCCTGCCCATCTCAACAAAGAAAGAAATTTAAGGTAAGGAAAAAGACTAGGACCTTGTTTTCTAGTAATAGGTTCAATAAACCTCCACTAGGCCCACCCAGAAAACAAACAAAAAAGGTATTCGTATCCTGGCTCAATTAGCCAAAGCCTGGTCCGTCCTTAATTATTTGGGTGGTTTGGCTTGTCATTTTGCACCATGCTCCTGGGTATGCTTAATGGGCCCAAACCACCAGAATAAGGACAGGCTAGGCAGAACTGGCCAGTCAAATGGGCCTTTCCCAAAAATACTAATGTAACAGAATTCTGCCTATTAGGATAAAAAAAATAAAATAAAATAAAATGGAGGTCTACGCTGCCTGAGTTAGTCAATGCACTCGATTCTATCAATGCCATTCACATATCCAGCTTGTGCCAATCCTACCAGACCATGCAAGGCAAATCATTCTTCACCCAATCACAGTAAACCAGTTACAACTTTCATCATCACCTTCACAGGATATTAAGTCGGGGTCTAACTTTTCACCATTGTACTAAAAATCAACGATGTTGGATTTCAAGTTCAACTCCCATTTCCTAAATACAGCCTCAAATTTTGTCATCGGTAAAAACTCCAATGGTTTGTCGCCTCTCTAAGATCTTGAAGAATCAAGCTTCCATGATTTTACCTGTGTTAGAATCAACCTGCATTTGCACTCCACATGTCCCCGACAGTATCTCCATTATACATGCATGACTTATTGTACACACCATCCCATCTTTAAACAAACTAAAGGTAGTGATACCATTCTCATATATGGGAGTAGAATTTGTAGCTTTGGCCTCGAACAAGAATAACCATGCTCGGCTCGAGTGGAACATTACACACTCCATCATTCTCTGCGTTTGGAGAACTTTCCTGACTCCTTCTTGTGTTTTTGAGCAAGCTTTCCTAACCCCTAAAAGAGCAGAGAAAGAGTCAAATTTATAAAATGGAGAAAAGATTCAGGATTAATGCAGTTCACCTTACCTCCTTTTGATTGTTTCATATCCATCCATCCCATTAGATTTCATGCTCAAAGCACAAGTTCTATATTTCTGGCCACATAATGCTGCTTCAGCCTCAAGCCATAAATTCCTGTACACTAGAGCTTGTGGATGCATATCTTCCACAACCTGATGGTTTTCTGTCAGACCCTTTGAAATAACCTGCATTTTATTATAAGTAACAAAAAGATTTGGTTTCACTGCAATCTATAAACATCAAATGGCCAAGAGAGAGAGAGAAGACACCAAGTACTAACATAATAATAAGTATGAACGTATGACAACCAATGATACCTGGATGATTTCATCGCTCTTCTCAACACCTACATCACTGTATGAAGAAAAACAATTCAGCCCTTTCTCAGTGAAGGCAGTATAACAACTCTTTTGCCCATTGTGGTAATTCTGATTTTCAGGCTCATCTGGAACAGACATAGTCTTTGTCCATGCTACTCTAAATTGCATACTGGAGGACTGAAAATGACATCATTCAGGTTCTCACAGGCAGACAAAATATGCGTGTGTGTCTATGAACAACTCTCCCATTCCCCACGAGATCCACTAATAATAAAAATGATGATGATGATGATCAACATAATTTTAATCACGTCAGGCTAAGAGATCTATCCATTAATCAATGCTAGAAAACTTCTGGACAAAACACTTTCCCTAGCCTTGAGCAAAATGAAGGTTCTTGCCCTCAGAGAATAAAACTAAGTGGTTCTAACAGTAATTCTGATCAATCATGCTAATATAATTCCAGCATGCTGAACACACATTCAATAAGAATCTATGCCAGAGGAATTCAAATAGAAGTGTACTTTATAATCTTAGAAGGAGGAAATGGTTCATTCTTGTTGGTAAATTGATTCACAACTTTCTTCAGATAAGTTCATTAACATATAATCAAACAAACACACACACCCGCCATACCTTGCAGTGTTCTGTAGCCTTACAAGGAGAGTATGGAGTGCCTCTTTGAGTTGATTCAGGCATTGGAGCCCCTTGCCCAACCCTATTTGTGGAAAGCACATGAAGCTTATCGATTATAAGTTGGATTGTGTCATGCTCATGCTCATTCAATGAATATAAACCATTTGAACAGTTTTGTACAAGCAACTCTGACAGATTACGCACTGTATTGATCAATGTCTGGACATCTATTTTAAGAGGTGCAGATAAAGACTTAGATACACTCTGATGTGTTTCATTATGGTCATTAAGAAGACCAACGCCAGAAGAAGATGATGGACCTAGGTCATGCTCCTTTGCAAGGACAGGCACCCTTGTTGAACCACTATGCACTACATCCTTGATACCCTTCAACAAGTGTTCAGCATTTTCCCCAATGACAAACCTGCCATTAGATGTGCAGCAATCTTCCACCAAAGATGGTTTAAATATGTGAGAAGAATTCAGCAAAGAGCTACTTCTCGAATTGTTGACCAGAGCATATTCCTTTTTTGATTCATTGATGTCAATAGAACATTCAGTATCAATTCCATAGCTCAATCCAGAATGATTTGATCCCACATTGGTAGAACCCGCATTTCCAAAATACACAGCTGAGGATTCACCCTTGTCGAAAGATGAGAAATCACTAATACCACATTCATTTTCATAGCAGTAGTCTATACCTCCTTTAGCATTACTGGGGAAAAAATGAGGTGCCAGAGGATTCAAAATGTTACTGGTTTTTAGCTTCTTTTCAAGACATTGTGAACTCACAGATTCAGAAACTCCAAATGGAGATTGCCAACAAGGGTTGGTTCCTTTCCAGCAGGGTGAATCTACATCAGAGTCATTCTCATCCAGCGTTTTAGAAATTTCAACGGAAACACTGGGTTTTATCCCATGATGTTGCAGCTCAGATTTTATCATGCATAAGGGTTCCAAACCGTCATCAGAGATAAGCTTATCACCTTTTCTTTCATCACCATTTTCAATCAAGCTTTTATCTAGGTAGACCTCTTTGCCTTTGGTATTCAGCAGGACATGCAGCTTTTTTAGGCTGATTGGATTACAACCATTCAGCCCAGATAATTCTTCTGGATTACAAACAGACGAATTACCATTGTTGTTGAGGGCATTAATGCCTGGTAAATCCGCATTCACTGAAAAAACAGGATTAAGGACTGAAACAATTGTGCTAGTGCTTGGTGATTCAAATGATAGAGCTGGCAAAGATTTTTTTTTCTGTGAAAGAGAAACACTATCACAACTGCTCCCACTAAATGCTGGAATTGGATATGACCACTGACCTTGAGGAATGTTTTGGAGAGTTGCAGCAGAGCACATATCTGATGATGTTGAGAACTTAAAAGGGGTGACCATAGACTTTGGCTTTGGAAAAGATTCAGCAGTTTCCCATTCCGCGCCTCCAGATTTCATCTGATTATCTCCTCCTAGGATCTTAACAGTTAAGTTTCCACACTTGTTGATATTATCAGAAGTTTCACCACAAGGATTCAACCCTTTAGCAGCATGCAATGCTTGTTTCGGGGCTGTCACAATCACCTTTTCTTGTGGGGCTATCACTTTTACGTTTTTTTGCAGGGCTGTCACAATTGCAAAATATAGTTATCATTTACTTGTACTCTTCATCTTTTGTTTTTCCTCTTCAAATCAGCTTCTCCAGTTCTATACGAAGCATCACATCACATTGCAGTCAAGATATGTACGTTTATACTAATGGCCAAAAAGAAAATTTAAAATGCTAATATATCAAAATTTTGTATGCTTTGATGTACAAGGGCAAAAGTTATATTGATTTTACTTTAGGATTTCCTTATAATTCTTAAACATCAGCATTAAAGGCAACTCTTCAAGATTCTCTGTAGACAAGTTTCGGTGCATAGTTCATATTTTTCTTTCATCCGTCCAATGCTAGAAACGTCTGTTTACAGAAAGTTTTCGAAAGTACTCAATGTTTCCAGGTCTCCCAAATGTACTTGTCATTTATTTAGCAATTTCTATCATAAATTTAAGAAAGGTACAAGATGAAGGCCTGATTATAAACATAGACATATTGAAGAAAACTCTGGTCATAAAGATAGACATATTGAAGATAACTCTATCTTCCTTAGATCACAGACCTAGTTATAGATCTCAAGGACCAGTATTATTTCTATCCATCTGGTAGTACCTAAATCAGATACCACATCATGTTTCCTTGGTAATTAGTGTCCCTCCAAGACTACATTGTATCACAACACCACCCTCCCCACAATGTTCTCTTCATATTTAAGCCAAATGAAATTGTGGTACCACCTATTTGATTGGACCACATTGTAAGGATGTTGCATGTGCAAAGTCTCACAAGGATATGTGGTTCTTAGGGTATAACGCATATGTGACTTAACTCTTCTCTAGATCATGACAGAAATGGTTCTAATCCTTGTTTAATATACATGCGAAATAGAAGTACAACTGGAAGTATTATCATAGTAGATAATAGCAATCATGTAAAACGTGTTAGTCAATATTAGTGACCATGAGATGCCTAAGTTCCAAATGAAAGGACACAATGGAAAACGTGTTGCTATAAAAATTAAAGCTATACATTGGCACATATATGTACTCAAAAAATATAGAAAAAAAAAATCTATTAATAAAAAAAATTGTTGTACTCAGCTACCTAGCCGAAAAAGTTAAATCATTGTTTGCATCAATAACATACCACACAAAAGGGAAAGATGTTCTAGTTTAATCAATAAAACTATGTGCCTTTACGTCTCAAGACACCACTAAGCAACATCTATAGCAGCCTGTACAAAAGGGTAGGATCCAGCAATCAGACATGCTGTATCGGAATATAATCAACATGCAAATCATCGAGCTTAGCTATAAGAATGGGAATCCAAAGGTACATTCATATGCTATATAAGGCACAGCAGACATACCGTTTTCTTGCAATGCTAATGATGGGTGACATGAAGAATAAACAGATTGCCCATCAAAGTCAAAATCAAAATCAAAACCAGAGGGATTATCAGATGGGAAATCTGTGATAGCCATTTCAGACTGATGGCCACAATATTTATAGGCATTCCGAGGCGCATCCACCAATACCGAGTCTCCTTCCAAATTGAGATCAGGAAAGGAACCGACCAAGGAAAAAGAAGAGTCGGAACTCTGAGAACCGTCTTGTGAAGGTCTACAAGGCTGCTGGCATGAGTTTGCCACCCAATTCAAAGAGGGTTGGGGATTGAAGGGCTGAGCAAAAGCTGACAAACGGAACGGCAGTGTCGAAGACCCTCTATCTCCGTGACCCTCCATTTTGTTTCAAAAGCTGAAAGAACGCAGCCAACCAACTGATCAAAACAACCCCGCCGCAGCAACAGAACACAGAGAGAGAGAGAGAGAGAGAGAGAGAGAGAGAGAGTCAAAAGTGGTTGTTTATAGTTGCAAACGAGCCATTAAGCTACAAAGGGCTGTTTTTTGTTCTGGGCCTCATATGCTGCAGAATTGCTTTCTGGTTCCTCGGACACAGAGACACGCAAAAGATAATACAACAATCAAACATCAGAAAAGCAACATCAACAATGGCGCAAAGCCAATAATTGTAGCACAAATCATTTAAGCATGAAATAAAAAGTCGATGAAACAGATAAAAAAAAAAAAAAAAAAACAGATTTTCTGAACATTCCGAGCAAATCAGTGAGCTAAAAAGAACATACCGAGGAGGTTACCGGGCTTTTCCTCTGCCTTCAAATTTTTAATGTTGCAGGTTCCGATGATGTTGAAGTTCAGAAGTCTAGACCGACTAGGAAAGACAAGGACGCTTTCTCCGTGTGTTTTTGTAAAGGGGCCTCCTACTTCTGTATATTACGGACGTTCCACGCTGCACAGTTGTGATTATGTGAACTCTTTTATCACGATCCCTAAAGTTTGTGTAATTATCATTTTATTCTTTGAATTATCGTTTGGATTCCTTGAAAGTTGAAATTATGGATAAAGTTGAAAATCTGAGTAAATTGTTGGCATTGTTGCATTCCTAAAGAAACTGAGGGAACAAAAAATAAAAGTTTGCAACTTTTTGCAATATCAATTGACAATGGGGTCTGAACTGTGATTGGTGGACGGATGGACCTGTGTCTGGTTCATACACGTTGAGTGCACCCACCTCACCCTCGATATATGTATATTTTTTGTTCCCTTTGAATCCAACGGTCAGTCTAGGCTCTTCATGCCTTCCGTGCTAAGTTCCGAACAGTGTTACCTTTCATCTTCTTCTCATAAACTCAATTTGCATCTATTGTAAAATCTACAATGCCCGACAGGTCTCACCCTCCCATTGGAGGGTGTAAATCTTCTAATTACACAACATCCGTCTTGTAGGGCTCCCTTTACAATTTTTTATATAATTATGTTTCCAATAAAAAAAGTGTTAAGGGTAGTCTCGACCTCTCTCAATCTCAAAAATTAACTTAAAAGATGAGTTTTTTCTCACATTTATAAACTAATCATCAGTCCTTTCTACAACCAATATGGGATAACTCCAGCAATCTCTTCCTCATACATCAGACCCTAGGTCAAAGTAATGATAATTTGTTTCTCTTGTAGACTGTTGAGTCTAAAATATTAGTAAATTTAGGCTCTAATAGACTTATACTAGTGTTGGGTAGTTTTGAATCTCTCTCAACCTCAAAAGCTAAGCTCAAGATCATGAGAAATTTTTCTTCACATTTATAAACTAACCACCAATTCATTCCATAATCAATATAAGAACCTCAATAATTTTTATAAAATAATTATAAAAATAATATCACTTTATATAAATATCTTATTTTAAAATATAGTTATAATATTATATATAAAGTGTCGTAGATCATTTACACGTTTATATCAAAATCCATTTTCTCAGCAAAGACGTCTCAAGACTATTTTATTGGCCTACGAATTTTGGTCATCGTTATCCCCAATAAAAAAAATGTCGGTATCGAAATTTTTCTTTGTTTTTCTCTTTTCATTTTTCATTATTTGGAGAAGATGGAGGATCACGTGTACACGTTAATGATTAAAAATCCAAATAAATAGTTAATTGGTTAAAAATTGGTTGATTTAATAACACAAAATTAAATTATCTCATCTCATATAATTATTACAATTTTTTTAAATTCTTATACAAAATATAATAAATAATTTAACTTTTTTAAATTTAAAAATAAAACGAATATTAAAAAATTATATTATAATAATTTTTTATTCAACTTTTAACAAAACATCTCATTTTAACTGTGTAACCAAATAAAATTAACGTGTTTTGTACTTCTCAAGTCTCAAGTTTTTATATTTTGCACCATAAACTATTAATATTGACACATTACACACCAACTACTACATCATTCATCCAAGTATGACCTATGGTCATTGACCATATATATTATGGTGATGAAATTAAATAAGTAATGTAACAAAATTTTGACTGTCATCATGTATTAATGATAGGTGCCATATTTTGTCAATTTCTAATCGTTAGAGGATTTACATATATGTTTCAGTTTTGATAGCCATATTATATATCATGTTATATTAATGGTAGGTGCTATTTGTCAAATTCTAATAGTTTGAGGAATATGCTATGTTTCAATTACGATAATCTAATAAATTTGCATATATAATGTCCGATATATAGCTTAAAAGGAAAAATTCACGTGTTTAATCCAAACACATCTGTATATCACTACAAAAAAAAAAAAAAAATTGTTAAATAATGACCAGTTACTTATTGGGAAAATGATTATTTTTTATTAAAATGAGACAGTTTTGATTATAAATAATCATTTTAATCGCATATAATTTGTTACAAATGCCCAGTGTATATACATGTATTGTCATCCATATATAATTAAAGTTAATACCTTATTGTAAATTAAGAAATGAAAATTTGAGACCTTGGTATTTCACAACTTCTTTTTAAAATAAAAATAAAAATAAAAATCTGACACTTTTTGACAAAACAAAGACAATTACTTTTATACCCTCTAAAGCAAAAAAAAAGAAAAGAAAAGAAAAGGAACTCCTCACAGGGCTGCCCGTCGTATAAATGAATTAATTAATAATACTGATTGGACAACACAAATATAAATTAATAAATATATAAATAAATCAAACCCCAATGTTAGGCAAAACACGTGCGTGCAAATAGTCCCGAATCCTGATCCTGACTCGGAACCTTCCCTGAACATATTCTCCAGTGCTAGAGCCACCGCTAGGAAAAAAAAAATAATAATAATTATTTTTTAATACTTTTAAATATTTAAAAAAAATTATAATAATATTAAATAATTTTTTCTTAAGCATTAAGAAAAAAAAAAAAAAAAAAAAAGTTAGCGATGGCCCAGCGGTGAAGAAAGCATTTTCCATTCCGCACAAACCAGCAATAATGCAAATAAAAGCCTTGCACGGCAGCACAAGTAGTACTGCATGTACAGTGCATATATGCCCACGAAAGATCGAGAGCGATCCACGTGTCATTTCCATTCCAATATCAAAACCACACACAAATCATGCATGGTTATATTACACATGATGATGATGTTCACGAGTACGGCTGCTAAACATACATGCATGCAGATCGACTGTCTACACATACATACATATATATATACATATATACGTACACGTACATATTACATGAATTTACATCAGGCAGCAGGCATGGACATTGTCGTCGTTGAACATGTTGCTGACCTTGTCGTCTCCTCGGTAACTGACGGGAATGTTACCGTGCCGGTCCCCGACGTTGTAGCCATGCGTGTAATAGTTGTAACTCTCTTTGAACTCGTGGGTTGTGTCTTTGAAATAGTTATTGGAGGATGTGAAGTGTAGAGGTGGTTCTGGATAAGGCCAGAACTCGGCTCTCTTTCCAGCCCTTCTCACTGTTTTGAGCACCTTGTTTCGATCAACGTATCCCACTACTGTTACCTTTTCCCTTTCTAGATCCACCTCTACCGAATCAATCCCTAACAAATCATATAAACGTAATGCATCATAACAATTTGTTAGCTTGGCTCCATGTCGGGTAAAAGGGTCATGATCATGCTGATCAGTAAATTCCAAATTGAAACCAAGCTCAAGAGAGTTATAAACCAGACAATTTCTCTCATGAAGCACTACCAATGTCTATAGAAAACATTTACTATATTAATGAATTGATTGCAGAAAACTGCTTATTTGTAATAAGCTATTTTTTATTAAAATGATTATTTTATGTTAAACTGAGTCTATCCGCATCACAATTCATCATTTTCGTCACAAATAAATCTTCATAATGCTCATTTTTCTTATGGTGGCCATTATGAAAACACTGCAAAAAAAATTTCATGACTTTATTCCCTAGATTTAGGAGCAATGACGCCCATGCATGGCCCAAAAGCTTTTGGCCATGTTGATCTTTTCCAAGTAATTAAAGAAATCGATAAGACCAGCTAATGACATATGAAAATGGATTACGTACGGTCTGTCTCTTCGTTTCAAATGAAACAGATACGATCAGCATAAAATATATATAAAGTATATATATATGGAATGATATCGCAAATGTTTCTAATTCTGAGAAGGGGGGGCCGGGGAAAAGAAGAATAGAAAGATAAGAAATATTGATCATGTACCTCTAAGCTTGTGGATGGCGTTTTTGACCACTCTTTCGCATCCTGTGCAGCACATCCTTACTTTGAGCTCCACTGTCTGTAAAGTAAACAGGGTTTTAGCACTAGCAATTTACCAAAGGGAATAATACGGTACTACTACTTTACAGGTGCTAGCTGCTAAGTTATTCATAGATTCTTTAATTTCCTTTTTATCTTCTTATTCCTTTGTAAATCATATAGGCCCCTTTAAAAACATTGCACTTTGAGCGGTTGATTATAGGAAACTAATTAAAGGGGACTACAAAAAGCCATGTAGGGTGTAGATTAATCTTATTGTCATGGATTCTTATGTCTAGTAGGATGGGAACATTAATGTCTTTAACTATTTGCAACTAAAGCTACTGCGTGCGTGAAAGGTATCAATGTGATTCAAGCTGGAGATTATATATAATAAGCATCATGAACGAAAGTGAGAAACTGATGAAGAACTAGGCACTACCAATATTTATTATTTAATAACTCATGGGATTTCAATTTAGTTCAAAACATCACGGGTTTGTTCTCCCATATATATTTGCCTACTTTTTTCTTAGAAAATATGTAGAACTTACACACTTTAGGACTGTACAAATCAATTCTCATAATAATAATAATAATATTAATATTAATATTAATTCTACCGCATATATATATATATATATATATATATATATATAAAATTTTTTTGCACTTTGCAAATTGGGTTTTGCGTAGTGATCATGCATATTTATAACTTGATCACCATATGGAATAGGGGTTTTTTTTCTATGTTTTCTTCTCTTTTCTCTAATCCGTAGCATGGACATATATAACAATGAGAAATAAATAAATTGCACACAATATAATTCGATGACAGCATATATATATCGTTGACGAAATCACTAAAAGCCTAACAATAAATAAATTGCACACAAAATATATGATCAACGCTACATGAAAGAGAAAAAACAGCAAAAGGAAGAAGAAAAATAGCTAGCATATTAATCCACTTTGTTTTCTTTTACTGTTCTCGTCTTCTACGAGAGAGAGAAAAAGAATTAGTCATCGTAAGTTATGACATGCAGATCGTGGCCGGGATGAAAATTAAAAGGAGAGAGAGAGAGAGAGAGAGAGAGAGAGAGAGAGAGAGAGAGAGAGAGAGAGAGAGAGATCCTACTCTTCTGCATATAAAGTTGAACATTACAAAATAAGCATTCATGGTACTCATGAAAGCTCAAGAGCCAAAACGAGATACCTCAAAGGATCAAAAACAAAAGAATAGGGAAAGGTAGCAAACCTGCAAGGAGAGGGGTCGACCCCTTGGCATGTTGTTGTAGTTTAAGTTGTTGCTGAATTTGTGGTTGTCTCGATGGCAAAAGCAGGAACAGTATGCAATGGCAGAAATGAAGGTCTCAAATGCTCTCGATCGATCGGTAACCATGGCATGTGCATATGGGTTCCTTAAATACAAGGAAATTAAGAAGGGAAAACTGACCAACCAAGCCAAACGTACCAAACCCTAGAAGATATTCCTCGATCCGCATGCAGCCTTGGCATCGCTTCCTTAATGCCTAATCTCTTCTAAAAAAATATTCCAAAGCTGTCTACTTATTCCATGCCATCAATTTCTTGGGCTTAAATTCAGTGGAGTACTTATTAATTATTACAGGCCGAGATGATCTAAAGTCTCCCAAAATTATTTAAAACCTTTATGCAGGGAATGGTATCTGACCCTCATGACATTAATGCTTCAAATGTGGGTTAAGCTAGCTAGCTAGCTAGCATACATATGTGGTTTTGCTTATACTCGGAATGGAATATCGGGTCTTATGGGGAAATATATGGATGAGCTCCTGGAAGGAAAGCTGGGTTTCGATGCAAAGCGAAGAAGATAATATTCTAAAATTCTTCTTCTTCTTTTTATTGTTATTTTCTTTTAATATATATATATATATATATATGTGAAATATCTATCTAAAAAGCACGCATGACAAATTGATCATATTCCATTAATATTGTAGTACCTATACTTAGCCACCTCGATCTTCTATTTTTAAAGGTTTTAACAATTTTTTATAACAAGCCTCGGGATAAAGCGAATCTTTCGATTATATTTTAATTGAGTAAAACTAGATACAATCTTGTAAACTTCATGCATACATTTTCTTTAAAAAAATAATTTTTTATGTAAGTTACAAATATACCAACTTTATAAAAGAAAGTATGCAAAAATTACACATCTTAATTCTTAAGACATCAAATATAATTTTTAATTTTAATTTCTAGTAAAAAAGTAATAAATTGGAGATTTTAATATACTTTTTATACGGACGCTAGTGTCTGATGACGACAAGAACCATTGAATTCTTAGGCATATTGGCATTATTCTTGCAGCATTTACTCACACACCACCAAAATACAATATTTATAGAAAATTCAGCATTCTATTTGTAGAAATTGAACCAACTTGGATAGATATATATATATATATATATATATCTGTATGCATCTTGCTTCTTTTTGGTTCAAGGCAATTATATATATATATATATACTAGTAGTTGGGCAACGTCCAAGGGACGTTCGTCTAGTGTATAGAAATATTATTTTTAAGAATTAATATTATTTTTATTAAGGAAAAAATTTTGATTGATAATGTAATGTTTTTAGAAAAATATATATAAATTATAACATCAAATAGTAAGATATACACTACAAAAAAAGGGTCATTTGCCGGCGTCCCATAAACGCCGGCACTTTGACAATAAACGCCGGTAATGTTTTTATCGGCGCTTGTTTTCCGACACATATCAAGCGCCAATAGGTAAGGGTCGGGAATTTTGGTTTCCGGCATTTATGTAAACGCCACCATCTCATTTTTTGTTACCGGCGTTTTGCGTATTACGATGCCGGCATTTTCAAATGCCGGCAATTGACTGGTTTGTCCCTAACATTTTTTTTACTGGCATCTACAAGTGCCACTAATATTTCTTGTACCTGACGTTTTGTAGATTGTGTTACCGACGCTTACAAATGTCAATAATCATTTTTTATTTTACTGACGTCTACAAACGTCGGTAAATTATTTTGATACTTGCGCTTTCTAGATTGTGTTACCGACCCTTACAAATGCCAATAATCATTTGTTATTTTACTGACGTGTACAAGCGTCGGTAAATTATTTTAGTATTGGCATTTTGGGTATTATGTTATCGTGGCATATCAATAAGCGCCTATAATATAAACGTCACTAAATCCTCTATACTTTACTGACGTTTATGCAAACGCCGCGAATTGAATGTTTAATTACTGGCGTAAAATTGAAACGACAATAAATTTCTATTTTCTCGACATATTTATATGTGCGCCACTAATATAAACGCTGTTAAATCCTCTCTACTCTTATCGACGTTTATGCAAACGCCGGCAAATGTATATTTAATTACTGGCATAAAATGAAACGTTGATAAAAGCCTATTATTCCGGCATTTCTATAACCGCCGGTACCATATACGCCACTAAATCATCTCTAATGTACCGACGTTTATGCAAACGCCGATAAATATAAATTCATTACCGGCATATAGGCATATGCGCCAATAATTAGTGGCCCATAAACGATGCGTCGGTAAATCACTATTGTTACTGGCATTTATATAAATGCCAGTAATATAAATGCCGGCAAATGACCCTTTTTTTGTAGTGATAGACTGAAATTAGTTTTAAAACATTTAGAATTAAAAAAAATGAACCTTGAACCAAATATGTGCAGCACAAGAGATAAACCGTTAACAGTAAAGTAACGTGCATAGCACGTTTTCTTAGTTTAATAAAGTGATTATTTTTGAAAAGTAACATAATTTTTATAAAGAAATAAAATACTTAAGTTTCTATAAGATATTATTATTTGATTTTAATGTTTCATAATGAATTTAAATTGATAGATAAATAATATTTTATTAGAATAATTGTATTCGTAAATATAGTTGGTAAATAGATTTAAACTTAATTATTTTACATTTCTCTTTGTTTATATAAGGAATGAATAGAAATTTTAAATCACATTAATAAATTTATATATAAATTATAATTTATATAAAATATCATATATATATATATAATAGAATATAGAATATATATTTATATAGATATATATAATAGAATATATATATCTAATATACCTCCTAAATAAATAATCATCAATGCATAGGTTACAAGATCATGCATGCTGCATGAATTTTAATAATTATGAATTTATTCATAAGTGATTGGGGAGAGAGAGATTAAAAAATTAAGAACTTTTAAGAAGAGAGAGCCACTTTAATTTATTCATGCAACTAACGGCATTAATTTTAACGGTAAAACAACAAAAACCGTTAAACCAATAAAATTCCGTTAGATAGCTACTTTATATATATAAAGATATGATATAGTGAATAAATTCACTTAATTCGTTAAGAATCTGATAGTTTGACGGCATGTGACCTAATTCTCCAAATGAAAATTTTGGATTCAAAACCCCTTACCCCCATTGTATAAAAATAAAAAAAATAAAAAAAAATCCACTAAATTCCTTTTATCAACTTGAACTTTAAGTAATTTAACATACATACATACATATATACGTATGTGTGTGTGTGTATGTATGATAATTTAACAATGGATCGTGGTATTGATCTATTGACAAACCTATACCATCGTAGGGTTTAAGAAAAATTGAATTTTTTCTTATAAGAATTGTTGGGTCGACAATATTAATGAGTGACGAGTAATAACAAACACAATCTCGATCCCATTAATAAGCACATATACAAGTCCGCTATATATTATTATATATTCAAATCCCATGAAGTACTGCGGTCGAACAAGCCTATTTTCCACGTGTTAAATATTGCTACTCATAAATATTGCTAATTAGTGGGCGGCTAGAGACACATGGTACACTTCTTGCAATGGATTCTTTATCTTCGTATGTAAAATTACATCTTTTGAAGATTGTTATTGAATATGAAGAAAAATTTCTGCATTGGATTATGCATTTTTTTACCAAATAATAATAAAATATTTTTTTTTTCCTAAAATTCCTAACCTAAGGGTGGTACGTTCAGGAACTTACTATTTTCCCATGTTTCCATTTTTCTTGTGTTATTTATGCCTATATGTGAGTTTTCTTCCACAAGCTGTTGTCCCCAACATCAAGTAATAAAAATCTTGCATGTTTAATGCCTATGTACCTCCAATAAATTCAATAAAAATTCCAAACAGCAAGTCCAATAAATTCAAACGTCCAAAAAAATATTCAGCAACACAAAAATAAAAGAGAGAAAAAGAGAGAGCCGTTCGGTTTCTGGAGAGAGAAAAAATAATAAAAATATTATTTGAAGATGAAAAGGAGTTCTTCATCTTTAAAAAAGAACTGTACATATTTATTTATAATTTTACATATGCATAAACCAATGCAGATGATTTTAAGAGCATATTTTTCAAATTCAAGCATGAAGATAAAGATAAATAACTCATTGCCAATGCTCTTAATGGAACCTAGTTACCGAGGCAAGTATAAATATGATTGCTAGTACCGTACAAAAATTTGAAAGTAAATGGTACGCCATTTGTTTTGTTTTGACAAATAAGATAAGATAAATTAAAATAAAATTTAAAAATTAAATAAAATATTATTAGAATATATTTTTTAATACTATTTTTATTTTAAAATTTAAAAAAATTGAATTGTTTATTTTATTTTGTGTGAAAATTTGAAAAAATTGTAATTATTAAATGAGATAAGATAAAACAATATGAAAAGTTTTGTAAAAGTGAACGAGACCTGCCGAGAAATGCTAGACGAGAAGATTTATGTAAAAGTCGCACATCTTCACTTAATTAATACGTAATTTTTTATTTTTATTATTATATATTAAATATATATAAATAAAATAATAAAAATGATAAATCACATATTAATTAAGTAGAAGCCTGTAATGTAAGATTTACTTATAACATTTTCATGCTAGATATAATTTAGAGTGTGCAAATTTTTGTGCATTTCTGTTGACAAAAAAAGTGAGACAAATCATTAAAAAATTATTATTTTTATATAAATTTTATATTTATCTACTTTTTAAAAAGTGTTTTCAACTTTAGGCAAAATATACAGCAAATTTTTTTACTCTAAAACTGTACTAATCATTTCTCTAAACTAATTACTACCCTGTTATAACATCTAGAAGATCTAACTAACTTAATCATCATAGTTTCCACAAACTAAAATGTTTTTTGGTTTATAATTTCTTATTATGAATTTATGATAGGTTAAATATCAGATAAAGCGGAGATCTAAGAGGAATTGCATCAACAAGTAATCATATATTAGACATTGATGACTACGTGAACTAGGTGAGCGATACTCCTTGTACACTATTTACATGTTTTTTGATACGTCAAATTAGTTATTTTATATTAAAAAAATTATACAATCAATCATATTAATAGAATAAATAAAGAGTACGCAAAATAACTATACATAACAAAATTTTTTAGACATTATACCAAACCCTAAGCCAAAAATAGAGGGCCTAAAATTAAAAACTTGCTGCCCATTATCTTTACCCGAATCTAAGTCCAGCCCATGACTCCAACCTAGCCCAATTTCTAATCTGTAACCAGGAGACAGGAACCATGGCCCCCACCCTTCCCTCGCCCGATACTCGATAAGAGCCAATATTGCTCGGGTTTTTCCATTTTTCCCCGTTCCTCAGTTCATCCTGCCTTATCTCGCATCTTCCTTGTGCCTCATCCCGCTGCTGCTCGCCGTCTCGTTGTCAGTCCAGGTAATACCTCTCTCTGATAACTTTTTCGGTCTCTCTCTCCCTCTCCCTCTCTCTCTCTCTGTGTCGCAGAGATCTTCATTAGGCTCAAATCAGAGCTATTTTTTGGTTATTGTTTTGATTTAAAGCTCATATAAGATATTATAAGATTACGCCTCTGTTAGTTTATCTATTCGGCCAGAGGTCCATAGAGACTTTATTTTTCTAGTAATTTTGTTTTCTCAATTTTGGGTTTATTAGTTTGAAATTTTGATTTGGAGTTTTTTCTTTTTTAATATTTGGGCCTTCGGATCCAGGTTGAATTTCGCAGTAAGTGTGTTGATTTTGGGATTCTGAGTGGAATTTTTATGTTTTTTGTGTATATACAATCCGTCGGAATGAGGATGTTTTTTTCCTTTATAACTGCATATCTTGATCTTTCATTGGTTTTTGGAATCTGGTTTGTGGTTCGGCCAGAGCTAAAAAAAATTTTACTTGAAATGTCAGATCCGACATCCACTCCGTTTTGCAGAGCTGATTTTCGCCCGTCTTGCTGCTCATCTCTCTCACAGTCTCACTTCAGCCTGTGAAAATATAGGAATAGACCTAAGACCGCAAACTAAAACTCCAGAATGGTGAGATTCGCATGTATATAATTCGGTAGCTTAGAAACAATGGTCGCTCACCTAGTTCACGCAGTCATTGAATTTTTTAAATTTTCTTCGTTGATATGGAAATTAATATAGCAGAATTGCAGAATTTAAGGTTTTACTTATTTCTTGCTTTCTCAGCAACCAAACATGTGGTATGTTAAAAATCTAGATCATCCAACTGTTTAGGATTATTTGAATTTTTGTGCAAACTAGCTGAAAGGATGGATGGTTTTGAAATTCAGTGACCTTTCTGTTTTGAAGCAGTGGATCATCATAAAAAATGCCTTCACAAAAGATAGAAACTGGTCATCAAGATGTGGTGCACGATGTGGCTATGGATTACTATGGTAAGCGTGTCGCCACAGCCTCATCAGACCATTCAATTAAGATTATTGGGGTGAGCAATACGGCCTCTCAACATCTTGCAACCTTAACTGCCCACCAAGGACCTGTTTGGCAGGTGGCCTGGGCTCACCCAAAGTTCGGCTCTTTACTTGCTTCGTGCTCTTATGATGGGCGTGTGATAATCTGGAAGGAGGGTAATCAGAATGAGTGGACCCAAGCCCATGTCTTTACTGACCACAAGTCATCTGTCAATTCTATTGCTTGGGCTCCTCATGAACTGGGTCTCAGTCTAGCGTGTGGTTCTTCTGATGGAAATATATCAGTTTTCACTGCAAGACCAGATGGTGGTTGGGACACCTCAAGGATCGGCCAAGCGCACCCGGTTGGTGTAACTTCTGTCTCATGGGCTCCCTCAATGGCACCCGGTGCTCTTGTTGGTTTCGGCTTGCTTGATCCAGTTCAGAAGCTCTGCTCTGGTAGTTGTGATAATACTGTGAAGGTGTGGAAGCTCTATAATGGGAATTGGAAGATGGATTGCTTTCCAACTCTTCAGATGCATACAGACTGGGTTCGTGATGTTTCCTGGGCACCCAACTTAGGACTTCCAAAATCCACAATTGCTAGTGCCTCGCAGGATGGCAAAGTTATTATATGGACTGTGGCCAAGGAGGGGGATCAATGGGAAGGCAAAGTTTTGAATGATTTTAAGACTCCTGTCTGGCGTGTCTCCTAGTCGTTGATCGGTAACATATTGGCTGTGGCTGATGGAAACAACAGTGTGACATTGTGGAAGGAAGCGGTCGATGGGGATTGGCAGCAGGTGACTACGGTTGAGCCATAAAAACCATATTTTGAAACTCGTGCGCTTAAAAGTAATGGGTTCCATTCTGATTGTTTTTTCATTCACATGTATCATTACGTCTTAATATTGTATTGTTACATAATCATGTATATTAGGACCCAGTTTGATAGTGTTTGATAGTTTTAAACTGGTAGATTTTCTCGGAAGCCTAGACTAGCAAGAACCGAATGTGGCTTATAGTTTGTTGGAAATTTTCGTTCAATTTGTTGGTTTTTGGTAATGGGGGATTTCTGATGTTGCTTTTGTGATTGTGTTTGTCTTTCATTTTTGTTTTGAATTATTCTACTTGCAAGTCTTGTATGTCAACCAACCACTTGTGGTATGTCACTGGTGTGTCTTGGTTCGTCAATTATGGCATGCAAATAGAGTTTTTCTTTTGTTTTTGGGTAATCTATATTTATTAGAGCAACTTTCAACTTTCTACCGAGGTAATGCGCATGTATGTATTTATATGATTCAAATAGAAACAATACCTCCTATGTCCTTCATCATTTCAGCTAGAGCGCTTTTGTTGTGAGAGACAACTCTTGGATATTTTGACCCTGTTTACACGCTGACCTATAAATATTGTATATGCTGTGTTGCCCATTACACTTACTATAAAAAAAGTCAGAATCAAAAACTTTTACTGTGCGAATTAATGTGACATGCTTTGTTATATCACTGGCGTGCTTAATAAGCCGGCTTTCAAGAATGGGTATCGGTCGTGCAATTATATATTTTTTCAAAAAAATTCAGGCATTTCATCCAGCCATGTCTTGAAAAAGAAAAAGTCTGGATGTAGTTGAGACGTGCAAGCGCCATGCAAACGGTGTTGATGTGGAAAAAATCAAAATGGCACTGTCTTTATATTTTTTTCTGTGTTTTAACTTTCGAAGACGATCACTCTGTCTCTATCTCCCTCTCTAATTTTCCCCTCGGTCAGGTTGTTGGTTGCCCTTTTCCCTCTTCTTTCCCTCTGTATGAAACCTCTTACAAATTCAGGCCACCCTTGCACCAACACCCACTTCTCTCTCCATGATCGTATCGGTAGTTTCCAAGCCCTTAAGCCTCCCCTCACAACGGCACACCAACCCTAAAAGAGGAGCTCGGAGCACCAGTGTTCATCCAGAGATTTTCCCCATCGCACGAGGAAAGTGGCTCTCTGGGTAGAGCTAAAATATGGGTGCCGATGAGATTGGATAATTATGCTTGCTTACTGTTTATATCTTCACCCCTGCGCCTCTGTTGCTCGGTTTATGAAATTGGTTTGTTGTTGGTCTCTGGTTTTTGGTGCTAAGTTCGTGTGGTAAGTCTCTCCTTGTACCACATGTTGTCCTCTATGTATTGTTGAAGATGGGTTGTTTTCATTACGGGTTGGTTGGACTTTTTTAGTTCTTGGGACAATTTTGGCGGTTTCTTTTTTTTAAGATCTTTTGAGATTTGTTGTTTGGTTGGTTTCCGATTAAGAGTATTGCATGAAAAAGACGCCTCGATTTGTTGTCTGGGTTGGTTTCCGATTGAGAGTTCCATTTTCGCTTTCTGAAGCTTGAAGCTTGCAGAACACGCCAACCAAACATTTAGTTCATGAAAGTTTCCCGCATTTGAACTTTTCTACATTTTTAAGGCTGACGTTGCATAAGAATTGAATAAGAAAAAAAAAACAAACTATAATATAATCAGTCGACTGCATGCCGTTTATAGTTACCGACTGGTTGCAGAAGAATTGCTTGAAAAATGGGTCAAACAAAGGGCTAAGAGACCTTGAAAAATCTTTAAAAAAAATTAAGTGGAAAAAAACTTAGAATTTATTGAAAACCATGTCGTAGTCATTGATAAAAGACATTAATTTTTCTATATATATGAAAAAGGAAAACCCTTTGTTGTAGCAAAGGAAGATTGATACTGATGGGGATAGAGATTTAACAATGGAAGCTTAAAAGCATTGGCAATAGCTAGGCCATTGCCAAGTCTAAAATGAAATTCTAATATGGTCTTTTGGTTATAATATAGACTTATAGTTAAATTAGTCCATATTGGACTAGCTAGGCCTGTGCAAAATACCCGCTAGGCCGCACTACCTGCACAAACCGATTGGATCGAACCCGCCAACTTCGGGTTGAGTACATGTCGGTTTCGACAACCACCAAACCGACCAATTTCGGATGACACCCGACTCAAAACCATCACAGTGAAACATGATTATTCTGAGTTGAATCAGATCATGAAACTGTGGGGAAGACGAGGTTTGCTATGCGAAACCGGTTACCCAAGGCACACGAACGGACGACGAGTATAACTTATACATTTCTACAAAACTCACGAACGGAAAAGTTTGGGGCAGCGGCAGAAACTTACCCAAGGCAGCAGAGGTCACTGTGGGGAAGATGAGGCACGCGACTGTTCCAGGCAGTCAAACTAAGGTCGGTGACGGCGACAAAAATTCTAGAGGGAAGACGTGTTATGCCGAGAGGGGAACAAGCCGGTGGTTGGCAGACATGGAGGAGGCACGGCTGACCTGGGTGGTGCGGTGAAACTGCCGTTGATCTGCGGGCCAAGTAACAGAGACACAGAGAGAGAGGTCGGCGACGACAACAAATATTCTAGACAAAAGACACAGAGAGAGTGAGAGTGAACTGAGAGAGAGAGATCGGAATGGTTTAATTTGGGGGAAATGTCGGGTCATACGGGTTCGACCCAACTTCGTTTTATTCGGTTCGGGTCAACCCGCAATGCTGACTACTATACTCTTTTACGGGTCGGGTCAGACCCAAACCCGGTTTAGGCTGATCGGGTTGCAGGCCTAGGACTAGCCATTCTAAAGTCTAAATAATAATATAATATTATTTATTTTAATAATATTTTATAATTTTTTTAATATTTTACAAATACAGTCTATATATTAATTGATAATTTTTTTTAATATTTTGCAAATACACTTCATACAAACATGATAATTATTTTTATTTTAATGCAAGTTGTTCCAAATATTTAAGTGCATGCATAAACAAAATGCAGTCCCCAATTTTATCCACCCCTTTCAGCTTCAGGACAGAGGAAAAAGTTGCAAGAAGAAAGAAGGCAAGGCTTGGTCTGGGTCTTTTCATAATTTTATATAAGCAACTCTTTCATGGACAATAAATATGTAGCTCACATATTTGTATATTTTTGCCATTTCTCCCATGTTGCTTCTAGAAGCTATAATAAGACAAATTCAATGCTAATGGTGCACAAAACGTGCAGCTGCAAAAAAAAATAAAAAATAAAAAAAAATAAAAAATCAAGGTTGTTATCTCATTGACCATTTGTGCAGGAGAAAGCAGAAACAGAAATTAGAAAATTGCGCCAAAGCCTTTGCTTCAAAGCGAGGCCACTGCCTAGTTTTTACGAGGAAAGAAAAGAGCAACATAATGAGATGAATATATAGAGAAGAAGTCTGTGACCATCTGATTCCTCATCTACTTCTGCTTCTTCTTCTGCTTCCTTGCTGTCTTCTTCAATACTAAATAGACCTTTAGCAGACCCACCAACAAGAAGGGTACCCTTTGCAGAACCAGACCGAGAGATGTTTGGATTTGAGTATTTTCTATGTTGATCTTGGGCCATCCATAAACCATTTGCAGATGAAGAAGATGCATGTCTTTGGACATAAAGTCTAATATTTAATCAATATCCTATCCAGGAGCAACATTTTCATACTTGAAAATTTCTACTACCTTGAGATGAGAGGAAAATCAATTACCAAAGCAAGTATGTTTTCCCTTTCTTGAAGATATTAAGACGTACCTCACAGCACCAATAGATCGAACCGGCATCTTAACATAATCACTATCAATAATAATACATTCTCAGATTATGCAAAATACAAACTTGCTAATGTCTAAAACATAAGCAAAAGAAATTTTCAAGCATGTAACTGAAGAATGCACAAGGAGTTCAGTATAGTTGGAAACATGCGAAACTGATCAGGAAATAAAAAAAATATAGAAATAGCATCAAATCAAATAAGTAATAACAAATATTACTCTTTTTCCTACCCAAAATAGAAATCCAAAAAGGCAGGAGGTAAAAAATTAGAGAGATTATAGGCTACAACGAAAATAAGAAATCAAACACAAATCATAATACGTCACCCACAAATCACTACAAATGACAGGAAATCACCTCTGCAAGTAGGGTTCCTCTTTCGAGTTCAAATCATAAATCTAGGGTTCCTCAGCTTGATCATGTTCTTAATTCCAATTCACTACCTTTTTAGGTGGACCATCGCCAACAAACTGAAAATAGAAAAGGGAAAAAAAAAGGATAAGAAGCAAAATTCTCTCTATGAGTGTAACCGGTCCGGTTCGATTCAGTTTTGGATAAAATTTGAGACTGAACCGGTATGTACCGGTTTTGTATTTTTTAAAACCGATTACGCACCGGTTACTCTTCTAAACCAGTACTCTGGTTTAACCGATTTCCAATCAGGTTTGATTCGGTTTTACCGGTTTTAATGTACTATATTATATATTATATATTATATAATATATATTATATTATATTATAGTATATAATACTATAGTGATAATGTATTGTAGTATATTATACTATATATTATAATTGTATTATAAACTATAATGATATATTATAGTATATTATAATATTTAGTGATATAGTATTAGTATAACTATTTATATGAACTATATAATGTTAGTATAACTATTAATACAATAAACAAAATTATATAAGGTTTTAAAATTTAATATTATATTAATTAGTAATTTATCATGTAATACAAAAATATTTTATATATAGTTATATATTATATATAAATATTATATACAATATAAAAAATTAAAATATATATAAACCGGTCCGGTCCAGTTTTAGAAAAAGAAAAATCGAAACCGGACCGATTTTGACTCGTTTTAAGAAAAATAAAACTGGTACTGAACCTAACCAAACTCGGGACTTGACCGATTCCACCGATTTGGTTCGGTCCTGTTGCCCAGATGACTAACACAAGAGGGGGGTGAATTGAGTTGTATTTAAAAAAAATAACAATTATAAATCAAATATACAATATAAAATATAAACAAAATATGAAATAACAATAAATATAAAGAGTAAGGGTAAGAGAGAAGCAAACTCAGTATGTTAACGAGGTTCGGCCCAACTGCCTACGTCCTCGCCTCAAACTACCCCTTGAGGATTCCCGAATTTACTATTTAATCTCCTTCAGGTGGAGATAGAAACCTATTACACCTTTGAACAACACCGTTACAAAGGATCCGTGTAGAACACCCTCTACACTTGTAATCACCTTACACGTGGTGATTCAACTATTCCCTGTGTAGAACACTTTCTACACGCACAAATGTTGTACACACCCTTTTACTGATACAAGAATTGATAGTGGGTAGGATATCAGAAAACACTCCTCAATGAGTGAAATAAGAACAATACAGCACAAACTATATCTCTTAAAATGAATAAGAGTTAAGGCTCAATGTTTAGAAAAGAGAGAATGAAAGATTTGAATGAATGTTGTATGCTCTTGGTGTTGTTAATGTGAAGCTCTCAAATGATCTATTTATAGGCATATGAGACTTCATATTCAAATTTAAAAAGATTCACATGTCAAAGACATCATCATTCATTTTTCAAAAATTTCAAATCTAATCTTTTTACTTTTTGTATATGACAAAAGGAGCACACTTTACTTTTCAAAAATTTCAAATCTAATCTTTTACTTTTTGCATATGACAAAAGGAGCACACTTTACTTTTCAAAATTTTCAAACAAAGACATCTTCCTTTTGCATAAGTCAAGAAAAGCATCAATCACTTTTGAAAATATTCAAATAAAACATGCACATGTGAAAGATGACAATCAATCATCTTTAATATTTTCAAAGTTCAAACCTTTAATCATGGCATGCACATGTGAAAGATGACAATCAATTATCTTTCAAAATTTTCAAATTTAATTTTCAAAATATTCATGCACATGTGGAAAATGTATTTTAATACTTTATGATAAAATATTAATTTTTGAGCCTTAATCCTAATTTCGAATTTTAAGAGATTTACAACATTACTCTATGATTTTAATGTGAACTTATTTCCTTCTTGCTCATGCTTGGTTCTTTGATGTGCTTCACTCCATTGTGTAGATAACTTGAGTTTGAAACTCCTTTATTCTTTAAATTCATTTGTTATCATCAAAATCCATGTGTAGATTTATAATCACATGAAACTTGAAATCTTGGGTTCAACAGGTTCGGTCCGTTTTACTTGTTTATTGATTTTTTTTTACACCCCTAATTCTCTCAGATTTTCATAGAACTAGAGAAAACCAAAAGCAAAAGACAGCTGGTTGAAGAGAGAGGAGAACGAGGGAAAGAGATAGCAGTTACCAATTGATGAAATAATAAAATATAGTTATCTAGAGGAAACAGTAGCTCGCTAGGTATGGTGAGAGGCTAAGACTTACTTTAGTTCAAGTCTTAAACTTTGGTTGTATGGCTAGTCTAATGCAGAGAAAAATAATTACAAGAGTCTAAATTTTAGACTTGCATTGAGCAATGGTGAGACTATTGCCAATGCTCTAAGAGAGTTGAAGAAGCACCTTATAAAACAAGTGAAAGGGTGAAGAAGAAGAAGATGGATAGGGAAATTGATTAATTACAGCTGTATCCATCAAGAATTTGAGTAGGAAGATTGTAAGATCACGGACTGAACATGAAGATTGTAACAGAAGAATAGAAAGGACCTATCTATCCCCCTCGAGGATAACGGTGATTATTTCAAAAACGAAAAGATTGGTTTTTTAAGAGGAAGCATCTCTTCTAACCAGAACAACCACTTGGCTGCATATCAGAAATGTGGTGAGTGCAACAAAATGGATCGTCACTTCACAATTGGATTGAACAACTAAATGCCCAATTAAAGAGAAACAGGATTAGGCTGACTTATCACTCGAATCATGTATTAGTTTGATTCTTTCCCTCCAAACTAGAAGATTGAAGCTCACAAAAGCATATAAGTTGCACCATGGAAAACCTCGTCAAGTAATCCTCATCTTTTGAAGCCAAATAGGTTCAAGTCCTTGAATTGCCATGAGTCTGATAGTCTTATGGGATTGACTTGATTTTCTAAATAAAAAGTCTGGATTCGAAACCACCCACCCCTATTAATGTATCTATTTATTTTTTATTTTATTTTTAAAAAATTGAGGTCAAGCCTCCTTATTATAAAACATGCTCACAATAGGCTGAGGAGAAAACCGTAGTAACAGAAAGGACATAAACCTCAAAGAAGAACCTAAAAAGCCAAACAAGACCATTCCAAACAAAAGCCCCTACCCAATACAAATTACATATATATATATATATAATAGGTGGGAGTAACGTGCAAAGCACGTTTGTCTAATTTTATGAAATGGTTATATGTAAAAAATAATATATAATTTATAAAAATTATTGATGTCACTTAATAATTTAAGGCATATTAGAGAAGATAAAAAAAATTAGTTCAAAATATCATATAATCCAATATATATTTATAACATCCATAATTTTAGCAAAGATGTATATGAAAAATTTAATAAAAGTCCAACACAAACGGTAGTTCAAAATATGTGTCGTTTGATGTTTGTATTATAATTTATCAATTTATGTCATCCTGTAGACGATCAATAGAGACAACATTGAAATTCTTATTTTGATGTTGGTTGAGTCGATCAGGGTCAACTGAAAGTTAAAACATAATCTTTTTATAAAATTTGTGGTATAATATTTTCTATATATAGCATATATATAAATCCTAAAATATATTCTGAAATTGTTGGCCGAATTTACTCTATCTTGATTAGCTCAAGGATCACAGTCTTTGTCACGTGTTTAGGGATTCACGTCTTATGCACCTAATACACGTGTATATGTTAAGGAGAAAGAGACAAATATAATAACTAATTTTTAATTACTTATTATTATATAAACTATTAAGTATTGTAATTATTGTGATTAATAAATCATATAACAACACTGAATGCTATCTCTCTCAATATTTATATCTTCATTCTATATGCCGATTACATTAACACGTAGTTAAACAAACAGTGTTAACTTTAACGGAAAAAATAAGAAAAACCATTAAAACAACATTTTCCGTTTCATACTAACTTTTTATATATAGAA
Source organism: Carya cathayensis (assembly GCA_011037825.1). NCBI lineage: Eukaryota > Viridiplantae > Streptophyta > Magnoliopsida > Fagales > Juglandaceae > Carya > Carya cathayensis. The sequence goes on along the minus strand of QGSO01000281.1, from coordinate 571,743 downwards.
GATGTATAGTAATTTAACAATGGATCGTAGTATTGATCTATTCGCAAACCTATACTACCGTAGGTTTTAAGAAAAATTGAATTTTTTTTTATAAGAATTGTTGGTACAATATTAAATATTAATGAGTGATGAGTTATAATGACAAACACAATCTCGATCCCATTAATAAGCACATATACCAGTCCGCTATATATTATATATTCAAATCCCATGAAGTGCGGTCGAGCAAGCCTATTTTCCATGTGTTAAATATTACTACTCATAAATATTGCTAATTAGTGGGCGGCGAGAGACACATGGTACACCTCTTGTAATAACGCTAGACGAGAAATCTTAAGTAAAAGTCGAACATCTTCACTTAATTAATATATAATTTTTTATTTTTATTATTATATATTAAATATATATAAATAAAATAATAAAAATGATAAAATCACATATTATTTAAGTAGAAGTGTGTGATGTAAAATTTACTTGTAACATTTTCATGCTAGATATAATTTAAAGTGTACAAATTCTTGTGCATAGGACTGTTCATCAGGGCCGGATAAAATCCGGCCCGGCCTGGAAACCGGATAACCGGATTTCTGGTTACAGATTTCGGTCCGGAATATATCCGGGCCGATACCCGTATTAATAAAACCGGTTTTATCCGGTTCGGGTACCGGATGTTAAATCCGAAACCCGGATTTAACAACCGTTACCCGGGTTTTTATTTAGAAACCCATATCCAAGTCCGCGATTATGCCCTAAGCCTTCAGATTCCTTGCCCCCAAACCTACACTTAAGCCTTCAGATTCTCAGATCGATTTCTCTCTCTCTCTCTCTGCAAGTTGCGCTGATCCTCTCTCACTCTCACTCTCACACCGAAACCCTAGCCTCCTCTACCTTCATCGCCTTCGTTGCCTCCGTCGTCTCCATCTCTCTCTCTCTCGCGTCGTTGTTTTCATCACCTCATCGCTCCGTCGTCTCCATCTCTCTCTCTCTCGCGTCGTCAAGATTCCGCGACCAGGTGAGGGAAATTTCTTTATTATCTGTAATGGGTTTGAGTTTTGGACTGTTAAGTGCCGAAACCATAGCCTTCCTCAGCCGAGTGCCGAAACCCTAATACTTTTAGATCTACTCTTAGATCTAAGACGTGGCTTTGAGTTGTTTTTGCTTTTTTGTTCTAGATCCACGCTTAGATCTGATCAATAATTTGCATTATATTATCTATTTATTTGTAGATCTTGGGATGCTTCATGTGCTCTTATATCTGGGTTGTTTTTTTTATTTTTTATTTTGGGTTGTTTTTTGAATCTGATATATAACTGTATATACGTAGATCTGATATATGACTTTGATGGCCTCACACATCACTTAAGGTTTCCAATTTGATAAAAATAATATTAAGAGTAGCTGTATATACGTAGGGGTCTGTTCTTTACCTGAAGTTCATGGGTTAGTACTTATATGATTATATGAGATCTGGGCATGTCTTTCATAAGAGCACCAAAGCTTTGTTAGTTAAGAAGTTTCAAGACACCCAGTCAAGCTGAGTTATTATCTATTGCCTTTGTGTAATATATTCTGGTTGCTGAGAAAGCAAGAAATAAGTAAAACCTTAAATTCTGCAATATTAATTTCCATATCAACGAAGAAAATTTAAAAAATCCAGTGACTGCGTGAACTAGGTGAGCGACCATTGTTTCTAAGCTACCGAATTATATACATGCGAATCTCATCATCCTGGAGTTTTAGTTTGTGGTCTTAGGTCTATTCCTATATTTTCTCAGGCTGAAGTGAGACTGAGAGAGAGATGAGCACCAAGACGGGGGCGAAAATCCGCTCCGCAAAACGGAGTGGATGTCGGATCTGACATTTCAAGTAAAGTTTTGTTAGATATTACACCAAACCTAAGCCGAAAATAGGGGGGCCTAACCCAAAATTAAAAACTTGCTGCCCATTATCTTTACCCCGAGTCCAGCCCATGACTCCAACCCAGCCCAATTTCTAATCCGTAACCAGGACGCAGGAACCACGGCCCTCACCCTACCCTCGTTCGATACTCGATCAGAGCCAAGATTGCTCGGGTTTTTCCATTTTTCTCCGTTCCTCAGTTCCTCCTGCCTTTTCTCGCATCTCCCTTGTGCCTCATACCGCTGCTGCTCGCCGTCTCGTTGTCAGTCCAGGTACTACCTCTCTCTGATATCTTTTTCGGTCTCTCTCTCCCACTCTCTCTCTGTCGCAGAGATCTTCATTAGGCTCAAATCAGAGCTATTTTTTGGTTATTGTTTTGATTTAAAGCTCATATAAGATATTATAAGATTACGCCTCTGTTAGTTTATCTATTCGGCCAGAGGTCCATAGAGACTTTATTTTTCTAGTAATTTTGTTTTCTCAATTTTGGGTTTATTAGTTTGAAATTTTGATTTGGAGTTTTTTCTTTTTTAATATTTGGGCCTTCGGATCCCGGTTGAATTTTGCAGTAAGTGTGTTGATTTTGGGATTCTGAGTGGAATTTTTCTGTTTTTTGTGTATATACAATCCGTCGGAATGAGGATGTTTTCCTTTTATAGTTGCATATCTTGATCTTTTCATTGGTTTTTGGAAATTGGTTTGTGGTTCGGCCTGAGCTAAAAAAAATTTTACTTGAAATGTCAGATCCGACATCCACTCCGTTTTGCGGAGCGGATTTTCGCCCCTGTCTTGGTGCTCATCTCTCTCTCAGTCTCACTTCAGCCTGAGAAAATATAGGAATAGACCTAAGACCACAAACTAAAACTCCAGGATGATGAGATTCGCATGTATATAATTCGGTAGCTTAGAAACAATGGTCGCTCACCTAGTTCACGCAGTCACTGGATTTTTTAAATTTTCTTCGTTGATATGGAAATTAATATTGCAGAATTTAAGGTTTTACTTATTTCTTGCTTTCTCAGCAACCAAACATGTGGTATGTTAAAAATCTAGATCATCCAACTGTTTAGGATTATTTGAATTTTTTTGCAAACCAGTTGAAAGGATGGATGGTTTTGAAATTCAGTTTTCTGTTTTGAAGCAGTGGATAATCATAAAAAATGCCTTCACAAAAGATAGAAACTGGTCATCAAGATGTGGTGCACGATGTGGCTATGGATTACTATGGTAAGCGTGTCGCCACAGCCTCATCAGACCATTCAATTAAGATTATTGGGGTGAGCAATACGGCCTCTCAACATCTTGCAACCTTAACTGCCCACCAAGGACCTGTTTGGCAGGTGGCCTGGGCTCACCCAAAGTTCGGCTCTTTACTTGCTTCGTGTTCTTATGATGGGCGTGTGATAATCTGGAAGGAGGGTAATCAGAATGAGTGGACCCAAGCCCATGTCTTTAATGACCACAAGTCATCTGTCAATTCTATTGCTTGGGCTCCTCATGAACTGGGTCTCAGTCTAGCATGTGGTTCTTCTGATGGAAATATATCAGTTTTCACTGCAAGACCAGATGGTGGTTGGGACACCTCAAGGATTGACCAAGCGCACCCAGTTGGTGTAACTTCTGTCTCATGGGCTCCCTCAATGGCACCCGGTGCTCTTGTTGGTTCTGGGTTGCTTGATCCGGTTCAGAAGCTCTGCTCTGGTGGTTGTGATAATACTGTGAAGGTGTGGAAGCTCTATAATGGGAATTGGAAGATGGATTGCTTTCCAGCTCTTCAGATGCATACAGACTGGGTTCGTGATGTTTCTTGGGCACCCAACTTAGGACTTCCAAAATCCACAATTGCTAGTGCCTCGCAGGATGGCAAAGTTATTATATGGACTGTGGCTAAGGAGGGGGATCAATGGGAAGGCAAAGTTTTGAATGATTTTAAGACTCCTGTCTGGCGTGTCTCCTGGTCGTTGACAGGTAACATATTGGCTGTGGCTGATGGAAACAACAGTGTGACATTGTGGAAGGAAGCAGTCGATGGGGAGTGGCAGCAGGTGACTACGGTTGAGCCATAAAAACCATATTTTGAAACTCATGCACTTAAAAGTAATGGGTTCCATTCTGATTGTTTTTTCATTCACATGAATTATTACGTCTTAATATTGTATCGTTACATAATCACTATCGTTCCAGCTTGATAGTGTTTGATAGTTTTAAACTGGTAGATTTTCCCAGAAGCCTAGTCTAGCAAGAACCGAATGTGGCTTATAGTTTGTTGGAAATTTTCGTTCAATTTGTTGGTTTTTGGTAATGGGGATTTCTGATGTTGCTTTTGAGATTGTGTTAGTCTTTCATTTTTGTTTTGAATTATTCTACTTGCAAGTCTTGTATGTCAACAAACCACTTGTAGTACGTCACTGGTGGGTCTTGGTTCGTCAAATTATGGCATGCAAATAGAGTTTTTCATTTGTTTTTGGGTAATCTATATTGATTAGAGCAACTTTCTGCCGAGGTAATGCGCATGTATGTATCTATATGATTCAACATAGAAACAATACCTCCTCTACCCTTCATCATTTCAGCTAGAGCGCTTTTGTTGCGAGAGACAACTCTTGGATATTTTGACCCTGTTTACACGCTCACCTATAAATATTGTATATGTTGCCCATTACACTTGTTATAAAAGAAGTCGGAATCAAAAACTTTTACTGTGCGAATTAATGTGACATCCTTTGTTATATCACTGGTGTGCTTAATAAGCTGGCTTTCAAGAATGGGTCGTGCAATTATATATTTTTAAAAAAAATACAGGCATTTCATCCAAACATGTATTGAAAAATATTTTTAAAAATTAAGTGGAAAAAAATCAGAATTTATTGAAAACCATCTCACAGCCATTGATAAAAGACCTTAATTTTTCTATATATATGAAAAAGGAAAACCCTTTGTCGTAGCAAAGGAAGATCGATACCGATGGGGACAAAGATTCGGCGATGGAAGCTTAAGAGAATTGAAGAAGCCCCTTATAAAACAAGCGGAAGAGTGAAGAAGAAGAAGAAGATGGACAAGGAAATTGATTAATTACGGCCATATCCATCAAGAATTTGAGTAGGATGATTGTAATATCACGGACTGAACATGAAGATTGTAACAGGAAATTCTTGCAGCATTCCCTACGCGGGGGGAAGGAACAATCCGTGTCCCCCTTTTGAGGATAGCAGTGATTCTTTCAAAAACGAAAAGATCGATTTTTTAATAGCAAGCATCTCTTCTAACCAGAAGAACCACTTGGTTGCATTTCAGAAATGTGGAGAGTGCAACAAAAGGGATCATCTCTGCACATTTGGATTGAACAACTAAATGCCCAGTTAAAGAGAAACGGGAGTAGACTGACTTATCACTCGAATCATGTATCGGTTTGATTCTTTCCCTCCAAACCAGGAGCTTGAAGGCTTGAAGCTCACAAAAGCATATAAGTCGCACCATGGAAAACCTCTTGTCAAGTAATTCTCCTCTTTTGAAGCCGAATAGGTTCAAGTCCTTGAATTGCCATGTAAGCAACTCATCTCCTACCTTTATTCCAACACACACACACACCTATAAATACATGGATGTATGTGTGTGTGTGTGTATATATATATCCACGTGTAGCACCAGCTAATCTCAAGTTCCTACTCCCAATCTCTATCTGCAAATCAGGCAAGTAAAATCATGAGCTCTGAATCAGTTAAGCCCAACCAGGCTTCATTGGCTGAAGGAGAGAAGCAAAAGCAACTCGACCGTGGTCTCAGGGAGATGGTCTCTGCCATAACTCGTCGGGTTGCTGATCTTCACACATCAGACTCGATCCATCACCTGCAGCAGCAAGATGACGATGATCAAGATGATCATCATGGCGTAAGAATCGTCACCCTTGCCGGAACCAACACAGGAGCCACTCTTCGAAGCGAGATGGACGAGAAAGCCAAATCTCCTCATGATGGGCTTTTGCTTGGGGAGCCTGAGACGTTAAGCACCTACGTGAACAGCAATTTCCAGGCCATCAACAACTCAATCATGATTGGTGGCAGCTACGGCACCAACGACCCAGGTGTTCATTTGGACATCTCGCACTACTTCGACAACAAAGGCCATAGGCCAGACAAAAATGGAAAAAAAGGGTAAGAAAAACCTTGAAAATGATCACCATCCTGTGCATTCTGATTGGGACCTCCAGAATAATAAAAGTACAAAGACAGAGGCCAGAAGAGCTAGAGAAGCTTTTATACATATCCTTGCTATGGTTTCAAATAATAAATTTTCATGATTCAGTTTGTTTTATTCTGATTATGTATCACCAAAAATAGGATATTTATCTGTGGGTTGTTTTTGTATTATTTGGGTTGTGAAGCGTATCTCCTACCTTAAGAACAGAACAAATACTGAGAAGCATAACTGTACGATGAAGCAATTTTCAGTGATTTCTACCTCAGAAATGATATTTATAAGCTTAGCATATTCAATTTCCGTGTATTCTTTTTAGATAAAGTAGATAAATTTGGAATTTACATTTTTTTTAAATAAAAAAAATTCTCAAGGGTAAAACTAGACCCTATTTTTTTTTTTTTAAAAAAAAAGTATGCAAAATTTATACACTTTAAACTGTATATAATATTATTCATTTAATTAATCTGCAATCAAAACAAGAATCCTGAGTTGTCCGATGAAGGATGTACCTTTTCAGCATGGCCAGAAAATAACAACAATATCAATAAAATCGATCACGCAATTTTGTATTCTTTAAAAGTACCCTTCAACGAGGGCACTTTTATGGAGTAATCAAGCTATACAGAACAAGAGTAAAGCTCTGAAGATTATAAGGCTATGCTTGGTTGTTAAAATAATCTCAATCCATCCCAAGCTATTTATTGACAGGGTTTTCTACTTTTTCAACTTCTAATAAAGAAGTTAAACTCTTTTCAACTTATTCTTTACAATTAAACATATATTTCTATTTATTTATATTTAAATATATCTCAATGAGATCTATAAAACACTAATATTTACATATCAACTCAAATTATCAGAAATCGTCTCAATATACAAACGCAACCTAAAAATATAGTATAAGGAGGAACTAATTCGAACATCTAATTTTAATCATTTGCTCAATTCCCACATTTTATTAGCAAACAAACTTTTCTAAAAAAATCAACTTCGTGCTTCAAATATGACCTCAACAGCTTTGAGTTGCCTAGTGAATAAAACCAGCAGATAGGGTTGAGCACCACCATGGTCGGAGTCGGATTCTCCTAAATTTGACTTTAACTCCGACTTGTTGAAGCGGAGTCGAATTTGGGCTTTATTTTCTGCTTCATATTTAGCCAATTTTTAAAAAATAATTTCTTGTGGACTTTCAAATTTTAGTTTTTCAGAAAATTAAAAACTAAAATTAAATCATTCACTATTTATTTACTTCTATACTAATATCTAACTTAGTTTTATACTATATTTATATTTTAGTGTCTAATTATATGTTTTCATATTATAGTATTATTGATTACATATTCTTTCTAATGTCTAATTACATAATATTATATTATAGTATTATGTGTTATTAATTTATTATATTAGACTTATTTTTACACTAGTGTCTAACTTATTTCTATACTATACTTATATATATTATAATGTCTAATTACATGTTATGATAGTATACTATTATATGTTATTATATTATACTAGTGCTTAACTTATTTATAACTTATTTCTACATTAGACTTTTTTCTAGTGTCTAATTACATGTTATTATACTTTAGTAAACTAATATTAAGTGTTATTAACTTATTATACTAGACATATTAGTTATTTATCTACTAGTGTCTAATTTATTTCTATACAAAACTTATTCTATACTTTCTAATTGCATGTTATTATACTAATGTCAAGCTTATTTCTAACTTAATTATATATTAGACTTTCTAGTGTCTAATTACATGTTAGTATACTTTAGAAAATTAGTATTATGTATTATTAACTTATTATACTAGGCTTATTTCAATATTAGTGTCTAACTTATTTTTATACTTTATTATATAAGATAGTAATACTATGATATTTACATATATATATATATATATATACACTAAACTATTCTTAGTTATTTATATTATAATATAAGTATATTATTTTATAATGATTAGCTTGAACTAGTATATTATTGAATTTAACTATATAAGTAATAGTTATATATCTATACTAGTATATATGATAAATATATAAATAAATATATATATTTTTATAACATATCTACAATATCAAAACTGGAGTCTGATTCGGAGGGCAAAGTTTGAGTCGGAGTTGATCCAGCAACACCTCTAACTCTGATTGAAAAAATAATAATAATAATAATAATAATTCTGACTCCATCTTCATTAATGGAGTTGTCGTCAAAGCGGGTCGGATTTTGAGATTTTTGCTTAGATCTAGTAGCAACCGTCGCCAGTGTTCAAACTTTAAGGCCAAAGTCAATCCCACAATTGCAATAAAATAAACTAATTTAGCCAAATTATAACATGATAAATTCGTAAATTAATGTGACTTAATGCGATGCATTATATTGTAAAGTTATTTTATTATAAAGTAGATGTAATATATCACATAAAACCACGCCAGTTAACATGTTTATTTTTGTGTAATTCTTTTATGTCTATAGTATTTTTCTAAAAAAAATGCATGTTGTTAACAAGTTGTTGTGACGGAACGAAACACTTGGTCAGGGGTAAAAACGAACCTATCTTTACAAAGAGAAATGATATTTACAGTTATAGAGTACGTAAGTGCCGCATACTCATTTTGAAAAAAGTTAGTAAATATGATATTCACATAAAAATAAATAAATAAATAAATTATAATGATGGATCTCACTCTTTTTCAATAGGAATGTGTAGTACTTGCACAACTATAACCATATCCAATATCTTTCATATTGGGTGAAGACGAATATAAATATGAAATTTGCATTTTTTCTTGAATGAATATTGATTTTTTTTTCTTTTTATATATAATTAATCAAATTGTGGTATACAACTTTGTGCCATGGCACTGTCATACGCCCATTTCTGTGTGTTTTATTTTTTTTTAGAAAAGATGACAGTATTTCAAATTTATTAATTGCTCTTACTTATAACGAAAGAATACTGTGGTTACATCTTGACACCTAGGATTATATATTCAAAAGAAAAGCAGCCAAACCTAGATATCCGAGCTAACTAGAGATACGTGGTAAATATTGAGATTGGTGGAAACAATAATTTATAATAAAAAACATCAACTATTTAATTTGTAAATATTATTTTAAAAAGAGAATATCTTCCTGCAGGTCACTCCGCTCTCCCCTAAAAAAGGGCATACAATAGAAAGTTTGCACGTAGACACTTCATTTACTAACAGTGGCGCCACACTATATAGGATTGAAATCTCATTTTCCCTCCCTCTCGCTCTCTCTCCTCTCCCTCAAGAACCACGAACCCCTTCCTCGAGCCCTAGCCCCACCCCCTCATTCCCTCCCCTTGAGCCCTAGCCCCACCCCCTCCTTCCCTTGAGCTTGAGCGCCACTTCCTCCTTCCCTCCCATTTAGTCCTAGCCCCACACTTGGCTTATCAATTTTTGCTGCAAATACAATAGAAGCACATAATGCTTAATACGATCTGAAAATGCCTTGGTTTGCTATGAAACACAGGAAGTACATGATGCTTAATACGATTTGAAAATCATTTACCATGTGCGATGGTTAAAAGAGGGCGATTGGCTAAAGGGTGCGATGGGCTGCGATGGGCTGGAGATAGAAGCTGGCTATGACAGGATAGAGAGATTTGCTGGGCTGCGACGGTGCTGCAGTGTGGAGTGCAGATGGGGTTGCGGTGGTGTGGAGTGCAGAGGGGTTGCGGCAGGGTGGGTAGTGGAAATCAGGAGGGAGTGTATTTAATTTTACTATCCTATAATGTGGCTCATGAAATTTATAGGAGGATTGATGATGTGTTGGAATTTCATTCGTTGTCGTTTAACTACTGAGAACGGCATACCTGTTGAGAAGAGGGACTCTTTTAAAAAAAGAAAATATTTTAGTTACAAAAGGATTACATAAAAGTAAACTCACAAACTAATGTGGTTTGATGTGGTACGTCAGATTGTAAAGTTATTTTTATTATAAAGTAGATCTAATAGATTTCATAAAATCACATTAATTTATAAGTTTATTTTATGTAATCTCTTTATATCTATAACAATTCTCTTTAAAAAAATATGTTGGAAATGGTAATACTAAGATGATAAATTTTTAAATGGTGAAAACATAAATGGTACTTAAGAAGCCCAGTGAAAGTTGGGCCCTAGGCCCGAGACACATCCAAGCCCTTTTAAACCGTAACCTTCTTTTTGTACCAGGGCATCTGCATCTGTGGTGGAGGCGTCGCAGCGGCTGCAGTAGCTGAAGTAGAAGCGTCGGAGATGAAGAGCATACTGTCTTCGGAGACGATGGAGATCCCGGAAGGGGTCAAGATAAAGGTGAAAGCGAAGTTGATAGAGGTGGAGGGCCCGCGCGGCAAGCTGACCCGTAATTTCAAGCACCTTAATTTGGACTTCCAGCTGATCACTGACGAGGAAGGCAAGAGGAAGCTCAAAGTCGAGGCGTGGTTCGGCTCCAGGAAGACCTCCGCCGCCATTCGGACCGCTCTCAGCCACGTCGATAACCTCATCACCGGCGTCACCAAGGGCTACCGCTACAAGATGCGCTTCGTCTACGCTCACTTCCCCATCAACGCCTCCATCACCAACTCCAACCGCTCCATCGAGATCCGTAACTTTCTTGGCGAGAAGAAGGTTTCTTTCTCTTTCTTCTCTGTTTCCAACTGTTTTGGACTCAATTCGATTGGATAAACATAAAATCGAAATCTTTCTAACAGAGTTGGATGCTACATCCCGATCCTTGTTCTGTGCTTGTTAACATTAACGAATATATAGGAATATATATGGTTGTGCGGGACTTGCTGTTTTCTTAATGTCATCAGACTGGAATAAGCGATATCTAAGTTTGATTCACATCCTGGTACATGTTCTCGTGTTTTTGTGGTCATGTCAGGTCAGGAAAGTGGACATGCTTGAAGGTGTCTCAATCCTTCGATCTGAAAAGGTGAAGGATGAACTCATTTTGGACGGGAATGATATCGAACTTGTTTCACGTTCCGCGGCCCTGATAAACCAGGTACTCTCATTCCCTCTGTACTTCCTTGTGTATGTGAGAGACCACCAAAGAGACTGCTTGCGAATAATTAGTGGTAAAATAATTATTTATTAAGGATCTTGTTTATACTTTACATGGCTTCCCTGCTCTGAGAAAACTTTTTTCCATTTTTGAAAACAGAAATGCCATGTCAAGAACAAAGATATCAGGAAATTCCTTGATGGTATCTATGTCAGTGAGAAAGGCAGAGTAGCTGGGGAAGATTAATTCCCCTTTTATTATAAGTAAGCAATGGCTTAATAGCGCTAGTCGTTTTTAATTCTACTTATCAAGAAAATGTTGGCTTCCCCAAAAATGTTGTAAGAGTTGTGCACTTAAAATATGGAGTTAATATTGCAATGTTTTTGGGACCTTCTTAGAATAAATCCTAAATGGGTCTGCTGTAGAGCTCATCAGCATGTTGGTATCATGAACACTATGAACTATTCGATAGGAAGAACTTTTTTGTATAGACAACATTCTTGTTGACACGCTTGTTTGAGTAATGGGATGAAATAAGAATTCTGTAAATAGTAATGAAATGGTTGGAATTAACATGTTTTATTGGATTTTGCGAATATATAAAAAGTTGAATTAAATATTATAAAGTTAAAAAAATTGTTTGAATGTTATTTTTTAATATCATTTTTGTTTTGAAATTTGAAAAAATTGTATTGTTTTTTGTGTTTTGTTTGGAAGTTTGGAAAATTTGTATTGAATTTTTATGTTTAAATAATGATTAAGTAATGATTAGATCAAAAAATTGCAAAGTCGAAATTGAAAAGTGTGTTGTTTAAATGATGTTTGGGAAGGAAATTATGAGAAATCTTGATATAAGAATTTACTCAAACAAGCCCTAACATGTTCTTGGCTACTTTATAATGGCCACATGTATTATTGAACTTTGAATTTGATGACTTGAAGAAGAAGTTCAATTTGAGAAAAGAAGGAAAAAAAAGAGTTCATTCAATACATTCCACTGTGAAGTTCGCCCTGTGCATATACGTATTTCTTCTCTGGTGCACATTTGGGTTTGGGTGTTGAAAAGTGTTGATGTATGTTGTGAATAATAGTGAAAAATAATAATAAAATATTGAATAGTGGTAAAAAGTAATGAATAGTAATAAAAAGTAGGTGAAAAGTAATAATAAAGTAATGAATAGTAATTGAGTATGTTGAGATACTCTCGACACCCAAACAGCAAGTGGAATGTACTACTTGAAATTTACAATTTTGTGATGAGAAAATCTATTTATAAGCTTTATTTTTTACATACTTAACACACCGTTAATTTGGAAGCTTTCTACATTAATTATGTTAAAAAATTATTGACATTTTGATTTTTTTAAAGTTATAATAAGTCTCATTAGAAGTGGCATGTTAACACGCTGGTTTATGTATAACAAAACTCGTTTGTTATATATAGTAAGTCTATGAATTTTCATGTAATTTACCTTTGAATCTGAGATTGCCTGAGACTTAAATGTTATCTGAGATCTAAGCTGAATCGGTGATGAACCCATGTCTAATCTTCACGATTCTCTATAGGCTTGCAGCTCTCATGCACGAGCATGAAATGGGGCCTAATTTATAAAGCACAAAACTATTTTTGCAAAATAAATAAAAGAAGGATAGGGACGTTTCAGGAACCTGCAATCTCTAAAACTTTTCCGAACCGAGGAAGTCCGTTCTCCATAAAACTATCTCAACAGTCCATGTCTTCACATTTCGGGTGCTTGCAGTCGTTATATTTTGAGGCTAAGAGCACTAGTAGTGGACTATATTGTTGCCAAAAGGAACCCACAACAATTAGGAAGCACCCCTCCACGTGAAGATGGAAATATTACAAGGAATTAGATTGTGCTAAAACCATTTATCCACCTGTTGACTGTGAATCCGAGAAAACTGGCATGCAGATTTTGTTAAGAAAGATCCTTTTAGGAGACATAGTCCATGGTGGGATGTCCCTTCCAGCCTTTAGATTCTTCGCATAACAGTACTTGTCTCGTTAATTCATTTCCAACCATCTATTCCAATCTCTGTAGGTTCCAACCAGATTGTGAGCAAACATCAGCTATCTCTAAATTCAATCGGTTGGTCTTTGAGCTCCACTTATTTCTGCAAGGGGGCTTAAATGCGAGGGGAGTACCTTACCTTACCTTAAAATCTGATCTCTCTTCAACCCCCCAACCTTTGCACTTAAATGCAGTTCTCTGCGTAAAATCCCCTGTAATCTCTTCATATTCTGCTCGATATTACCCAAGCTAACAGAAAATTAAGCCTGCCCCATGATCAGCCTTTACAAAGCTATAGAAGTAACAGTAATTAATCATCAAGCCTTGTGGGCAATGATATTCATACAGTCTGCATACGCAGGAATGGCCATAATCTCCAAGGCTGCGCTTAACGATGGTATCAGTCCTCTGGAGTTTAACGCTTATAGGCAAGCCATTGCTGCCCTCGTCTTGGCACCCTTTGCTCTTCTATTGGAAAGATTGTAGTTGGTACTCCTTTCTCTGCACATAGTTCTAGTCACCAATCTTTTGTTCTGCCATTTTTGGTCTCTAATTCCAATTAAAGAGTAACATGTTTCACTTCCACGTGCAAATCATAAGTATGATTTTTGTGAGTACATGTTATAGGAGGAGCACCAATGTGTGGTCATTCGGCCTCTTCTGCAACATCTTCCTTGCTGCTTTATGTGGGAAAGTAGAAGTTGCTGCACAAACTTCAAATAAGCAACATATATAACTGGATACTATAATGTTTGGTTGGTATTTTCGGAGAACTTGTGTAACTTTTAAGAGCTTTCTAAAGCAATTCTGTTTGGGTGGTTTGGAAAGCCAATTACATAAATTAAACGAAAGAATATCTAGATCCAGAAACACCACTAAAAGGAAAAGGAATCGACCTTTAGGAGGCAATTTTCAGACATGCATGAGATGCAGGCCAAGATCATGACTATAGTTTCGAAGCTGGTTTATATTTGTAGGAAATTTGTTTACATCTTGATCGAATTATTTATCTATTTTATTGTTTCTTTTTTTGCTTTGGTTCCGAAACCTCTTTTCCGGATGGACGATGACCAAACTCCAGACCCACGGTTAGCCTGGATCTATACTATCTTTCCCTCCAACATTCCTCCTCCACAATTGCAACTGCGATTCTGAACACCAGTCCAGCAGTCACATTTCTCCTGTCTGTCCTGCTGAGGTGAGCCAGAGATCTTACTTTATATAATTACAGAACTGGAGCATTCATGAAACAGTAATGACAATATTACGCACTGGTTGGTGATCAATGAAAAAGTTACAGTTTGCTGCTATGCTTTACTTGCTGCGACTGCTTTTCTGCAGAAGTCAATCGGTTTGGTTGATAATTATGCAGCATCCTCCTATTATAATAAGAACTGGATTAATGGTTTATGTAAAGTTTGTGTCTGATCATTCTTTCCAACATTCACCTGCAAAAAATGAAAATACAAAATGGTAGGATAGAGACTGTAGGTTGGGGCACAGTTCATGGGATATTAAAGATTGTCGGGATGTTCATTTCCATTGGAGGAGCCATGCTGCTTTGCTTCTTTGGTCCTATAGGAAGCAGCACAGAAACATCCTCTCATCATGTTGGGAATGATAAGAATAGGTTTCTTGGCCTTGTTCTTATGTTTCTTTGTTCCGTTGCTTGGTCATTATGGCTCATCGTCCAACCCCATCTTCTAAAACAATATCCTTCCAAGCTACGGCTCTCCACTCTCCGGTCTCTTCTCAGTTCTGTGCAAGCCACTGTGGCAGCAGCTGCGCTTCAGAGAAACTTCGACTCATGGAAGATTGTGGGGGATATTCAACTTGCTTCCTTCACCTATTGTGTATGTCTCGGCTTAATCTTGTGCTTCATTTTAGCTTTATTACTTAGCCAAATTAATCGTCTTTCCTTCTCGTAGTGTTCTTTATTTGTTGGATTAATGGCTAATTTGCAGCTTGTATGTGTAATATATATTAATGGAGTACTTTAACTGGGGTTTCATTCGGGCAAGTTTGGTGTATAGAGAAGAAAGGACCCTTTTATGTTGCCATATTTTTTCCAATTACGTTGGTTCTTATAGCTATCTTCTCAGCTTGTGTATGGGCTGAATGCTTAAGTTGTGTAAGGTTAGTATAACATATTACAGGTTTTTTTAAGACACTTTCTACAATTAAGAGAGATAAACACTACATCAACATGCAATAGATCTCTAAATGTTGGATCACATCATGTTATACTTATCTCGAGATTTTCGATCACTCGAAATAATTTGTAGAACAATTTCAATACTTCAAAAAATTTGTGGAACAATTTGTGTTGTCTTTTTGCTCGTTTTATAAAGTTGGTGTGCTTGCTGACAGTATATTGGGTGGCGTTATGATTATTGGAGGTCTTTTTTCTGTTCTATGGGCAAGGAGCAAGGAGCCAGGGTAATCAACCATTGCTCAAAACAGAAACTGAGGGTGAAAAGAGCCAAAATCATGTTGAAAGTCACTCCACCAATACAACCCCATGATCACAATGATTTGATCATCACTTTCAAACTTAGCTTGATCAACCCACATAATTAAGGGTACTCATGTTAATAATAATATTGGTTTCCATGTTAAGTTGTTCATAATTCATTTTAACTGCTATTGATTGATGATATGATTTTCCTATTATATATGATCTCATGATCTTTTGACTTAATATAAAATTCACGTGCGAAATTGAAATAATAAGAAATTAGCGAAATAATTAAATTATGGCCGTCATAGAGGCATACGGTTATTGAAATAATCCATTGGTTACATTGCTTTGAATTAAACGTTAAAACAATAGTTGAAGATCTCCAATCAACCCCCCCCCCCCCCCCCTTTTTTTTTTTTTTTTTTTTTTTTTTTTTTTTTAATTTATGCTTGTGCATGTAGAAGAGAGGTATCCCGACTATCATCATATATCCGTTGAAAATTTAATTAAAAAAGTCAAAAGTCAAGTTAAGAGGATCTATATCCGTTGAAAACTTATCCAAATAGATTATACCAATCTCTACATTGATTTCTTGATCTTCTTAACTTTAAACTTTATGATTAACCTCTCTACAACTTGCAATAAATTCTCTAATAGCAGTTGTTGATTCTCATCATGGTCCTCCTCAATACATATCTCCACCAATAACATTGGAGGTCACTGTAGTCGAGTTGTGACGGTTCACAATCATCTCTCAGCTTACTGTTCCATCACTTCCTATACCTATCCTTTTTTAAAGGAAAAAATAAAGCCACTAAAACAAACCCATCTATGAAAAGATCACATTTTAACGCAAACCTAACATATTTTTTTCAAGATCAAACAATTTTTCTATTTTTAAAAGTACTCTTAATGATTATTCATTTTATCTTTTAAAATATATTATTAAAATTTATTTTTTTATTTTAAATATTAGTTTTTATAATAGATTATACA
The DNA here is from genome assembly GCA_011037825.1 of Carya cathayensis. Taxonomy (NCBI): domain Eukaryota; kingdom Viridiplantae; phylum Streptophyta; class Magnoliopsida; order Fagales; family Juglandaceae; genus Carya; species Carya cathayensis. The sequence continues at coordinate 555,122 of QGSO01000281.1, read as the reverse complement.
TCAACTTATCTATTTTTTTTCATATCATTTAAATATTATACTTTTTAATATTTTTCCTCCAATAAAAAATAATAGCATGAGAGAAAAATAAATTTAAAATATTTACAATGAGGAATAGTTCCCTTCCTCATCTAATAAGCTCTTGTATAGCAAAATATAAAATAAATGATGAAATATAAGATCTATTGAATGACACTTTTCAGATAATTTTTTTATATTTTAAATAAAATTATATTATATAACATCCATTAAGAGTGCTCTTAGTAGATTAACGACCATCAAATCTTCATTTTATTTACTTGGGAGAGAGTAGAACCGTGAAGGGGAAGGATTACTTCCCAAAAACCAACCGGAGATGTTGGGGTTTCGTCTCTAAAATTGTTAAAGTTCGTCTCCAAATCCAAGGGAAAGAATCGCATCTTAGCATTGTACCTAAATACTTTTTTGTTTTAATGGAAAGGGAGCTACGTTTTTTTTAGAAGAACCCATTTGGTGAGGCCAAATCAACTTCTCCTCTCTTCATATTGATCTTGGTATATACCTGTACACGGGGTTGGATTACAACATCTAGATACAGTTTGTGTGTCTCTTGGAGAAAATCATCATTACTGTTAGGAAATGCATTTTTAGTCTTATGGTTATGTCATTGGGAGGTTTATGCATGGGGAACTAGATTGAGTGGGCCATGATTCCGCTTCTTGAGCATTTAGCAGAAATGGCTTAGCAGAGAGCATGGATTTTTGTTAAACCGAACGGTGAGGTGGAAAGATCATTATTCTCAAACATTAGTTAAATATAAATATTTTTTAATTTTTAATTTTTAAATTTTCCATTTAATCATTATATATTTTCTGAACTTCCTAACAAATATAAAAAGTAATACTATTTTTTTAAATTTTAAAATAAAAATTATATTTTAACTTTATAATATTTTTATTCAACTTTCTCTTTCTCTTCTTTTCCAAAACAAGCATATTAACTTAAATTATTTCATTACTATTCATAAACTATTTTATTATTATTTACAAAATTCTCATTTCATCTTATTCTCCAAGCACCCTCTAAATATGCAAAATGCGCCGATGTCCAAAATAACAAGAGCTACTATCTTAAGAATACATGCTTGAGGATATGTTGCATGGAAGGAAATTTTACCAAGTTTTCATTTGAATTTGAATGCCTCAAGTGGTATATACATAGACACATAAAATGAACTCTAACAATATTTATCGAGTATTTAACACTGTAAAAAAAATTTATATAGAAAACAATATTTATTGTTTTTATTTTTATTTTTTTTAACAACATTAAATTATATTATACGTAGGATTAACTTTGTGTCACTTAAGTTCTCAAATTTAAAATTTTGACTATGCCACCTTTCGTCCTTGGAGTTGGGGGTCATGTTCGGGAGAACCACGTTGAATCAACATCCACCGACGAAGGAGAAACTTGAGAGAACAAATTGAAAAATGGTACTCGGTCGATTTACAAAAATACGCTCAAGAACTAATATATCTTCGTTAATTTATCAAATTTATTTCACAAAAAAAATATTTTTCAATCTAATATTGCTAGATAAGAGATTGTAAGATTTTTGTTTTAATATCTCTTATCGAGCAATGATTTTTCGAAAGAAAAATACTATAAATATAAAAAGATCTCATAAACATAAACTGACGTAGTACGAGCATGTCACGCCAAATAATTTTTTTGTTTTTTTGCTTTTACTCCCCCACCCCCTCAACCCTAATCGAGAGAAGAAAGAGATAGATATCTCGTACCTACTAGTTAGGAGCGACATTGGTGTGAGGCAAGAAATGTGAGACGTGCGACATTGACGTCACTAAGGGGAAAAGAAGGTGCGGTGGCGATGTTGGTTAGGGGTAGCAGCAGCAACATTAGCGAGAGGCAACTTGTTTGAGGGTTTAGGAAATGGAAGCTAGGAAGGAAGGAGGGGAGACTAAAAAAAAGAAGAAGATAAATGTAACATATGTATCGAGTTAGTTTATAAGTAATATATACACAACACTCTTTATAATATTTTTCATAATATATAGTAAAAAATAAGGATATTTTTATAAAATAGTATTACTTTTATATGATGGTTTACAATAATATCTTTTATTTTAAAACATAATTATGAAATATATTATAAAAAATATTATATGTGTAGTGTTTTATGGCAATTAATTTATTTTCAATATTATATGTGCACTGACCCGTTTCTTAATGGCATTGAATATCAATATAAATGTGGAGAAGATTCTGATGTGATGAAGTCTAAGAGCCTGAGTTGGTAATCACGTGATCAGCACGTGACTCGTAAGCAGCATCAAGTGAAGTTAGACTTCAGCCGCAGGATCTGTACACGTGGAGCCATCCGTGTCACCATATATATGTATCGCTATGGGTCTTTCTGATAACCTAATTCATTTGTGCCTTTTCTTCAGCCGATTGAGTGAGAGCCTTCGAGAGAGAGAGAGCAGAGAGGAGAAACTAAGGTTTTCACTGTGGTGACGAAATCTGTGCGATTTTACAGTGAGATGAGAGATTTGTAATCTTTGAGTGTTTCTGAGGCTTCTCTGTGAAGGATACTGATTATCAATAAAGATCTGAGACCATTCCTACCGTGGATGTAGACCATTAGGGTCGAACCACGTAAATCGGTTGTATTGATTCTTTCTTGCTTATTTTCTTGCTTATTTCTATCTTTTCTATCATTTCTGTTATTTCTTTTGATTATTGATCTTGCTAAGGTTTAGTTTCGGTTATATTCTGTTCTGTTGCAATCTGTTATAATCTGTAGATAATCTGGATCTATTTGTTAGGTTGAATATTTTGTTAGTCTGAATCTGTTTATGATCTGAATCTGTAAATATTTGATTCTGCTGTTATATCTAATTTGTTGATTAGTTTTGAATCTGTTGGTTCATGTACGTGAATATATATTCTTGTTGAATCTCGTTTAATATCTTTATTTAATTCTGCTTATTAGAATAGAATAAAGACATATTTTATTCCAACAAGTGGTATCTAGAGCCTAGGTCGATGGGGACAATGAGGTTTGACATAGAAAAATTCACAGGGGATAATGACTTTGGCTTATGGAGAATAAAGATGAGGGCACTCCTAGTCCAACATGGACTTCAGGATGCCCTCTTGGGTGAAAGGAGGAAGGGTTCCTCCTTGAAAGAGGAAGATAAGGAGACTGTCAAAGAAGACATTCTCCAGAAGGCCCATAGTGCCCTAATCCTCTCTCTCGGGGATAAAGTCCTGAGAGAGGTGGCTAGTGAGGACACTGCTGCAGGAATATGGTTGAAACTAGAGAATTTATATATGACAAAATCTCTAGCCAACAGGCTCCACAAGAAAACCAAACTTTATACCTTTAAAATGAACCCTGGGACTCAAATAGGACAGCATCTTGATGAATTTAACAAAATCATTCTAGATCTAGCTAATATAGATATTAAGGTGGAGGATGAGGATCAAGCAATTCTCTTGATGAGTTCCTTGGACTCATCATATCAAAACCTTAAAGAAACCATGATGTATGGTAGGGATTCCTTGACTTTAGATGAAGTACAATCTGTACTTCATACTAGGGAATTACAAAACAAAGGTGATACCAAACAAGAACATGGGGAAGGGTTATCTGTTAGGGGCAGAACAGAAAAAAGAGAAAAGAAAGGCAAGAGTGATGTCAAGAAGTCTAGGTCTAAATCTAAGGGAAAACATTTTAAATGTTTTCATTGTCATAAGGAAGGGCATTTCAAAAAGAATTGCCCTGATAGGAAAAACAATATAGGAAATAAGACCAAAGAGGCAGGGGATGCCTCTGTGGTGCTAGATGGTTATGAGAGTGCTGAGGTACTCACAGTGAGTGAAGTTGATTTTAAAACAGAGTGGATAATGGACTCTGGTTGCTCTTTTCACATGTGTCCAGTGAAAGAGTGGTTTGAAACCTTTTCTGAATTAAAGGGGGGACATGTAATCCTAGGAAATAATAAGTCTTACAAAATCATGGGTATAGGGTCAGTTAGACTAAAATTACATGATGGTACTGAAAGAACCTTGAAGGAAGTCAGATTTATACCTGAGTTGAAGAGAAATTTAATTTCTCTTGGTATGCTTGATTTATCAGGCTGTACCTTCAAGTCTGAAGCAGGGGTTCTTAAGGTTACTAAAGGCTCCTTACTAATTATGAAATGGGTTATTAAAAATGGGTTATATACATTGCTTGGAAAAACTGTAGTAGGGGAAGCCTCTTCTATACAGAACACTTTAGAGAATAAGTTTGTCTTATGGCATAAGAGGCTTGGTCATGTAAGCCAAAGGGAGCTTGTAGAGTTACAAAAACAAGGATTACTGAGTGAACAGAACCTAAGAAATTTACCTTTCTGTGAGGATTGTATCTTTGGAAAGGCAAAGAGGGTCAGTTTCAAGTCAGCAACCCATAATACTAAGCAAACCTTGGACTATGTCCACTCAGATCTATGGGGACCTGCAAGAGTAAATTCACAGAGTGGAGGGAGTTATTTCCTCTCCCTAGTGGATGACTACTCTAGGAATGTTTGGATTTATATTCTGAGGAACAAGAGTGACACCTTTGAAAAGTTCAAGGAGTGGAAATCTCTAGTGGAAAATCAAGTAGGTAGAAAGTTGAAAACCCTAAGGACAGATAATGGTTTAGAATTCCTGTCAAATGAATTTAATTTGTTTTGTCAAAAAGAAGGAATTCTTAGGCATAAGACTGTGAGGGAAACCCCTTAACAGAATGGTTTAGCTGAAAGAATGAACAGGACCATTTTAGAAAGAGTTAGGTGTCTGCTGTCTAATTCAGGACTGCCCAAAACCTTTTGGGTAGAAGCTGCCACCACTGCAGTTCACCTAATAAATAGATGTCCATCCTCTGCTATAGGGTTTAAAACCCCACAAGAGTTATGGTCTGGAAAACCCCCCAGATATGACTACCTAAGAGTTTTTGGATGTGTAGCTTATGCACATTCAAAAACTGATAAACTGGAACCTAGGGCACTTAAGTGCATTTTTATAGGATATCCTGAAGGGGTAAAGGGATACAAACTTTGGGTAGATGGACCTGGTAGGCATAAGTGTATTGTTAGCCGAGATGTGACTTTTAATGAGTCACACATGACTCGGGTACAAGAAACACAGTCAAACAATAATACTGACAAACACTTAGAAGGATCTCAGATTGAGGTGGAGCAGGATGACACCCAACCTGAACCTGTAAATGTTGATGACAGTGACTCTGAGGGTCAAGCCTCAGAGGATACAGATCAAGGTGGAGCCAGATCTTGGAATCTGGCTAGAGACAGACAGAGGAGGGTGATTAAACCTCCTCAAAGGTTTGGACAGGCTGACCTTACAGCTTTTGCCTTGACAGTGGCTGATGAGGTTGTTTATCAAGAACCTAGGTCTTATAAAGAGGCTATATCTAGTAAAGACTCGTCTAAATGGCTCTTAGCCATGCATGAGGAGATGGAGTCTCTAAATAAGAACCAAACTTGGGTTCTTGTAACTAAACCTAAAGGAGTTAGACTCATTGGGTCTAAATGGATTTTTAAGAGGAAAGATGGTATACCAGGGATAGAAGGGACCAGGTACAAGGCTAGACTTGTAGCAAAAGGGTTTACACAGAGAGAGGGAATTGACTTTAATGAAATTTTCTCACTTGTGGTGAAACATACCTCAATCAGGCTACTACTAGCCTATACAGCTTTTGAAAACTTGCATTTAGAACAATTAGATGTTAAAACAGCTTTTTTACATGGTGAAATTGAAGAAGAACTTTATATGCAACCTCCTGAAGGCTTTACTGATAAAATAAATAATAATCTTGTGTGCTTTCTTAAAAAATTATTATATGGTCTTAAACAATCTCCTAGACAATGGTATAAGAGATTTGACACGCACATGATTAGTAATAATTTTAATAGGAGTTGCTATGATAGCTGTGTATATTACAAGGAAGAAAAAGGAATAATGATATATTTGTTGCTTTATGTAGATGATATGCTGATAGCTTGTAAAGACACTGATCTAATTGATGAAGTTAAATGCATGTTGAAATCTGAGTTTGAAATGAAAGAACTGGGCCCTGCTAAAAAGATATTAGGAATGGAAATAGTAAGGGACAGAAATAAAAAGGTTTTATATCTGTCCCAGAAAACCTACATTTCTAAAGTACTAAAGAGATTTGGTATGAACACTTTGAAATCTGTTAACACACCTTTAGCTCAACATTTCAAACTTTCTGTAGATCAGGCTGCTAAAACAGATTCTGACATTGATTTTATGACACAAATCCCCTATGCTAGCATGGTGGGAAGCATAATGTATGCAATGGTCTGTTCTAGACTTGATCTAACCTATGCAGTGAGTATAGTCAGTAGGTTTATGGGGAATCCAGGGAAACCCCATTGGCAGGCTATCAAATGGGTACTAAGGTACCTAGTTGGCACTACTAGTCTAGGACTCAGTTATGGAAAGGGTGTTGAGAAAGGTTGTGAGTTAGTTGGTTATGTAGACTCTGATTTTGCAGGAAATTTAGACACTAGAAAATCCTTAACTGGGTATGTGTTTACTGCTTTTGGAGGGGCTGTTAGCTGGAAGTCACACTTACAATCTGTTGTGGCCTTGTCCACAACAGAGGCTGAGTATATAGCATTGACTGAAGCAATAAAAGAGGCCATTTGGCTAAAGGACATTGCAAGTGAGTTAAGTATTTTTAATGGTAATATTTCTGTGCACTGTGACAATCAAAGTGCACTTCACTTAGCTAAAAACCAAGTTTACCATGAAAGGTCCAAGCATATTGATATAAGGCTTCATTTTGTTAGGAATGTTATAGAGTCTAAGGTTGTAGGTGTGGAGAAGGTCTCAACTGAGGATAATCCCTCTGATATGATGACCAAGTCTCTCCCAAGGTCAAAGTTCAGACACTGTCTGAACTTGATTAATATGGAGTCTAGAGTCAGTCCCCAATAGGGGGACAAGTGCAGAAATGAGCCAATGATGACAAGTGATAATTTGGCAAATAAATCTTTTGCCAAGGTGGAGATTTGTAGTGTTTTATGGCAATTAATTTATTTTCAATATTATATGTGCACTGACCCGTTTCTTAATGGCATTGAATATCAATATAAATGTGGAGAAGATTCTGATGTGATGAAGTCTAAGAGCCTGAGTTGGTAATCACGTGATCAACACGTGACTCGTAAGCAGCATCAAGTGAAGTTAGACTTCAGCCGCAGGATCTGTACACGTGGAGCCATCTGTGTCACCATATATATGTATCGCTATGGGTTTTTCTGATAACCTAATTCATTTGTGCCTTTTCTTCAGCCGATTGAGTGAGAGCCTTCGAGAGAGAGAGAGAGAGCAGAGAGGAGAAACTAAGGTTTTCACTGTGGTGAAGAAATCTGTGCGATTTTACAGTGAGATGAGAGATTTGTAATCTTTGAGTGTTTCTGAGACTTCTCTGTGAAGGATACTGATTATCAATAAAGATCTGAGGCCATTCCTGCCGTGGATGTAGACCATTAGGGTCAAACCATGTAAATCGGTTGTGTTGATTCTTTCTTGCTTATTTTCTTGCTTATTTCTATCTTTTCTATCATTTCTGTTATTTCTTTTTATTATTGATCTTGCTAAGGTTTAGTTTCGGTTATATTCTGTTCTGTTGCAATCTGTTATAATCTGTAGATAATCTGGATCTATTTGTTAGGTTGAATATTTTGTTAGTCTGAATCTGTTTATGATCTGAATCTGTAAATATTTGATTCTGCTGTTATATCTAATCTGTTGATTAGTTTTGAATATGTTGGTTCATGTACGTGAATATATATTCTTGTTGAATCTCGTTTAATATCTTTATTTAATTCTGCTTATTAGAATAGAATAAAGACATATTTTATTCCAACAATATGTTTATTATTTTTCTTAATTTACAGGATTACATTGATATATGTGTCTAATCCCTCCTGTGTGGGGTTTAGAGTCTCTTGCCGTTGGCCGGATTCTTGGTCGACAAGTGAACCAACGAATTATCTTCCTCTTCTTTCTCTCTTTAATTGCATCTCCGTCATCGTACGATTAATGCTGGGAGTGGATTTAACTGTTCTATAAAATGCATCTTGTTTGTTTGATTTGTTCTATTTTCAAATTGACGCGTAATTTACATAATTATAAGATTTAATTTATAAAATTTAAAATTTAAAATTTATCTTTTGAATTAAATTAAAAAATAATATATTTACTAGTGTATAACAATTTATTTACAATTATATAATAAATTAATTTTATTTTGTCTTTTACTCTTGATTTAATGGATTTAAATTTAATAAAAAAATATTGTTATATTTACAATTGTCTATCTGAATAATGAATAGATTACTTAATTAAATTATATTCCGTAAACAATTTATTAATGTACTCTTCGCACTGGTCTAAATAATTTCGAATTAAATAATTTAATCTCTCTGGTCCAAAAAATCCCAACAAACTGAAAAGGCCGATTGCTGTCTCTCACGGGAAACGATCAAATTGCAGTCTTCGAGGCATTCGAGACCTCACAAATGGAACTCCGAAACAGAATGGCAACGTAGTTGATCTGTTGTGTCAGACGGAGACACTGAGACACTTGGGACGTTCAACTGTCGTGCAAAACCAGTACTACTGACAGTTGCTTGTCGTTTTTCTACTACTTTTACCTTGCCTGTCTGAGGTGTTGGGCATAATGCATGAATGCTATTTGTACAATGGCTGAAGGTGAAACGCTCAGTGTTCACATGGCTCTTTGACCATTACAGATTACTGTGAAGATGGAACGATTCCTGTCTGTTCAGAGAGTTTTTGCTTTAAACTGCTCCTTGTTTCTTCCTATTTTAAGGATCAGTTTCTCAAACATATTCCGTACTTATTTAACTCGAAACGATTAAAATGGTCGGAAAGCAAAGTTAATTCACTCATGTCGACACAGATGATCTTTAAATGTGATACGTTTCCAGATTCTTTGTGCGTATGTAGTTGATAGCCAAAGATAATATTGCATAAGCATTACCTTCTCCAATGGAAGAAAATCATGCAAATTATTATTACTCCTAGTAATTATTGCTAACTAGCGAGCTAGCTGCAGTAGGGCATGGAAATATACATATATGGCACCTCCGAATCGTAATCATGAGAGAGTTGCAGTTGCAGCGGAGGCGGTTGGGAGGTTCTGTTGGATGCTATTGCTTTGGCAGGGTTCCGTGGCTTCTCGTGAAGATGGAGGGGAAGGGAGACAACTGCTGCGACAAGTGGGGCAAGAGGAGCGGGAGGACAACCACTCCTCGATGCACGGGGCGTGGAATCCATGCTTACACCTTACCAACACCCGAATGCCCTCTCCCTCCACGAACTCCGACAAGCAAATGGCACACTCGGCCTCCGCCCCAGCCAGATTCATCCCGACCGAGAACACCACCGTGGGAGCTGCCACCAATGGATCCTCAACTGCATCTTTCTGCATGGTGGTCTTCCGCTGATGATTTTGATGCTGTTCGTTTTGGGGAAGGCTGCTGTCAGGTGGTGGGTGACTTCGGCCACCGCGTAGGAAGCAGCGGATGGCGGCATTGAGAGCCAGAGCACAGACGAGAGAGCAGAGGAGGACGATGAGGACTATAGTAGCGTTTGCTTCAAAATCTCTGGAATTAGAGTAGGGCTGCCACCTGCAAGCATGTGCTTCGCATGTTGATGTTGTTGTTGGAGAAGAGGTTGGTGGAGAGAGATGTATTACATATTGAGTTGCGGCTGCCGCTGGTTTTAGTTCTGGTATCGATCGCATTTGATTCTGTCTTTCGATTGAGCTCGACGGCTGAAACATAAGAAAGAGGGTAATCTTTTTAACACTTTCGGGCTTTTGGGATTTTGAGGTGAGTCAGGTACATATGCACAGAGAGAGAGAGATTGCGTGGGAGTAAGAGGGTGGGAATGGTATAATTAATATATTGGTCACTGCATCAAGATGCGTTCCGTACACACAAGGTTGTCACCTTTTTACTTTTCGAATTTTTTTTTTTTAAACTTTCCAGTTTGTTCGATACATTGATTAACTTTGAAAATCATTATCTGATTTTAAATAATATTAAAACATCAATATTTTTAAATTTTTTTAATCTAATTATTATAACTTTTACAAATTTTTAAATAAAACAAAAAAATAATTTAATTTTTTTAAATATTAAAACAAAAATAATATTATTTCAATAATATTAACAGATTTTTTATTTCATCTCAATATTCAAACAAGATGTTATATTTGAAGTTTTGGCTCCAAGGAAAAAAATAGATATATAAAAGGAGTAAGCTCTCTTTAGAGATTTTGTCAAAACTTAAAAGTCTTAAGTGAAAGATAAATAAACATGTGATTATGTGAACTATTATTAACTTTGTTACTCATTTAATACCGTTAGAAACATTTTATGGTACATATATGGATCAATATATATTGTAGGACTTAATTTATATTTCTATTTCTCTCGTACTTGACCTATTTTTAATAACTTGAAGGTATCTTTTTCCATGTAAAGTGGGTCATATAGATTAATTACTCATTTAATGTTATGCGAAATATTTGTACACAATAAATATTATACAATCCGGTAGTTCATGGGTCTTTCTCTACTTAAAAGCTTCAAATTTGACAAAAACTCTAAGGAGATGTTTTGCAACATGAATCACTACGAAATGATTTAGATAATGAGATAAGATGAGATGATATATGAATAATAGTAAAATAGTTTATAAATAGTAGTAAAATGGCTTGTAAGATCTTTATGGGATTTTGAAAAATGAGAAATAAAAAGTTGAGTAAAAATATTATAAAATTAAACTATTATTATAATATAATTTTTGTTTTGAGATTTGAAAAAGATGAATTATTTTTTATATTTTGTTTGAAAATTTTAGAAAAGTTGTAATGATTAGATAAAAAAATTAAAAATTAAAAATTAAAAAATATCTATATTTGTTAGTATTTAAATATTGAACTGAGATGAAATGGTAAGTATATTGGTATTCAAACAATTACTTACTTAACAGTTTCCGGCCGCCTTTTAATCAATCTTATACTAATACGATTAATATATGATTCTTAATTAGTACCTTTTCACCTTAATTTTCTCTAAGTCAAGAAAATTAATTAGCTCTATCCTGATGATCAACAGCTTCGGTCCCAGATGACTTCCCTACCTACGTACGTTATTCTGGGATACCGCAAAAAACTTGACGTTATAATCGATACATTCCAAATCCTCTTCGGAGTTAATCTCATTCTCAAAGCAACGTAAATCTAACAAATTTTATGCTCCAGTTAGGAGTTAAATATTTAGAGACAGTATGTCAATTAGATTAGTATATTTTCATAGATAAGATGAGATGAGATTAGTTTAAATAAAAGTTAAAAATTAAATAAAATATTATTAGAATATATTTATTTAATATTATTTTTTATTTTGATATTTGAAAAAGTTAAATTATTTATATTATTTTATATGAAAATTTGAAAAAAAAATTGTAATTATAATATTAGATAAGACGAAAAGTTTTCTAAAAGCAAACAAGGAATAAATCTTTTTAGAAATAGATGATAAGTAATGCCTAACTTTGACGAGCGGCCACGGGCAACCTCTCGGAGGTCATATATATTACACGAGTAATGTGATATACAATCATGAGTTGTATAAGTGCCGTTCCTTTTAAAAAAAAAAAAAAAAGAGTGTGATTCATTGTTACAAAATAATTTTTTCATATAGATCTCATATTTATTCACTTTTTTTTTTTAAAAAAAAATATGCGATGTTTGCACGCATTTTATGATTGTAATTATCACTGAGGCCATAAAACTTGAAACCTCCCCATAACTGAACTTGTAATTAAAGATGCACACATCCTCTTTGTGGTTAGATTCAAAGTGTAAAGTTATAATAAATCACAATATTATACCACCCTTTATAGTTCATCGTCGATAATGAAAAATTTCACATAAAAGAAAATGGAAAAAAAGAAGAAGAATTTCACGTAAAAGAAAATGGAAAATAGAAGAAGAATAATCATACACTTATAACAACTTATTCTGATTGAATTGTTCTTCATCCAACAACAGATATTCCAACAAGACCAAGGGCAGTGGATTCTCAGGTAAAAAAAAAGAAAAAAAAAAGAAAGAAGAAGAAGAACAAAAAAGGCCACAAGAACGGACAAGAGACTTTGGAAATAATTCTCATTCTATCTCATTTTATTTCATTTACAAACATCACTCAAACATAAATATTTTCAAATTAATAATTACAACATTTTTTAAACTAATCATTATAACTTTCATAAACTTGCAAATAAAAAATAAAAAAACAATTCAATTTTTTTAAATTCTAAAATAAAAATTATATTAAAAAATTATATTCTAATAATATTTTAATTTTATTATATTTTTTGTTCAATTTTTTTCTTTCATTTCTCAAAATAAAAAAATATTTAACTTAAAATATCTCATTATTATTCATAAAACCATCTTATCATAAAATGCTCATCTCTTCTTATTCTCCAAACATCTCTAAAAATCTCCCTTTAACATGAGAAGTCCATCCCACGTCGTACCAACTTCGCATTAAATTTAGAAAGTCAACTAGTCTACCTTTCCTTTCCTATTTATTTATAATAATAATAGACACGCGACACTCTTCACAATACCTTTCACAACACATAATATAAAATGAGGTTATATTTATAAAGTATTGTTACTTTTATATAGTATTTTACAATAATACCCTTCATTTTAAAACATGATTATAAAATATGTTATGAAAAGTATTATGTGTTTATCATTTTTCTTATTTGTAAGATGTTATCCTCTTATATCATCCATCTCCTTTTACATAATCTCATCTTAACATTCTAAGTATTATTTAAATATAAATATTTTTTAATTTTAAATCTTTTGTATGTTTATGATTTTTTTTATTTGTAAGATGTTATCATCTTATATCATCCATCTCACTTTACATAATCTCATCTTAGCATTCAAAGTATTCACATATAAATATTTTTTAATTTTAAATCTCAATTTTTTAATATCTAATTATTAATTAATCATTATAATTTTTTTCAAAATTCTAAGCAAAACACAAAAAATAAATAAATTTTTTCAAATCACAAAATAAAAATTATATTAAAAAATTATATTCTAACAATATTTTCATTTTATAATATTTTTATTCAACTTGTTATTTCTTGTTTATCAAAATTTTATAAAATATATTAACTCAAACCATTTCACTACTATTTACAAACTTTTTCACCATTATTCAAAGATTTCTTATCTAATCTCATCTCAACTAATATTTTTATTTGATTCGTATGCAACATTGCATACTATTTCTTGATAAAAAAGAATTAGTATTTTCTGGTATATACACCAGACCATTTACGTTACTTAAATGTTACGATTTGATTTATAAGATTAAAATTTTGACATTTATCTTCTAAATCAAATTATGTCAAGTAAATAAATAACATGTGGTATAAAAAAAACCTTAAAATAAAAATACTATGATGAAAAATGATATATGTAATTATTTTTATAATTTTTTATATGAGTTATTGTTATAAAATAATTTATAAAGATAACTTATTATCTTCAATTTAAAATATAATTATTTAAAAAATTATACTTCTATAATTTATTAGCTGTTTATTGCTGTTCATGTGATTCTATTTCCCTTTTGAAAACACCCTTTTGAATTTGGAGTAGTTCTACTCTCGAAGCTGTGGGCACATGGTCGATACTTTTACCCAATAACAATAACATGAAGTTAGATCATTAGAAGTCAACAATTGTATAATTAATTTTAATAATACGTTAATTTTTCTTTCTCTCGCTCGAAATGTGTATATATATATATATATATGAATATTGTATAATTATTTTGAAAAAGAATAAGATATATTATAAAAAAAAATTCTTTATTAAATCTCATATTTATTTATTTTAAAAAAAAATTACAAAATATTTATACATTCCACGATTAAATATCATTCCTAAAGAATTAAAATGGCTAACGTGGTCAATGGTTGTAAGATAATAATACTCTGTTCTTGGTAGAGAGAGAGAGAATAATATGTGTGGGCGAGTGAGGATTGAGAAAATGTTGGAAATGCATCCAAGAAGAAGAAGAAGAGAAAGAAATTGAGGGTTGGGAGCTAAACGAGGCGGGTCAGTCTCCTTCAAACGCTCAAACGATCCCACCGGCCTTACCGGTTCCATCCTTCTCTCTCTCCTATGGAAAAGAATAAAGAAAGAGCAAATAAAAATAATAATAATATCCCTTGCCCTTTTTTTTTTCTTTTTCGTTTTCAGCACGTATATATGCTCACCACTCACCACTTCCTGTAATGGCGGAGGCTTTCCGCCTTTCTGTGTTATCCATTATTCTATACTTTTAAGCCCCCTCTCTCTTTCTCTGGTCGCCTCCTTGTCTGCCTCAAGCTTCATTTATGTATTCTCTTCAAGTTTTATGATGTATATAGCTATTGCCTATAACTCTAAAACTAGAGAGAGAAAATAAAGGAGAACTCGAATTCGTAGGAGTTTCACGTTAACTTCACATGGTAGTTATTAAGAACATTTCATCGTGAGAATCTGGGAGTCTTTAGCTGAGCATCACCTTCAGGTGTGCTTCTTCTCTTTTCTTTTTTTCTTCTTTTTGAAAGAAAAGGTCCACTGCGTGGATGTTTCATGTGGTTTCCCTTGAAAAAGGTTTGCAAAGTTCGTTTCCCGTTAGAGCTTTTTGAAGTATGAAGAAGGGGCGCACCTTTTTCTGATTTTTGGGTTTTGATTTTCTTTTGAATTGGAAAGAGGTATGTTTCGAGTTTCCAGTTTCTGCATAATCTTGATTTCCTTTGGTTATAACTTATATCTACTCGTCATGTCTTATTCGTTTCATTTTTTGTTTCACTTCAGTTCCTACAACGAACTAGCAGCTTAGCTGATACTCGGATCTAGTGTTTGGTCGCTTTTTCTTGATATTTTACGTTACTTTTGTCTTTCAAGTTTTAATTTTTTTCAAGTTTTGAGCTGTTCTGTTCCGCTGCGCTTTTCGACTTCTTTTCTCTGTGAAACCTAAAGTACTAGTTGGTTTTTGATTTGCCTTCCATTCATTAGCCCTTTCCTATCCGACTGACCATCCCTGTTTCCTCCGTTTCATCTACACGTTCCTGCGAAACTTCGTCTTCTGTTTTATTGATTTTCTTTTTTTCCCCATATAATGAATGTGGGGTGGTAGAAGGTGACATGAGATAATGATTTTCATGCTGTTTGTGATTTAATTGCCTGATTGATTCCTTTCCTTATTTTTGCTTTTGTTTTCCAAAAACCCAAAAGGAAACAAGAGTTGTTTTGGAAAGAAAATGTTCAGCCTGGTGTCTATTTGTCCATTGCAGCCTCCTCTGTTTCAAATACAATTCTCTGAAAAGGGAATAAAAAACACAAGTGAATAAATTCTCTTGTGATTTCTTTATGTTTTGGCAGAAGTAAATGGCAAAAGAGTACAGCGGATCCCCAAAAATTCATCAGCTGGAATCCAAGAGGAATCGCCTCACCTGGATCCTCGGGGTTAGTGCTCTCTGCATTTTGTCTTACATTATTGGGGCTTGGCAGAATACTTCTGCCCCCACAAATCTATCCGAGGTCTTCAATAATGGAGGCCGTAGCAATACTGGGTCGACTTCAGCAGGCAACAATCTGCCATTATCATCTTCATCCTCTGCATTGGATTTTCAAAGCCATCATCAAGTTGAAATGAACAACTCCGGGGGAGCCCAGAATTTCCCACCTTGTGATATTTCCTATAGCGAGTACACTCCTTGCCAAGATCCAGTGAGGGGAAGGAAATTCGATCGGGTCATGCTGAAATACAGAGAGCGGCATTGCCCCAAAAAGGAAGAGCTCCTCCGTTGCCTTATACCTGCTCCTCCAAGATATAGGACGCCTTTCAAGTGGCCTCAGAGCCGAGACTACGCCTGGTATGTTAATATTCCCCACAGAGAACTCAGCATTGAGAAGGCTGTTCAGAATTGGATTCAGGTCGAAGGTGACCGTTTCAGATTTCCTGGAGGAGGTACCATGTTCCCCCGTGGAGCTGATGCATATATTGATGACATTAACGACCTCATTCCTCTCGAAAGCGGAAATATTAGGACTGCCATAGACACAGGCTGTGGTGTAAGTACCAGCAATGCTATATACTACACTTTACTTTCATCCCATTTTGTAAATGTGGCTCTTTTTATGATTATCTCTTAATTTTTAATGAAAATAATTCAAAAGTTGATGGGAATGCTATCCATCACTGTAGGATAACAGTGAGATGATGGTATAGTATATAGAATTTTCCAAAATATATATATATATATATATATAGAAGTTATATGTGTTTTGTTTTAATTTATGACTTCTCAGTATAGATTAGATGGCAGGAAATTGGCTAATATGCTTTCCCTACGACTTCTCTTTGTTGTGTGTATTAAGGTTGCAAGTTGGGGTGCTTACCTGTTGAGGAGGGACATCCTGGCAATGTCGTTTGCACCAAGGGACACGCACGAAGCACAGGTCCAGTTTGCATTGGAGCGGGGAGTTCCTGCTATGATCGGCATCATGGCCTCACAGAGGCTTCCTTATCCAGCAAGGGCATTTGATATGGCTCATTGTTCACGCTGCTTGATTCCTTGGCAGAAATATGGTGAGATTTTATAAATTGCAAAAGCTAAAACTCATCACACATCCTCTTTTATGCATGCAGTGAGTGAGAAAAGACGTGTATTCATCTGAGATGGTTTGATTTCTACAGATGGTATGTATCTAATTGAAGTGGACAGAGTTCTGAGGCCTGGTGGTTACTGGATTCTTTCCGGCCCCCCAATCCGCTGGAAGACATACTGGAGAGGATGGGAAAGAACTGAAGAAGATTTGAAACAAGAGCAAGATGCAATTGAGGATGTAGCCAAGCGCCTGTGCTGGAAGAAAGTGATTGAAAAGAATGATCTTGCAATCTGGCAAAAGCCTCTCAATCACATTGATTGCATTGAGAGCAAGAAGGTTTATAAAACGCCACATATATGCCAGTCGGATGATCCAGACACAGCTTGGTACTCCCACATCATCATCTTTCATGCATCATTCATTGCTTTGGTAATACAAAAACTATTGTGGTTGACTCTATTTAACTTCGCATCTTTTTGTGCTGAAAAGGTACAGAAACATGGAAACTTGCATAACCCCACTGCCAGAGGTAAGCAGCTCAGATGAAGTTGCTGGTGGGGCATTGGAGACGTGGCCCCTGCGTGCATTTGCCATCCCTCCTAGAATTACTAGTGGATCAATACCAGGCATCACCGCAGAGAAATTCCGCGAGGACAATGATCTATGGAAAGACAGGGTGTCCCATTACAAGGGGTTCATTCCCCTATCCAAGGGACGGTACAGGAACATCATGGACATGAATGCCTACCTTGGTGGGTTTGCTGCAGCCTTGTCCAAATATCCTGTGTGGGTTATGAATGTGGTTCCTGCCAATTCGAACCAGGACACTCTAGGTGTGATTTATGAACGCGGTTTCATTGGGACGTACCAGGATTGGTGCGAGGCATTCTCAACATATCCAAGAACATATGATCTCATTCATGCAGGCGGTTTGTTCAGCATATACCAGGACAGGTAAAAACTTTGAGATACAATTGCACAATTGCACACAATATGCTTAATGATCTTTTGTCTTGTAATTTTGAACATTGTGGTTGGCTTTGTGTTTGTGTATTTAAGGTGTGACATCACCCACATTCTGCTAGAAATGGATAGGATTTTGAGGCCGGAAGGTGCAGTTATATTTAGGGATACAGTAGAGGTTCTTGTGAAGGTTCGGGGTATTATAGATGGGATGAGATGGAAGAGCCAGTTTGTGGACCACGAAAGTGGGCCCTTCAATCCGGAGAAAATTCTTGTTGCTGTCAAGGGTTACTGGACCGGTGAAGCTGCACAAAAACAAAGCTAGTTCCCCGGAATTATTAGGTATACTTGTGTTTTTGCTAAAGCATTGGATTTTATATTTTTTTTTTTTTTTGAGTTTTGCTAAAGCGTACTGTTCCTATAAACATGGGAAATGGTTAGTTTTGCTTAGCCATCATGTATTTTGTTAATTGCAGAGATCAGTTATTTCCATTTTATGTTTCCTTTTTATCATAACCATTACTGCCTTACTTAGAAATGCACAGGTCTGTTTTTTGTTTACAATGGGTGAAAAAGAAGGTTGTAGCACTAAAAAGGAAAATGCTTGGAGTTATAACATTTGATATTATGTTAACATACAAATTGACGCGGTTAAACTGATGTGGTAATTTTTTGTCGAGGGTCTGTGCACTTTTAAGTTTAGTTTGAATTTTATTTTCGGACACTCAATGACAATACAAAAAAGGAAAATTTTAGTTACAAGTATAAATATGCATTAATATGTGTATTAATCTAATGTGACTAGTCAAAAAGTAAATTTTATTAAAAATAATGTTAATTTAAATTTTAAATATAAAAAAATCAATATTAATACGTAAATTAATACGTAACTTTATTTATAAGTAGCATAATTCTAAATATATATATATATATATATACGTGACACTGATGCATTGTTGTGTGATACGAACACACTAATCAACCAAAATCCCACAAAAATATTGGTCTCTCTCTCTCTCATTCTTCTTGCCAAATGGAAGAAGTGCATGTCAGCTAACCACTCTCTGAAGGAAACAACTACCCCCACCAATTTCTATGGCTGTACGTTCTATTTCAGCCTGACACGGCAGTGAAGTACATAAGCAGATACTGCATCTGCACGTAATTACTGTCAAAGGGAAGGTAACGAGTATATTTTAGATGGTTTTATTTTTCACACACTTTTTCCAAGTATTTCACGATCCACTCTCAGGTAAATGAACCATCCCATCTTTAAGAGCATTGATATTAGTTTATGTACATGTAAATGCAAACATATATTAACATAACTACACTATTAAATTGACTATATTGTATGCATATGTAAATATTCTCATGGTTATGAATAATACTAATACACTTTGCAGATGTACTGTTCACTCGACAAATATTATTTTTATTAATTTTTTTCTCTCTTCCCTCTCTTTCTCTCTCTCTCTCTCTCTCTCTCTCTCTCTCTCTCTCTCTAATATCTGTATTTTAATACTCATTCATATATTGATAAATATATATATACATTTATGTATTTATACATATATATTAGTTAATAATATAAGTATAACACTTTTATAATTAAATATACAATATATAATCTAATTACATACGCATATATATTGAATATGCTTCATAGTTATATTTTATAATTTGTATAATAATTAATCGATAAGATTTAATCATTTCATATACTAGTATGTAGAAATCATATATGAAGTAGATATATACTATTATATTATGTTTATATATTGTTAATATATGTATGCATATAATATATTGTTACTATAGATAAATAGCTAGATATTAATTATTTATAAATTTTAAAAATCTTATAATTCAATAGAGGTTATATTTGATAGTTGTACAAATTCAATATTAGATTTTTTATTTATCTAATTTATTAACTATTAAATCTTATTCAAAAAATAAAAAAAATAAACAACTCGAATCAAGCTCGGCTCGACTCGAGTTCGTTTTTGGGTTGAGCTCAAGTTAGGAGTTTAGCTTACTGAGTCGAATTAATTGCAACCCGAATTCAAACAAAGATTAAATAAAAATTTCGAGCTTAAGTTTTTTGAGTTGAGCTGAGTTGGACGAATTAAAACTCGTGTCGGCTCAACTCGATTATAACTTTATTTGTGAACTTGGACGAGGCGGATTATTGAAAAGAGTGGGTTTTGCGTCAATTGTACAATAGAAATGCTTTAAGCCTCGTTTGGTTCACATATGAGATAAGATGAAAGTTAAAAGTTAATTAAAATATAATTTTTTAATATAATTTTTGTTTTAACATTAAAAAAAATTAAATTGTTTATTATATTTTGTATAAGAGTTTGAAAAAACTGTAATAATTATATGAACATCCCATCTATCCAACTAAACCAAACCTTATTATTAAAAAAGTTTTCATAAAAATAAACTGATGTAAATTGATATATTATATTAAACTATAAAAATATTTTTATTATAAATTATATATGTAAGGTATCGTATGAAATTATTTGTAATATTTTAGAGGCGAAAAAGCCCCGATCACGATTCCGCCCTACCTAAGACCAACTACAAGAGTTTATTTGTAATATTTTAGAGGAGAAAAAGTTTTTTAGAGGAGAAAAAGCCCCGATCACGATTCCACCCTACCTAAGACCAACTACAAGAGTTGTGCTCTACAGACTACAACAATGGATGTAATCGTGTTGATCATGATGTCATCAGTGTCAGTGACAAAAGGACACTCCACCTTACTTTCTCCATTGACTATACGTACGACACCTTCTATGGTGAGGGAAAGTAACGGGAAAGGGATATAATACGTGTAAATTCTTTTTATTAAAAATTACTTTTTATTTAAATATCATATTTACCTATTTTATTTAAAAAGAATATATAAATTTTATACATTTTAAGACTGTCTATATTATTTCTTAAAAAAAAAAAAACGAGGATAAAAGCAAAGAGGGTTTAATCCAATAGATTCAAATAATCAAAAGACACTACCGTGTTAAAGAGATTTAGTTACCACCGTATCCAATTAAATAGATTGTTCGTGTGAATATATAGATAACATTTCCGCCATGTTTAATTATACAAATGAAATGAAATGTTTTAAATAATAATAAATAAAATATTGTTATAATATAATTTTTTAATATTAATTTTAAATTAAAATTTAAAAAAATTAAATTATTTATTATATTTTATATCAAAATTTGAAAAAACTGTAATGATAAGTTGAGATGAGATATTTTAAATTTTGTGAACTAATCTAAGTTTACAATATATATTATGAAATTTATTTTATATTTATATTTCTCTACTACTCTATATGCTATAAAAGTTCTTAGAGCATTGAGTTGAAGATCCAAATTCAAACTCGAGTTTTAGTTAATATGACGTAAATTTATCTTTATTTATTTCATTCATATTTAATATTCACGTTACATTATCTATATATATTCTTTATATAATAATATAAATTTATTTTTTAAAATTTTAAAATTATTATAAAATTGTTAATTAGTAATAACATTACATTTCTCAAAAAATTGCTCCAATCAAATCATGATAAGAAGTAATGGAGGAAATATTTTTTATTCATTTTTAAATTTGACCCAGAATACTGACTTACTGTAACAAAAGGTCATCCCTTTTTCCAATTGCATTTGTATTTGCATTTGAATGAGAGTGCTGTAATTAGATCCGAAAGAGTTGGTTGTTGCTAATGGTTAATTGCCCATTACCTCAAGAAGACATTGATGTTCAAACCTAATTTTCGATTTTATTTAGGTATGAGAGTGAGGGTTAGGCAGAGGGAGGTAGCCTGCAAACGAACCGTACAGGCAAAGCAGGATTACATAAATAGGAATTAACTCCATCAAGGCTGAAGGGGTGGTGTTTGGTAATGAATTCTGATTCTCCTCTGCATTCCTATGGTTTGAGGTTGTTGAGGTGATGGTACCGAGAAGAAAACGAAACCACGACTCGAGAAAGGAAGTGCTTGGGTGATAAGAAAAGAATTGGGTCGGGGTGAGAAAAGAGAAAGGGATGGCGGATTCGAAGGCTGCGTTGGAGGAGTCTGCGAAGAATGTGGAGGAAGAAGTAAGGAGAGTGGTGGAGCAGGCGAAGGAGCTGCAGGATTCGGTTGCGTCTTCCATCTCCAAGGCCTCCTCCGATGAGCTGTCTCTCCGTCACCGCGCACTTTCCCTCGACTCCTCCATCCGCCGCCTCCAGTCTTTGCTCCGTTCTCTGCTCTCCTATCACCTTCTCGATCCTAAATTAGTCAGCAAGGCAATTCTGTCAATCTCCCTTGCGCATCTGCGTGTCTCGTTGTTCAATTGGAAAGGATTCGACTTGGACTGGAGTCCAATTTCACGATTTTTGTTCTTTAATCTTTGGTCAGGATAAAATTTTATTCGTTTATTTCCTTTTATGATCAGCTCCAAGAAGAATTAGAGAGAGCAAGATGTATTATGGTTGACGGAGACGCCGCTACATATCTTCGTGGCAAAAATCAGGGTGCTTTTCCCATTTTATTCTCCTTTTCTCCTATTTTAGATATTGGTAGTCCCATGAATTCTAATAAAGCCTGTTAATTTCTATCACGAATTGATGATTTATTGTGTTGATATGATACGGGGGCAGGCGGGTTTCTGAGGATGTTTCTGGGTCCAATTAATGTGCGTGCCTTGCGGAAAGACGTCCAGCTGAAGGTTAAAGAGGAGTACAACAGCTACAGAGTATTGTTTCTATTTATCTCTCGATTCTCTTACCAAAGACTAAGCTTCTTTTCCTTCCAAATGCATCTCCTGTGCTTTTTTATTTTCAGATTATTTTTGCATAATAAACTCTCTTCCTTCCTAATATGATTTAGATATCAAACAAGATATAAAGCTTGATTTTCTTTTCAGCCATTAAAACTTGATTGATATATTCTAGCAGAATCAGAGTTCACCTTCAATACATGTATGGCTTCTGCTTCTGCTTGGAGTACTGTCAAGCTTTTTCTATCATCTTCCTTCTGCATTTTCCATATAGCTCGAAATAAAACAAATGGCAACTGAACTGTGGTGTGCTTCTTGAAGAATTTCGCTCACATAATTATCTCTTTGGACCAGGATAGAACCGCCCTCCTTTTTCTTCTTTTTCCATCGATACTGCTTATCCTAAGATCTTGGATTTGGGATGGATGCTTGCCAGCATTTCCTGTTCAGCTGTATCAGGTATCTCCTACTTAACATTTCCCCACTTCTGATTTTGAAGATTCGATCTGCGATGTAATATGGAACATACACTTTGTCAGGCTTGGCTTTTGTTCCTCTACACTGGTTTGGCATTGCGAGAAAACATTTTGAGAGAGAATGGAAGTGATATTCACCCATGGTAAGCATTTGCATATAATTCTCCCAGCATTGAAACTTTCTTTAAATTGGGCATGCTTTTT
Source organism: Carya cathayensis (assembly GCA_011037825.1). Taxonomy (NCBI): domain Eukaryota; kingdom Viridiplantae; phylum Streptophyta; class Magnoliopsida; order Fagales; family Juglandaceae; genus Carya; species Carya cathayensis. The sequence continues at coordinate 531,861 of QGSO01000281.1, read as the reverse complement.
GTCATATCCATTAGCTGTTGTAACGTATTTATTGTTCTTCTATGTTCTTGAGTAGAACAATGAATTGACTATCTAACTATATGTGAAAGTGAATGCTTCTAAATTCCAAATTCCAAGATGCATTGAATTTGAGTGTGATGTAATATTGACTATATGTGATGAATTTTTTGTGATGATTGCATCTTATGAGAGCAAGCCCAAGTGGAAAAAATAAGACAGATATGTCAAGCATAACGTGGTAGTTTCCCATCGCAGAGATTTATAGTTTATGAATTTGACATGTAATCTGCTTTAGTTGTGCCATCTTTTATGTTGAGATGTAGTTTATTAAATTGATTGGGCACACCTCCAATGTTGGAGACACGTGATTAAATGTTTGTTGTTGGATGCCATCTTGTGATGATGTTGGGAGAATTGAATCAAAGTGGTTAAATGGTGAAGTTTTGGAACTAACTTCACTTTGTTTTGTGTATTTTCACCGTTAAAGATGGATGAAGCTTTGTGTGAGGCTATCAGTTTTACCTTTGCATAATTGTTTCTGAGATTGCTTGGTAACCGCACTTGTTTTATCGTTTTGTGTTGGTTACTCAACAGAGTTTTACTTTTGAGAGTGTTAAATACGCAGACTGAAGTTTCCTCTTGCTGAGATCTTTTTAAGTTGATGTCTTGCTGATTTCCCCAACTAGTATTTTTCTTAGTGTTGCAAATACAAGGAGCTTTACAGTTCATTTTGTGTATCTTCATATATAGCTTTCCTTGTGTCCTGCCTATAAATATCAAATGCATATAAGTCTAGTTTATCAGCCACTTTTTGTTTTGGCTGGGCTGGTACAGCCCATAGAATATTTACAAACATACTGTTGGTTTCTACAGGTGGATATACCATCACTACTGTGCTATGATAATGGCCCTTGTTAGTCTTACATGGGAGGTTAAAGGACAGCCAAATTGTGCACAAAAGCAGGTTATTTTTGTTTGCTTATGTGCAAACTACAACATTTGTTCTGATTATAATTGTCAGTTAAATTTTGCGCAGAGAGGGGTTCAACTTTTCTTACAATGGGCTATGATGCAAGGAGTTGCGATGCTTTTACAAAATAGATATCAGCGCCAGAGACTCTATACCCGGATTGCATTGGGAAAGGTGCCATTACAAATTTATCTCTGCATCTAACAAATTCTCCTTAGTCATTCTACGTTTTACCTTTATCATTGCCCCCACGCAACCCCCCCCCCCTGTGGGGCCTTCCTTTCTTTGGCCAGTCATCACCAGGCAGCTCTTCCTTCTATAGGGGTGGGGGGGCATCTTCCATGTTATTTTCATTGCAGATCTCCTTTGTTAGGGTGATGTAGGCATGCCAGGAATGGGTTTCTAACATATTTGTGAGCATATGGTTCCCATGTGTATTTTAATTTTGTTTTCAGGCTAAGAGGATGGATGTTGTCTGGGGAGAAACGGCTGGTGTGGATGGCCAACTGTGGCTGTTGTGTCCCATACTTTTTATTTTACAGGTGATTTGCTCAAAATGTTGGTTAGTACTAGCTAGTTGAAAATTTTCTGAAGAACATTACTGGTATTATTCATTTAAGATGAGTATAACCCATTGCACCCACTTATTTGTATGTTTTGCTCGAAAAGATGTCATGCAAATATGGTTTCCTGCTTTATTGTATCATCGTAAAGCAAGTTTCATCTTTGTTATGTAAAATGTTTTAAGTAAACATGCGAACCTCAGTTTAGTCAGTCTTTTTGTTTGTTTTCATTTTAAGTTGTGTTAATGTATTTTAAGTAGGGTTTTGAGGCTTATGTGGGACTGCTGTTGCTCCAGACTGCATATCTCGGTGTTGTTTCTGAGTGGCAGGTAATTTCTGTCGAGGATCTTCCTCTGTTTTTTCAGCTTAACCAAATGAAATAAAAATGAACAGGAGAAAACTGCATTATTACATATGCCAAAACAATATTTAGTGATAGAAAGTTGTTGTTGCAGGTATTTTTTTGTGGGATCCTTTTCGTCATAATGGCTATTGTGAACTTTGCAAATACAGTACAGACACTCCTAGCCAAGTCGAGGTTTAAGGCAAAGATGAAAAGAAGTAAGAGCAAGCAGGATCTGCAATAGCTTATCCCTAACTATCAGATATGGTCTTCCTAAAGCCTTTTACTAGATTCCACTTTTGGGATTTTTTTCTCTCGGTCTCAACATGTTTTCTTGAAGCCAAGGCAGCAGAAGTTTCTTCATGAATTTTCATTTTTGACTTCCCCCACTTTCCTTTCCAAAGTGGGTCTGAGAATGAATGTGTTTAACTTTGACAGAAGCGTTCACTGTAATGCAAGTCCTAATAATTTTGTGTAGTACTTGGCCCATATTTTCTGCTCGACTGCACCTGTGTAATTATATTTTCTTCTCTTTTGGCGCGCATAAACATGGAGTCAAGGTAAAGAGCCTTCATGTGAAATGAGATTGTACTTCATTCCTCCCATGGTGGTGTTAGCATTTTTTTATGAATCGTGTAGAAGTTACAGGTTAACAAACCTTTAGTGAGTGCCTTCGTGATATGAGACAATGGTTTGCAGATATTCAAGAAGAGGTCAGTACTGCTACCTGTTACCATTTTGAGATGTGAACCTAGTGTTGGCGGTTGGGTCTCCAGAGTCCAGACAGGGAACATCTTGTGTAATTGTCCATACTTCTGTTTATGTTTTGAATGCTGGCTTGCGTCAATAAAGAGGGGTTTATTCGGGAAAAGTTGACTGTAAAAAACAATTAATTCAAATTCTCTGGAGTCTTTATCTGAATATTAGGATCTAAAATGGGGGAAAGATAGACATATAAGGGTTAAAATATTTATAACTATTTGGGTTAAATTTTTCGAATAGCATTAAGATTGGTTTGGTTACACATTATATGAAAGTTAAAAGTTGAATAAAATATTATTAGAATATAATTATTTTAATATTTGAAAATGTAGAATTATTTATTAGATTTTGTGTGTGAGTTTGAAAAAATTATAATAATTAAATGAGATAAGATGAGATGGGATACTTTATATAACCAAAAAAGGTTTAAATGTTTTTGAAACACATTTTACGCATTTGTTTTTGAGTTTTGGTACGAATTTTGAGTTTTGCTAAGTACAAGCAATTTGGTGCACCAAATTGTGTCAATGACTCTTTTTATTGTAAAAAAAAATGGAGAGAAGAAAATGTCATCTATCTCATAAAAATTATTTACATTTTTAATTCACATCATTTCATTAAATGAACGCCTTACTTGTTAGTATCGGTAAGCGATTTAGTGCACAAACTCACTTGCAAAAAGAATTTTCCAATTACAAATCCCCATGGCTTGGCACGTTGGTTCAACGTCTAAGAAATGGGCTTGTATCATTTTCTCATTTATCAATATAGGCCCGCACCTTCTTTTCCCCTTCCATTGACTGTTTGAGTCATTTGTTGGGCTTGTGAAACAGTGCAAAAAGTGTGTTTCAGATCATTGTTATTTGATTCTCTTTGAATTATATGTTACTATGGATAAAGTCAAGCCTGCAATAAATATGATTGAAGTCATTAGATAAATACTTTTAGAGAAATACTCCAGAATGGCCAATATGCAGCCGTTCGTTGTTTTGAAAGGAAGGGAGATGACAATGAGTACGTCTGTGAAGGCATGAAATTCATGAATATAACGTGGATTTTGGCTTCTAAATTAAAGCGTCGACAAGGCTAAACAGGAGCTAGGTGAAGGAGAAAATAATGGTACGTTTGAAATTATGAAGTGTATGTTTGAGAATGTTGAAATGGGATGCGTTGATATGAGATGACATGTGCAAACATTCCTATCTCATGATCAAGACTGCATGCATGGCCCTCCATTCTTTAAACCTTCTTAAACGGTTAAGCCAACACAATAGAATATTTAATTAATAAAATAAAGTATAAAATCGAAGTTCATGACCTATCCTCACTCGAAATGCTCGACCCAAAACTTCTCTTTATGAAAACATATATATATATATATATATAGAGAGAGAGAGAGAGAGAGAGAGAGAGGTAAGAAAAAAAGTACTACTCATGTATAGGGCCATCTCGTATTGAAAATTTGAAATGCTGCAGATAACTCCAACGCCATCTTCTCTTTCTCCCATGTGCTGCAGCCTGCACCCTACTAATAAACAAATATTGTTGATCTTTTATGCATGCAATATTACAGCAGCGGCGCCTAACGCGTCATTCATATAACCAAAAATGTCCTATAAATATATATATATATATATATATATATATACACAGATGCATGTATTACATTATTGCACAGAATGAGCAGATCATTGAGTTCTGAAAAGTCGGTTAAAGATCAAAGAAAAGCAGTAATTAAAAGGAGGCCGGTGAAGCAGTACTGGAGGGATCGAATTCGGCGGGCCAAAGCTGCAGGCACTGTAAAAACTACGTGAATACATAAATTAATAAACAAGAACATGGTAGGGCATACTTCTCTGCTCGAAATGAGTTGGATCATAATTATTATATATTGTGCAAATGAAAAAGGTTGTATTTGCAAAGATCAGCATCGATAAGAAACCAAACCCAGTACGTACGAGCTTGCTGTAGGTTGGCAATGGTGAGTTATTTTCGTTTTGTACTGATGTAAGAAAGTATTAGGCACGGGGGGTTTAATTTGGATAGGGAGATGAGATCATGAGATGGTTTTAGATAAAAGTTGAATAAAAATTATGAGGATTTTTTTTAATATTATTATTGTTTTAAGAATTAAGAATTAAAAATTATTTATTATATTTTGTGTAAAAATTTGTAAAAATTATGATGATAAAATGAGCTGAGATGATTTTGTTATCCAAACTCAGCTTAATGGAGGGCTCGGCCTAACTACGGCTGGCCGGCTTTAGTACTCTCAGGATCAAAGATCGACATCCACCCGATACGGATGATCATAGATTATGTTTTTGATCTTATAATTAATTGAAAGCTTTAATATTAATTTCTTTGTTAATTTTGCAGTAACCATGAACGCTAGGCGCTGCTCGCAGTACTCATGTACATGAAAACTGACACGACATTGAAGTTGGAAGTACTTAAACCTCAACCACTAGCTTTGAGGTTCAGATCGGCAAACTACGTGCGTACGTACGTCATCGTACCGTCATGGCCTTCATCGTGTGTTCTGAATTAATGAAACGACTCCAATTAATTACTTTTAATACAGCTCGTATGGTAAATTTTTTAGAGAATTAATAACATATATGTGGGCGAGAAATAGTCATGCTGTTTTTGCTTGCAAAATAAATAATGATGTGGCATTAAATGATTAAAAATTATTTGATATATTTCACTTGTGAACCTATCATCTAATGTCACAATATGAGATAATGAGAGGATGATGAGAAATGAGATCAAAAATATATTTTTTCTTATATGAAAATCCAACACACTAGCTAGCTAGGGTCTATTTCTTTCCCGAATTCAAATATATACACAATGTATATCATATAATTATAGAGGATCCAACTTCTATTTTAAATAGACTGGATATTCCACTATTATTACCTAAGCCTAAGAAGGTTTATGTGGTGAGATAGATTCAACCCGACCCCATCAGGGTTGGGTCAAACTTAATACGGATTATAGTAGTTTTGGTAATCTTGGGGCATCTGGAGCCGAGGGTGTTATTCGTGATGATTGTGGCAGGTTGCTTGTGGCTTACTCAATGTCCTTGGGTTCGGAATCCAACAATTTTGAAGAAATGATGAGTTTATTGGAAGGAGTTCGAAGGTGTTATAATCTTAATTTCTTTCGAGTTGAGATTGAGACTGACTCTCAACTTCTAGTTAATTGGATTATGAATGGGGAATGTAATATTTGGTATTTGAAAGATTTATGGGATGATTTACATAATTACTTTCATGGCATGGAGTATACTGTGAATAATATTTTTCATAAAGGTAATATTGTGGCTAATTTTCTTACCAAGCGGAGTGCTGAGGGCCTAGACTCGGAGTGGGCTGAAGAACATATGTTGCCTAGTAATTTAAGGTCTTCTTCATGTGGACAAGTTGGGTCTTCCTTACTTGTGACTTTCCTAAGGCCATGCCAGGTAAGTTGTTCTTTTGGTATTAATAATTCTGATATACTTTTTTGCATGTGCTTTTTCTTGCAGGTATTCTTTTTTGTGTTGGGTTCCTTTCTTGTACTTCTATGGCATTGTATTAGGATGTTTCATGATGTTTTGCTTTTTAGTTTTTTGATGCATGGGTTTGGATTTCTTATTCATTTGTAACCCCCAGTTATCTGGATGTAACTACGATTTTCCTCTACCACAAGTGAGTGTTATCAATAAAATTGAGGTACCGTCTTTTCAAAAAATAAAAAATAAATTAGAGAGGATCCAATTGGATTACAATTTATTTATCTACATTTTCAGCTATTAATTTCGATTGTGAAATGATAAAAAGGGTCAACTTAACTGGGTTTCCAAGTTACATGGTATGTGTTCATCGGAGCTAGTTAATAGTTTAAACCCATTTGTTTCCAAGCTGGATGGGTTTTTTTTTTTTGTCATCCTAAAATGGAAATAGGAGGGAGCTAGGTAGAGATAAGCAATACAATAAAAAAACATATATATATTTATAAGTCGGTGCGTATAAAAACTTAATCTTATCATTTAAGTGGTACGTACGAATGTATTGTATGATAATATACTTTATAATCTATACTAAACATTGCTGGGAGTGGCTTTAGCAATCCAGGAATCTTGAGAGATGCGGGGCACATGATATTTGCTTTTGTCTGAAATTATAAGTTCAAACAATATTGCTAAGATATGAGCATTGAAATTGAAATTGATTCTAAATTTGTAGTTAATTGGTAGGAAAATGGTGTGTTATCTCTTGGAGGAGTAAGATGTACTAGAATGAGGCAAAAATTGAGGCTCGCTCAATGGTGGTAAGGATCTATAATTCTTTTAGGAAAACGAGTCATGTCGCAGACAGATTAGCCAAATTGGGCTTTAGTGGTCAAGAGGAGATCTATGAGAATAATAATAGCCTTCCGAAAGACATTATGAGAGCTACTCGACTGGATCAAGCTGGTTTACACGTAATTCGACATAGAAAAAAGGTATTATGCAGGTTATTTAGATTTAGTTGAATTATTAAGGAATGTATTCTGTTTTGCTTTTGATTTATATGCTTATTTTAGTATATTGTATAGTGTTTGAGTTATTCTATATTTTATTTTGATGCTTGGGTTTGAATTTTATGATTATATATAACCCTAAGCTATCAATACAATTTGGATACGATACTCTTTCTAAAAAAATCTATACACCGACTTAAAATTAAAATAATTCCAAAAAATATTTCGGGAGAGGGAATTGGAAAGTACGTTAAACAAATTGAATAACAAGGATGGATACCAGTTCCTCTTCGTCCAAATTAAGCAAACAAGGAAGAAAGAAAACCGAGCTTTAACAATAAAATAAAATAAAATAAAAATAACCTGAAACATCTGCACCTGATTTCAAAACATCAACATCTCATTGTCTTGCTGATCTCCATACTCGAGTGACCTTATTGACGAAGAAGAAGATGATCGTGACAGTACTGCATGCTGTTGCGGTGCAAGCTAATTATTTTTCTCTCCCAATTGAAATATTGCTAGTCCCGTTTGCCTTTGAAACGGTTTATTCTCCAACAAATCAACAAATTGGAAAAACCTTGTACAACCGATCAATGCCATCGGTCCAAGGTTTCCCCGTTAACAAAGCTACTGACAAATGGAAGAAGTTAGAATATTTAAAATTATCAAGCTTTCAACTTGCTCCGACATGATTAGGTTTCTTCTTGATTTGATCTTCTGAACCAATAGCTAGAAATATATGGTACAGTAGCCATGGATGCCAATTAGGCTATCGAACCACGGCCAAAAAGGAGGGTGCCCCATTTCCGCCTCCATTAGGGGGCCCTGCAGCATTCTGTCTCTGAAATTCAATCTTATAACCCATCTTCATATCCTCTTGCAATTCTTCGTCCTCCTCTTCATCCAGCTCGTCTTCTTCTTCCTCTTGATCAATATTGTCGGTATCATCTTCCTCGGTTTTGTCAAAGTCATCTACAATTAATTGTTGCTGACCTTGATGTTCCTGCTGTTCCATTATTAGCTTCTTCACAATGTCTTCTGGCTTCAAATTGGAAAATGACAATCAGCATTTTTCCATGACATAAAGTGGTAAGTGATCAGAAAAGATCCATATGGCAATGCAATAATGTACTTTATATATGGGGATTGAGTTTACCTTTTTGGGTGGCCCTCCAATCCCTTCTCCAGAGATTCCTTCTGGCAATCCCATGTTGCTTGTCTGGGACCGTACATCTGTACTAGCTCCATTTTTGTTTTCTGAATCCGTACTACTGGCAAGGCTATGTGGTGGTCGTGGTTGTGGTGGTGGAATAGTTTCCGGAGCATCGCTTGGATCCAGTTCGATGTTCTCTTGCTGCTGCTGCTGTGGCGGCCTGTTCTGATAAAGGAAACTCGTGTTGTTGCCGCTGCCACCAGTACTGCTAGAGCCGCCCTGAATCTTCTTCCGATAAAGCGCATCGAGTTCGTGAAAATAAGGACAGGTTTTGGCATCTTCGGGGCGTTCTTTATTGCTTTCCTTTACCTTCTTGTAATACTTATTGATGTTCTCCCATTTTTCTTTGCATCTTTTGGCACTTCTCTTGAAACCCATCCGCTGCATTCCTGCCGAAATTTCATCCCAAAGTGGTCCCTTGGGCCCTGCTTCTTGATACCTTGATTCGAGCCCACTCCTCAACTTTATAAGTGCAAGAACCTCCGCCTTCGGCCATCTCGAGGAAGTTGGTTCAAAGCTCCCTCCTCCACCACTAAAGTCCTGCGGGGGTACCTGCTGTTCTGGGATAGCCATTACCACTTGGGTATGTCGATGAGAATGTCGGAGAACTTGTTGCTGTTGTGGCTTTTGTTGTGAGGGAGCTGGTTGCGGTGGTGGTGCCGGCATTGGTGAGGGGACAAAGGCAGGTGGTGGGGCAGCAGGAGTATTGCTTAGAGGTGTAGGTAGTTGGATGGAGTGGCCTGTTATCTTCTGTAGAAACCCAACTATGGCAGCATCTCTGGAAGCAGAGATGGCCCGGTTCTGAACCATTAGCTCGTGCTCGCGGGTCAGCCTCGCCATCTCTTGCCTATTCCAAGCTTCTTCTCTTATCATCCTGTCTTGCTCTCTCTTCTCCATTACCTCTAAAAATCTTTGTTGCATGGCTTCTTGCTTGTGCATGACCTGTTTCATTAGATTCTCGAAGAACGCCATCATTCTACGGGTGTCGCTGCTGCCGCCGGCCTTTGATGATCCCCGACGTTTACGTTTACGTTTGCGGCTGCTACCTAAGTTCAATGGCTCCGCTTCTAGGCTCTCCTCTTCGTCATCGTCCTCCTCGTGGGATCCCAGTGAAGAGGACAAGCTATTTGATGAGAAGCCGACGCCTATCGGCGGGACTGCTGCTCCGATAGATCCAGAAACGGGAGCCAGTGCAACTGCTGCCGAACTAGGATTGGTAGGAAATATTCCGAAGCCCGGAGGGACTTGGGGATTAACTCTGATGGATGTGATTGGCATAGGGTTGCTGAAGATACCGCCGATGCCAATACCAGTGGAAACCGGTGCAGCCATAGGGTGGATGGTGGTCATGAAGGTAGTTGTCGCCGGCGGCACTACGAGAGAAACCGAGCCGCTATTGCCGGCGACGTTGCTACCGGAAAATGAACCATGGAGAGCCTCAAGCTCGCTGAAAAACTTGTAGCTTTTCCCATCTTGACGACCAGCCCGGGTTTCCTTTGTTCGCTTGTAATACTTGTCGACGTTCTCGAATTTTTCCTTGCATTTCTTGGCACTCCTTTTGTATCCCATCTCCCCCAGCTTCCTGCCACCAACCCAGATTTTACTTGCGTATAAAATACTCAGCTCATATATACAAAATCTTATATCTGATCTTCTGCTACCAGAAGAAAATAGAAAAAGAAAGCAAACTCGGAAGTACTGACTTCTCTCCTTTCGATGCATATAGTCTAACTGGTTATCAAAAGGCAACAAAAAAAAGTACTCCATAAATTATGATCCAAGAGAGATCAGGAAGGGAAAAAAAAAATTACAGCTTCCGATCGTGTACTGTCCCATTTTCGATCCGTTGTTCTTTTTTAATCTGAAGAGTGAAGAATTCTTCTTGGGGCTTTCAATTACTGATTGAATACAATAAACTAAGTATTTTTTTTTCTTTTCCTCCTCACCTGTGTCCAAGGCGATTGGCTGCAATACATGCAGCGGATCTGAGACGTTCTTAAAAAAATTAGAGAGAAGGAAATAGAGGGAGAGAGAAACAAAGATGGCTTGGCAGCTCGTGAATCGTGAGCGAAAGAGATAAAGAAGCCCAGTGCACTTTTGTGTGTGGAGAATGAGAGTGCGAGTGTGAGAGGGGATCTATCTTGCGCAGAAATTACCACCGCCAGTAAAGAAGAAGCTTTGGCTCGATAACAATGCGTTTTGATAAAGAAAAGGACTTTTCTGGTTTTGCTTGAAAGATATTTCTGTGCGCTTTTATCTGGAAATGGATGGGAAAGGATAGATATATTGGGGTTGAATAATCTTTACATAGATATGTATATGTATGTATATGATGATTACCTAGATACATCTTCCCATAGGGGGGCCTTGAGTGATGCATCACGGAAGGCTGCGTCCATCTCCGACCTAATCTTGAGAAGTGCTAAAGTCTCTTGACGAGGCCACCGATTTCCGCCTCCAACACTTCCTCCATCTCCGGCACCGGCAGCGAGTGCATCCTCATCTGCACCACCACCACCACCCTGTAAAGCCATCAGCTCATCCAAATTCACAGCCGCAGAGGCAGGAGGCCGGCAACTGATGGGCGAGGCAGCTTCCACCTGCAGCTGGGCTTGGTCGCTGTCCATGTCCATCTGGTGACCGCCGGTAGTTGTCGCAGCAGATGTTGCATCTAGGGCAGGAGTGGCACCCATCTCGGATGACCCTCCGTATTGAGATTTAGACCCCCCTCCGCCATCTCCTCCTTGTTGCATATCTAGCTTAATTCCCAAAGCTGGATCGATGCCTCGGTTTCCAATTCTACCAAATTCTTCTCTTCAAAATTCTTGCTGTAATAAATGATCCGGTGCTGGATCTTTTTCCTTCCACTTGATTTATCCCACCTTTTCCTTCCTCCCGCGTTCAGTCGGTCGTCATGTGAGTGAGGGAAGTGGCTTCTGCGAGAAATAGAGAGACGAAAGAAGCAAGCGTAGAGACAAGTTTTGGTTGCGGGATGTTAAGAAGTGGAGGAAAAAAAAAAAGAGGAAGGACAGTAGCCAACTGGAAAGATAAAAAAAGAAGCCAGAAAGTGAATTTATATGAGTTAGTGCTGCCCTCCCTGCAAGATTTGATCTTTTATTCCCTTTGTTTTATTTACTCTAATTTTGAAACCAAAACCAAAACAAAAAGACTGTGAGCTAGAGAGAAGAGAGAAAAGAGAGATAGGCTGTGGTCTATGGAGAGAGGTCAATGTAGAAAGAGAGAGAAGAGAGACAGAAATGAATGGAGATGACTATTATGAGGAGTAAGATGATTAAGAGAGAGAGAGAGATGATAAAACAAAAGAAATGCTGTGTTGTCTGCAGCTCTAACTTTGAAGCTAAATAATTATTGTCAAAACTATTTACCAACAATTTAGTATTACTTCCAAATCACTAAGAAATACAGATCGAACAGAGACATTAGGAAAAAAAAGGGGAGAAATGGCAAACAATCCTTTAGAGACAGGCAGAGAGACAGACACACGCACACTCACCACAAGTACTCCATCATCTTTCAGAATAAATATCCACTCCCAACCATCTTTTGCTTCCCATTCCAATCATTTTCTCTATCAGATTGCCCAAAAACCCCATTTTTGTCCACCCGGCGTGTCTTGATTGGAGACTGTTTCAACTTTATCAGGACTTGACAGCAACCATGATATGTATGTATATATCAGATTCCTTTTCTTTTCTTTTTTTAGTGTTCAAACTCCACAGTTTTTTCTCCTCCTTTTTAATTTTCCATTTTTTTAAAAAAAAATTTGGGTTCTGCTTTGATACGTGGTATCGATTTGTTATTTTCTGAGCTGTGGAACAAACTCCAAGATAGAAGAAGTCTGAGGAGAAAGAATCAGAATATCTACGCTCCAACTTAACCATGGTTAAAATCTAACCTCGCAGATGGGAACCAACCAAACGATAAGATCTACATGCAACAGCTACTGTTCTTTTGATAATTAATGCTCTGCACTGGAATTGAAAACTGATGAAAATGACGGGGAAAAGAAAGAAAGGAAATAAAAAATTAAAAAAAAAAAGACTTGGAAAAGGGAGATTCTAACTCCTAAGGCCACATGCGCGTCCCTGCTGCAATGGCTGCTGCAGACAGAGTTATAGCTTGTTTGCCGCTCGTTCCTTCGAAGCCTTGAAGCTTTAAAAAAGGTTCAAAGGGATTAGACCTGCGCGATCGGTGGTGGTGTCAGAACATATGACTTTAGTTTTTAACGAAGCTAGAGGTGTCGAACCGACCCCATCTCCTTCTGACACCGTTAACGAAGTTTACACGTGATTGAGGTTGTCTTAGGTGCCCTTTTATCTCCTGCAAAAGCAATCAATTTTTAAAATTTAAAAAAAAAAAAGTTTTAAGATTGCATTAAAATGAAGTCAAGAATATAAATTCATGGGGAAGATATTCTCCGTAAATAGAAAATAAATCAAATAAGATATATTTTAAAATGAATTATTTTATTTTTAAGTTAGTGTAAACTGCACACCATATATATTATTTAATTTATAATATTTAAATTTTTTCTTTTAAATTAAATTTTATCATATAAATATATTATTAGATATGTTATATATACGAATAATACTACCCGTCAATACAATTTTCATCATATATTAATGTGACATCTAATTAGAAATAATTTATTATATTTGATTTGAAAACTTATCATTTAATGTTATATCATGATAATAAAAAAAGTGATAATTAATATATTTTTTCTATATATACCTACTTATAAATTAAAATATATAAATTAAATTAGACTAAGGCTAATTTGTTGACATTTTGGTGGATTGCTTTATCCTATTAAATTTGATACAAGATTAATGGGATGGATGAAGGGCTTATTCTATTTAATTAAATTAAAATTGATCTATATATTATTTGAATTCGATTTAATATGACTCGAATATTGTGATATTTAGATCTAATAATTTTTTGTTCCCACCGACAACACACATGATCATGAATACAATCACAACCCTAATCATTAGTCTCTTCCTTGAAAAAAATAATCATTAGTCTCATCCTTGAACATTTGTGATGTGATCCTACCTGGCTAACGAGTCTTTTCTTTGTCTTTTTATTTATTTTTTTTAATCTTCTAGATCTATTTAAATATTGCAACACTATCTGTCAATATCTAATTATTTCATTGTTAAGATGAACAGATAACATGATTTCGTACTTCATTTTTTGGATTTGAACATTATATCTGTTAATGTATATATACTCAGCAGCCTTATTTTGGCGACATTAAAATTCTTTGAATATTATGGTAATATTCTTAGATGTTGTAAATATTTTAGTTCAGAATATTTAGTATTTATGTATTTCTTATAAATAGTAATTTTTACTGTATAAAAATTTCAATTCAGAAATAAAAGTTTCTAATTTCAAATGGTCATTTTGCTTATTTTCATCAATTTTGATGCCTAAAATAATTTAAAAATCATGTTACAAAATCAGTTATTGTCTATAAGAACATATTGCAATTATTCCAAAAACTTGATGAAACTAAGGGTTCTTTTGCATAATTAGATTATTTTAGAATATATGTAAATAGTAATGAAATGATTTGTAAACAGTAGTGAAATTATTTGAGTTAAGATATTTTATTGAGTTTTGAAAAATGAGACGAAAAAAAAATTAAAGAAAAATATCATAAAATTAAAATATTATTTTTTGAATATAGCTTTTTAATATAATTTTTGTTTTAAAAAATAATAATGATTAGATAAATATTTAAAAATTAAAAAATATTTATAATTGAGTAATATTTGAGAATGAAATATACAAAAAAAAATCAAAAAATATATGTATACACAATAATTCTAAGTGAATGTACATTGATTAGGGAAGGAATGCAAAGCTTGTCAAGCTGATCCTATAGCTATGGCATACAATGCCACCTGATGATGATGAGGTATACTTATATTCGACGTCTCTGAGTTGTACTCTAAATTGGACGGTTCTATTTATTTTCGTATTATATAATTCATTTTCGTCTTCTTAAAAAATTAAATAGTAAAAAAATGATCATCTGCCGCCGCCATATAAATTAATAAACTTTGAATTTTTGAAATGCCATTTATTTTTTAATTTATATCATTATATATAATCTTTGCACAATATGACGCATAATTCTTTTTATAAATTTTTATGTAACGTTTTAAAAATACTTATAATTTAAAATATTATTTTTTCTTGTAAGTCTCGTATTTATTTACTTTTTTCAAAATGATTGTGCGATACTTTCATACTCCACAACTGTAAATATCATTTCTTAAAAAACTTAAATTCAAAAGATAAAATCGTTCAAAATACAAATTAACAAGTTTGAAAATTTGATGAATGTTACTTACAGTCACTTTTACGTACTTCTTATTTACTCAACTGATGTGATTTGGTGCATGAATTTTTTAAAATACGCAACCAATCACATCAATAGAGTATGCAAAAATAATTACACATAAAATTTGTATGGAAACCCGTCATATTATTCCTACATTCAGAACTCTCTTCCAACGTACCGAATAACTTTCCTTTGGAATCGACTATGAGTACAAGCAAATTGTTATTTTAATGAATTATAAAAGAATAATAAGCAAAAAAACACATTAAAAACAGAGGAATGGAGGTGAAATTGGTCATAAGGAAGGGCAAGTTTTGAATGTGAAATACGTGTCTCATAACAATATATAAAGGATATGATCATTTAACTTGAGAATTAAACCCAAACCAAATCGCATATAGAGAAAAATGTTTTTGTTATGAAAATGATAAAATTACAATCATCTTACAACCTTATATGAAATGGAGGGTGGTTTTATAAAATTAAAATTAATTTTTAATGAAGTAGCATGATTATATGAGTTGATTATAAAAATAAGTCGTAAGAGAGTTGTAAATGTATTTCTACCATTTTTTTACTCATTTATTTTTTTCAATCATGCTTGTTAATATGTTGTATTTTAAGTATTTAAAAACAAAAATTCAGTAGTTGATTAATAAAATTATTTAAAAAATAAAAGCATCCAAAGGGATAGATAGAGGCAGACAGGAACAGAAAGGTACAGCTGTAGGAAGGTGTGGGTGTGGCGGGGCCGAGTAAGGAGAGATGGTGGTAAGAACGTGTGAAGCGTTTCAACCCTTAACTGCAGGGCATCTTATGCCCACGTCCCCTGCACATGCCTCTTGCCTCCTACCTTTTTTTTACTCTCTCTCTCTCTCCTTTTATTTCAGTATTTTATGCCCAGTTTTACGTGTCATCTCTCTCTTTCTCTCTCCCCCAGTACAGACTGCAGAGGCTCACCAGACCTTTGTTAAATTTGGAAAGGATCTGTTTTTGTGGAGATTTTACTCGGAATAGGCTTGATGCGTGCGTGTAGGCTGGAAAGTGTGACGTCTTTAGCCCCCACAAAAAATGGCACTTTGGGATTGGAAAACAAACCACTCACCACACACCCTCTCGAGATGGAGGGCCTTTAAGTGCAGTGCAAGCCCATGAATGAACCCAAGAGTCGGGCTTGCATAAATTCTTTTACACAATGCAATTGTTTCTTGACCTACAAATTAACGAACTTTTGAGTGCTGTTTTTTGAACGGCACCATGCTCAACCCTCCCTTGCCTGATGTTGCGGATCGATCGGGTTTTTATAACTACGGCCACCTCTGTTCCCAAGCCTGGTTCAGGTAGAAGGCTGAATTTGTCACAGGGCAGTTGTTTTCTTTTTCATCTCAAGCTAATTGATCATTTCATTCTCCCTTTCACATACCAGCAAAGTACAAGATTTCACCTGCAGCAAAGGGGAAGAGGAAGAGAGTCCACAGGAAATCGACACCTCATTCCGAGCTGAAGAAATTGAAACAGCACAGGGGTTTAAGTTTACAATAAACAAAAGGTATATTCAGGATGGAAAATTCACTGACCACATTCACTTTTCTCTAATTACAAGAGAATGTCATCTTCAAGCACATAAAAACCAGACCAACAATAAATTGCCGCAGCAGATCAGAACATGCACAGGACCCCACAGATTATCGCTTTGAAACTGATATACCCCACAGTTCCTTCAATAGAATGCAGCCCAGATTAAAACACCTCCACGTGTATCTTTAGTCAACTTCCATGTGGTTAGAACGTACCAATCTTGAGTTCATTGTCAACCAAAACTGACTGAACTTGAACAACTTGTTCAAGTTGGCAGTGCATACATCTACAGATGCTATAATGACAACAAATAAGGAAGGTCTATATCAACAATGCAACTGTATGCGAGAAGAAGGAGATGATGATGATGATCAAGAAGAAGAAGAGAAGATAAAAACAATGAAGAGAAGAGAGAGATATTATGTGAACATGAAAACTTACTTCTCAGTAATTAATCAACAGTACAAAAGCTTATATGCATACAAACAATGTGATCTGACCTGCATCAACCCTAAAACTTCTCTAGCTTCCTAAGTAATCATTGACTAATCTAACTACACTGAAGAACAGAATCTGCTAATAGTTATGCCAGCTAGACTTAACTATACTACCAACTCAGCGCAGTAACTATCTTTTGAACTATCTTTAGCATATAAATACTGCTCCAATTAGTCAGAAGGCGACCAATCCTAATTACACTTTCTCTTTTATTGTCGTAACCCAGTATTAATCAGTCTCAAACATGGATTACATTATTTCTTACTGTCATTGATGAGTCTCAACAACTTCCCAAACATCAACTTTATTATCAGCACAAGCCCCACAAATGATATTACAAGTTGCAGCTGTATATATGAGCCAGTAATGCTTATGTTGGCCACATTTATCCCACTTTTTCCAAAAGTTCCCAGCGTAACAGAGTAGCATGGCATTGAACAATCTCATATTTTGACACCCTCTTAGGTGCCATAAAACTAACTTTCATAGCATGAACCCACCAAGACCCCTAGTTTTGCTCACCTATGAAACATATATTCCCACATTTAATCTCAACCAAAGATAGAAAGCCACTTGCTTAAGCCTCATCCATTCTTTTAGCAACCTCAAATGCCAATTAACCAGGCAACACCATGAAACCGCCACCTCACTGAGACACTCTGTCAAAACATACAAAGCCTCCCTGATGAAACTATTTGGTTATTTGAATTCAAAATTAGGGGTTGCAACCAATCTCCTATTCCTTTCCATCTCGGGTGACCTTTGAGATCTCTGGCTCTCAACTTTTTCAATCACTCTGCAACTGCAGTAAGGCATGATCAACTTAGAGATGGCTGAATTCCTTCCCCAATGGCCCGTACATCACAAAATCACTAGACGCATGAGCTCACCAACTAGGTAAATAATAAAATCTCAAGCCACAGAAATAATGCTTCATGCTCATTAAGTATCAAGGCACAAAATATTAGTTAGGATGGATTCTCTGCCATCATTTAAAGTATCAGCAGAAGTTAATCTTTGGGACTGATGGTATTCAACATAGCATGAACCACTAAGAACCCAAAAAAACAAAATAAAAATAACAAAGTTCTCAAGCTTGTGCACCATGCATTATAACAACATTCACAAAACACCCTCTTCCCCTCGAAATGAAAAAGGGACGGGACTATCGAGAGCACATTAAAAAGAAAACTATACAATTAAATTAACACGGTTGATTTACACTACTATTTTTTCTCCCTTCTGTTGTGCTTTTGTTTGCATTACTTGCTTTCCTTAGCACAGAAAAGTTTTGAGTAATTTCATAACAAAATCAACGATATAAGGTTGAGCAGAAAATCAAATCAGTTGTGTGAGCCTAGAATCTAGGCGTGATGCTTAAATAAGCCTAGATGTGTGAGCCTAAAATCTTCTCTAATCACGCCTATAACATCAATGGAAGATCCTAACTCAATGCGGTAATTCTTTCATCAACTATCATTCAAGAATTTTGTAAGGCACCAATTGCAAAGAGTAGACCCACATAATCTTTTCCAACAACCAGACACCAGTTAAACTTTTTGGTTGTTGAAAATTAAAAACATTTTAAACTGCTGTCTAAAATTTCTTTCCTACTCTCCTACATCATCTTAACTTTCATGAGATGCCAAACTTTGAGTTTGTATACCATAACATGTACCATACAAGTCATAGCAATATACAAATGGCCAGGAAACATATACACCCTCCACAATTGCTTACAGTTAACAGGTTTCAACTTCTAAAACTTTTCAGACTTCGAACAGACAAAATTCTGAGTCATAAAACTCGAAAATAAAGGAATTAACATCAAAATTATTGTATCTACACCTAATTTTCGAATTAAGCTATTATTAAAAAAATCGTTAAAACCACTTCTTAAAAAATCAGTAAAACTATGGATGGAAGTCCACTGCAGAAGCTAGTTTCAGTGGGATGTTTCAGCTATAACTTGGTCAAATCGAATGGAACCAACCTGACCCAATGCCAGTCAATACATTGGGCAGGCTAGCATCAAAATGTTTCAAACTTGGCAGAGCCAAGGTTGATGTTTTATTGCACGCACACACACACACACACACATGTATCCCTAACTATTGTAGATATGTTATAGTGAAAGATATTTTGTATTCCTTATCATCATTTGAAAAGAAGGTGCTCTGGTCAATAAATGTTAAAGATCTCACTAGTTTCACAAACACAGATTTGACTTATGGACACTGAAACTCTTCAACTTCTCTGTCTACAAGATATGTGGCCCTGGATGTGGCTAATCATTCCAATATAAAAAGAATCTCAAAAGTCTCCTATTCTTCAAAGGAACGCGTTCAATAATCTAATTCTCTTTATTTAATTGGAAAGTCCAAAAAAGATCATTTCCTCTTAAAAGCAGTTGAGTGAATGTAATTCCACCACTTGGCAAAACTCAAGGAAAAAAATCCCACAGAATAAGAAATTCATTGCAAACTAAAGCATTTTACGCTGCAAAACTATACGATTTTTTCTCACATCATTTTCAATTCCCATGTGTTAGATCTTATCTCATTATTAAATACCTTCTAGACAAAAATGATGGTAAACAATGCTAGTTCCCGAGATGAAGGGTTGCGTACTTGTCTTCAAATAAACTTTGTGAACATAGTACCCTCATATCTGCACTCTATGAGAATGAATGTATTGTCAAATGTCGGATCTCAGATGATACATGACCGTTGAAAGGCAGTAGTCAATGGGTTCGAGCATTACAAAACAAACGACGATGAAGACACCGCCCTCAGGTAGTTCTCATATATCCAAATCAGCAGAAGAGTAGACAGAAGCGCCTCTATCCTAGCCGATAGTCAAGCAAAATCGGTGACAGAACTAAAAACTGCCTTCCCACACTGTCCAACTGTTAATCTAAGACCTTCTTCAGAGGTTTGATTCAATTTGCAACATAACCGACGAGGTACCTGACCAACCACAGTCGAAAGATCAATAGAACTGAAGTCCAAGTCAAGAACGTAGAGTAAAAATGGAAAAACCGATGTTAACATTACACAACGATAGAAAAAGCTATGAGAAAGAAACACACACCAAATGCCAATTCTTGCTCAGTGGATACCCAACGACCTGAATATTGCTCACGTAGCGGAGAGGAACCGAACGTGGAAAGCAGATAACTTTCCTCTTCAAATCTCCTCTTCCTCTGGCCCGCGCATATGAACCCAATGTAGCATTACCTTGTCTTGTTACATCTTTCAAGAAAAAAAGGATAGGTTTCTTACACACAGATGAATAAGGATCCCTAGTGTCGAAGTCGAATTCGTTCCTCTCACGTATTTTGTTCCATGCAGAGTAGGTCAGCTCTGAACGTTCCAGTTCACGGGCGAGAACGATGTTTGGGAAAACTTGAACCACGTAACCAAGTGAGACTGAAAAAGTGAGGCTACGTGCTCGGTCATAGCAGATTGATCGCTGCAAGAAACTTCTGGGTTCGAGCCTCATGGCCTTTGCAAAGAGTTTCAAGCTCTCCAGCGAGCTCAAGCCCGGATAAAAAGGATCAACAGCATCGACATGGTGAATTGAGACAAAAGGGGCAATGGGGTGAGAGGCTAAAAGACCGTGTGCATCACCCCGAATATCCCACTGCAGCAGATAACATCATTTGCTATTTCCCCAAAACATCTTAAATCCGTGTATCAAAATGAAAAGTGAAGGGATTGTTTAAAAATGGAAGAAGAATCAAACCTGGTGAAAGCCAAGTTCCCTTGTTAGGGGAATGCCGAGTTCAGAAATGCAAGCATAGAGTCGATCATCACTTCCGTAGAGCTTTGGATACCTGTCGAGGCAGTCATCCTGAATGTTGGAGAGTGCCTCGGCCAGCGGGCGGCTGATAGCGATCCCACCACCACCAAAAGCCATGGAGTGGCTGAAATAGGTATTGGCAGAATGGCTCTCTGATGGGCTCCCGATGTAAACCATCTCGGATGGATCGTACTTGCGGAGAACAGCGACGAGATTATCAGCATTGAAAACCGTGTCATCGTCTCCCAGAACGAACCAGCGTACATCCTGTAAGCCCAGGCGGAAGCACTCGGTGACTATGCGGGAAATGCGGAGTCCAGAAGGGTGGCCGGTGGGATTGGTGTAGCGGAAGCGAGATATATCCTCTGAAACCATGACGGGAGGCAAGGAATCATCCCCCTCCTCGCGAGGTACCGCCTCTTCCAGCCAGACGTGGCCCCGCATGTCGTGGGGACGCCACCAGAGCCTCACGAATTCCTTGCGCCGTTTCCAGAGCCGCGAGGAACCGGCTATGCCAAACACGACGTGTCGTAGGGACAAATCACCCCCCCTGGTGCGATTGTGAGGGGAAAACCGATGCGGCAACGGGGGCGAGGAGAAGCCTGAAGAAGAAGGAAGATGGGAACGACGACGGTTTCTCCAGGCCCAATGGAGAGAATGGGGGCTGCCTTCCCAATCCTTAAACCGATGCCAGCAGTGGGTGGTGGTACCGGAGAAGACAAGAGAGAGCCAGGCGGCGGTGGAAAGGAGGAGCGCCATGACGGCCACGAGGGCAGTGCGCGTGCGGCTATGACTCCACGGACGGCTTCGGCGATTATTATGGTAGGGCATCGTCGCGGTGCGGTTCAGGTTCATCTTCAACACCGTCATAGTCCCCCAACGTTCATTTCCACCGTCCGCCATCCACGATTATCACGTTCAGGGCGAAGGAAATGGCCTCCGGAAAGGGGATTTCGCTTCGTTTCCGGTCTCTGTCTCTCTTTCTGTCTGTGGAGTTTCTCTTGGATTGTGTGAGTCCTGTTCTTTCTTTTTTCTCGAAATTTAAAGAGAGCCTCCGCTACTGCACTGCTGGCATGCATTTGTGGTCGAATTTTTGAACTTGAATCATTGCGTCCCCGTGCTGTCTCCCCCTCTTCTTTCAACCAAACGCAACGTTTCTTGTCTTCCCGCATTTCTCTTCCTCCCATTCCATGTACGCATTGGGCTCCGCCGCGGGGTTGCGCATATCAAAATCCCGCAGCTTTTTTCTGCAATTCTCAACTGGCACAGCTTGGCCCTGCCATCTTTGCAGCAACCCTGTGAACACCTGTTTCTGGGCTGCAGTATTTTTGCCTTTAAACCCCTCAATTGCTCTCAAATCTTTATCATTCTAGGTGATGCAGATTAAGCTTGCTGATGCAGAATCAGGAAGAAAGGGAACATTTTTCGGAGGATTTACCAAAGTGCGGCTTTAATGGCATCTGTAAAAAATAATATCAATCATTTCTACCGCTCTGCGAGACTACAAGCATAATCGTTTCTGTGAGGGCGGAAGCAAATTGTGTTTGTGATTTCATTCTATGAACCTGGAATTTTGATTTGTGGGAGGCAAGATCTGAAGAACAATTCAGAAGTCCAATTCATCTTTTTCTTTTTGAAAATAAAGGGGCAATCAATGACATCTTTTGTTTCTTTCTTTTCAAGCAATTATAATTTCACGTTGAAATCGATTTCTCTAGCACTGTTATGTTACCTTTCTCCTTTATAGCCAACAATCATATGGCCGATGCATGTTTCGGAGTTGACGGAATTCGTTTGCACGTAACAAAATTTCAAATCATCTAAACGGTATTTTATCTCATTTTATCTCAAAATATGTCTATACTTAATGTTTAATCTTTGATATTTCTATTTAAGGTTTTTTTTTTTTTATAGCCGTTGCATTCCTTTGAATTTTTTGTTGAGGAAGTTAAACCAAATCTTTCAAAGTGCACGTGTTAAAAATATTCAAAGTTGGTTTTAACGGTTGAGGAGAAAAAGAAAATCAAAGGTAGCCGTTTGTATCTTTTTCTAGAATCTAGAGCAAGATATGGCATGCATTAACGGCACATGATCGATGATAGGATCCGTAAAAACCAACCTATAGTTTTTGAATAGAAGGGGCTTTAAGAAGTAGTACTTTTTTGTTGGATAAGAAGTAGTACTAGAGTATACGTTAAACCTAGTTGGGTTACGTAATTTAGATCAAATAAAATTGAAAATTTTGTTAAAAGTTAAATATAATATTATTATAATATAATTTTTTAATATAATTTTTATTTTAAAACTTGAAAAAAATAAATTATTTATTATATTTTATACAAGAGTTTAAAAATTATATAATATTTATATGAGATAAAATAAAAGAGTTTAATTTTATGTAACTAAATAAACCCTAAATAGAAAAAGTATCAAATCGCGCACCAATATTGATATGTCAAATGAAATGTCACGTTTCATTGAAAGAGAGATTTGCGGTGCGTCTGGAGCGGCAAGCTGATTTCCTCTTCATCAAACGGTGCGTCTGGAGTGATAAGACTGAAACTTGAAATCTCTTCTTTTCACCAAAATCTCCTCCCGTGGTTGAAACCATCGCCATCGACATCTCCTGCCTCACCTAAAACCATAGAAATCTCCTCCCCCATCAAAATCTCCACTCCCTCTCAGTGAGCCATGACATCACTGGGAACAACCTCCGTAACCAACAGCGTCCGCAGCCCATGTAACATCAGTGGCTACATCAAGCATGGCCAAAGGGAAGCAAGACCCCAGCCCACGGTAAAGCCACCCAACGCTGCCCAGCACCGCCGTGCTCAATCCCAAACCTCCTCCATGGACAAGTAAGCAACAGGCTTTTCTCTGTTTTTGCTCACCGAAACAGAGCAACCCATCTATTTTTCCCTAGCAACTCCACACGTCGAGCACGGCAAAACAAGACGATGTCTCCAGCCGCAAGACACGGCCACTATGTCTGCATCACATCGTCCCATCGCACGATGAGCTCGTTTTCTTCTCTCTCTCTCACTCTCTCAGCATGCCACCATGCAAGGAGGCTGCCGCCGCACCACCCAATTCCATTTTCGTAACGTGCTTCTTCATCCCCTCAATGTCGTCGCTGTGGTATACTGCTTCTGGAAAAGGTTGGGACTTTCTCCCCGCAAATTCATATTTTTCTATTCTTTCATTTCTTTTTATTTAATAAAAAAATATGAAAACCACATCAGCAATAGGTACGCAATCGGTACACATTGCTAGTAGCATAACTGATAGAAAAAATGAAAAATTTAACTATAAGTATAATTACATATTAATATATGCATCAATTTAATGTGATTAGTAAAAAATTAGATTTTATTAAAAATAATACTAATTTAAATTTTAAATATGAATGAATCAGTATCGGCACGCATATTAGTACGCAACTTTGCTTGTATGTAGCAAAACTATAGAAAAAAAAGTTGAAGCCATTTTTTCATGATTGTACATATAGTATATTTTTTGGAAAACACTAAGGCCACTGTTGGTGGCTCTAGCTGGGGGCCACCGCTGACCAATTTTATTTTTTTTCTTTTTTCTTTTTCTTAATAATTAAGAAAAAATTGTTTAATATTATTATAAAATTTTTATATATTTTTAAATTATTTAAAAGCATTAAAAAATGATTTGAAAAAAAAATAAAAAACAAAAAAAGAATTTGCCTAACAGTGGCCACCAGCGATATGTCTAGCACCATCCATATTTTTTTGTTTTTGAAAAATAAAGTTGGCTATCTTTATTCTTATTAATTCCCTATTGCCGTAAGATGTCTCTATTCCATTGTGGTGTTTTTTTCTTTGAAATAGAGAAAAATCAGTAGAAAGTAAAAGTGTGAACGGGATAATCTTGAGAATAATTTTTTGAGGTAAAAGAGATGTGTTCTTTTAGTAGAATTTTATTGTATTCTTGAGGAGACATATCAAAAAGAGGTATGTTAGACTAGTTTAATTGAAACTTTACATATTATAAAAGGTTTAAATCTCTTTAAAGAGAATAAAATTTACATGCCTTAATCTAAATTGATTTCATTTGAATATTAGTTTCATTATAACTTTTATTATACTATAGTATATTTCACTAACACTTAACAAAACTCTATTTTGCCACTGAATTGAACAGAACATCATAATTTCGGGGACGTAGATAATTTTTGGGTACAACCAAACCAGAGTAATAAATAATTATCTGAGAAACTCTCAACTAAGGGTAGTCACAGTTCTTTTTATAATTTTTTACATAACTATATCTTAAAATGAGGATAATTATGTAAAGTGATATTATTTTTATAAGTTAATTTATAAAAATATGCCTCGTTTAAAATATAATTGTATTAAATATTATAAAAAAACATAAATAATACTAAATATAGTCATGGAGTACGTAAGTACCGTGCATTCCTTTTGAAAAAAAAAAGTAAGATTTATTATTAAAAAATTAATTTTTTCATATAAATTTTATATTTATTCACTTTTTTCAAAATAAATATTACGCACTTGCATACTCTATAACTGCAAATATTATTTCTAAAAAATGATTTTATGTCTATCTTTTCTCTCAAATATTGATGTTATACTTTGGTATGCATTTCGGAGTAGCGTGGACTCCTTACAAATAATTTTGCATAACCCCATCACTAGTCGTGTTTCCTCTATTTTTCTATAGAAAAATCATAAATATATATAATTTTTTATAACTTTTATATAATTATAAATTAAATAATGAACATTGTTAAATCTAAGGTTTCAAGTTTTGTGTAATTATATATTTACACATGGATTTTGATGATAACAAATGAATTTAAAGAATGAAGGAGTCTCAAGCTCAAGTTGTCTACACAATGGAGTCAAGCACATCAAGGAACCAAGCATGAGCAAGAAGGAAACAAGTTCACATTCAAGTCATAGAGAAATGTTGTAAATCTCTTAAAATTCGAAATTAGGATTAAGGCTCAAAATTAATATTTTATCATAAAGCATTAAAATACATTTTCCACATGTGCATGAATATTTTTGAAAATTA
Source organism: Carya cathayensis (assembly GCA_011037825.1). NCBI lineage: Eukaryota > Viridiplantae > Streptophyta > Magnoliopsida > Fagales > Juglandaceae > Carya > Carya cathayensis. The sequence goes on along the minus strand of QGSO01000281.1, from coordinate 506,157 downwards.
AATTTGAATATTTTGAAAGATAATTGATTGTCATCTTTCACATGTGCATGCCATGATTAAAGGTTTGAACTTTGAAAATATTAAAGATGATTGATTGTCATCTTTCACATGTGCATGTTTTATTTGAATAATTTCAAAAGTGATTGATGCTTTTCTTGACTTATGCAAAAGGAAGATGTCTTTGTTTGAAAAATTTGAAAAGTAAAGTGTGCTCCTTTTGTCATATGCAAAAAGTAAAAGATTAGGTTTGAAATTTTTGAAAAGCAAAGTGTGCTCCTTTTGTCATATGCAAAAAGTAAAAAATTAGGTTTGATATTTTTGAAAAGCAAAGTGTGCTCCTTTTGTCATATGCAAAAAGTAAAAAGATTAGGTTTGAAATTTTTGAAAAATGAATGATGATGTTTTTGACATGTGAATCTTTTTAAATTTGAATATGAAGTCTCATATGCCTATAAATAGATCATTTGAGAGCTTCACATTCACAACACCAAGAGCATACAATATTCATTCAAAGCTTTCATTCTCTCTTCTCTAAGCATTGAGCCTTAACTCTTATTCATTTTGAGAGATATAGTTTGTGCTTGTATTGTTCTTATTTCACTCATTGAGGAGTGTTTTCTGATATCCTACCAATATCAATTCTTGTATCAGTAAAAGGGTGTGTACAACCCTTGTGCGTGTAGAAAGTGTTCTACACAGGGAATCGTTGAATCACCACATGTAAGGTGATTGCAAGTGTAGAGGGTGTTCTACACGGATCCATTTGTAGCGGTGTTGTTCAAAGGTGTAATAGGTTTCTATCTCCACCTGAAGGAGATTGAATAGTGAATTCGGGGATCTCAAGGGGTAGCTTGAGGCGAGGACGTAGGCAGTGGGGCCGAACCTCGTTAACATACTGAGTTTGCTTCTCTCTTACCCTTACTCTTTATATTTATTGCTTTTCATATTTTGTTTATATTTTATATTGTATATTTGATTTATAATTGTTATTTTTTTTAAATACAACTCAATTCACCCCCCCTCTTGTGTTAGTCATCTGGGCAACAATTGGTATCAGAGCTAAAGCTCTGTTATAAGATTAACTATCTTTTGAGTTAAGATCTTATGGCTAACATTGCAGCTTCATTTGGTGAAGGTCAATCTAGCAGTCGGCCTCCACTCTTTTGTGGAGACAATTACTCATTCTGGAAAGTTAGAATGAGAATATTCCTTCAGGCTCAAGGTCGAGAAATCTGGAAATGCATTGTAAATGGACCTTATATTCCAACAAAAGTGGTTGATGGAGTAAAGGTCAAAAAGGAAGAAGAAGAGTTTAATCGTGAAGACGATAGACTTTATACTTTGAATTTAACTGCTATGAATTTATTATATAATGCTCTAATGGTAATGAGTTTAATAGAGTAATGACTTGTGCTACGGCAAAGGAAATTTGGGATAACTTGGAAGTTACTTATGAAGGAACTTCTCAAGTCAAGGAATCAAAAATTTATATTCTTACTCATGAATATGAAATGTTTAAGATGAATGATGATGAATCTATTTCTAGTATGCACACTCGTTTTACTAACATCATAAACAGCTTGACAGCTCTTGGCAAAGTTTATTCCAAAGTGGAGATAGTAAGAAAAATTCTCAACTCTCTACCAAAACGTTGGGAATCAAAAGTGACAGCGATTCTTGAAGCTAGAGACCTCAAGAAGCTCGAAGTGAATGAACTCATCGGGTCACTTATCACCCATGAGTACACATTGAAAAGAGGAGAAGAAGAAGGAAAGCCAAAGAAGAGCTTGGCACTTAAAGCTGTTCCTCATGAAAGTGAAAGTGATGAAGATGAGGAAAATGACGACAAAGATGAAGAAGTTGCGATGATAACAAGAAGAATTCAGAGGTTCTTAAAGAAATAAAACTCCTCCGAAGAAATCCTTCAAAAAGTTTTCCAAGAAAGATTCAGGTAAAAATGACATTTAATTTGTTATAAATGCAATAAGCCTGGTCATATCAAGCCAGATTGTCCTCTGCTAAAGAAAGATCGAAACAAAGGCAAGAAAGCAATGAAAGCTACATGGGATGATGATTCAAGTAGCTCAGATAGTGAAGCAAGCAATGAAGAATCAGCAAATCTCTGTCTTATGGCTAAAGATGACATTGAGGTAACAAATTTTGATAATATTGAAAATCCTTCATATGAAGAATTGCAAAATGTTTTAGAGGAGGTATATGAGGAATTTGAAAAATTGGGTATCAAATATACTGCTTTGAAAAAGAAAAATTCTTCTTTAACAAACGAAATTGATATTTTAAGAAAAGAAAATATTGTTTTGAAAGATGAAAATCTTGAGTTGAAGAAGAAGAAAACTGATTTAGAAAATATTGTTGAAAACTTTACGAATGGAAAAAGAAATTTTGAAAAACTTCTTGGTAGTCAAAGATGTGTTTTTGACAAGGCAGGCTTGGGATATATGCCAAAACAAAAATTCAAATCTTATAAAAACTTCTTTGATAATCCTTCTACATCAAAGTAATATTCAAAATTCTTTTCATAATAATTTTGTCAAAAAAGGATACTATTATAATCACTCAATTCTTCATATATGCCACATGCTATTTGCAATTTTTGTAATAGAAATGGTCATAATTATCATTCTTGTCCTATTAGAAGAAAGCATACAATGACTATTAGGGCCATATGGGTACCTAAATATCTTGTTTCTTCTAATACTAATAAATAAAGGACCCAAAGAACTTGGGTACCAAGAAAATTCATTTTAATTGTTTTTATAGGTATGCATGAAGTTCTCTACAAGTAAAAACAAAATGGATTTTTAGAAATAAGAAAGATGAGTCCAGAGTCATTACTAGAAATAAGGTTCGACTTGTAGCCCAAGGTTTCAATCAAGAAGAAGGAATTGATTATGATGAGACATATGCACTAGTCGCAAGATTAGAAGCTATTCAAATGTTACTTACATATGCTTGTTATAAAGATTTCAAACTTTTTCAAATGGATGTTAAAAGTGCTTTCTTAAATGGTTTTATAAATGAAGAGGTATATGTTGAGCAACCTCCAGGTTTTGAAAATCATATTTCTTCCAAATCATGTTTTCAAACTCACAAAAGCACTATATGGACTCAAACAAGCTCCTAGAGCATGGTACGAGAGACTCAGTGGTTTCTTGATTAAAAATGGTTTTTCAAGAGGAAAAATCGACACAACTCTTTTCATTAAATACGAAAATGATGATATTCTTTTGATTCAGATTTATGTTGATGATATAATATTCGGTGCTACTAATGAAAACATGTGTCAAGTTTTTGCTAAGACTATGCAGGATGAATTTGAAATGAGCATGATGGGAGAACTTACATTCTTTCTCGGATTGCAAATTAAGCAAGTAAAAAGTGGGACATTCATCAATCAATCAAAATATATTAAGGAATTGCTGAAGAAGTTTGGGATGGAAGGTGCTAAGGAAACTGGAACACCAATGAGCCCATCTACTAAACTTGATAAAGATGAATCCGGTAAGCCAGTTGACTCGAAAGTATATCGAGGTATGATTGGTAGCTTATTATATTTGACAGCCAGTAGACCAGATATTATGTTCAGTGTGTGCTTATGTGCACGCTTTCAATCATCTCCAAAAGAATCTCATTTAATTGCAGTTAAGCGCATTCTTAGATATCTTAGTGGTACAATTAACCTAGGGTTATGGTACCCTAAACACACATCTTTCGATTTAATCAGCTACACAGATGCAGATTATGCTGGTTGTAAAATAGATCGAAAAAGCACTAGTGGAGCATGTCACTTCTTAGGTCATGCATTAGTTTCCTGGTTTAGTAAAAAACAAAATTCTGTTGCACTATCTACTGCTGAGGCAGAATATGTTGCTTCCTAGCAGGCCCAAAGTTGCACCCTACTCGATCGGTCGTTTTCTCCTTTCTTTTTGTTTTTGGGATGAAACTCATCCACTAAGCACTCTAAGCTCACTGGCTTCCGGCTCCAATTGGGCCCAAATGCTATCTTTTAAATATCACGTTGACCCTAAGGGAAGGCCCATAATCCAAGACCCGTGATCCTTTAAATATCAACATGGCCATTACAAGAAAAAGAGCACTAATCCAAGACCCACGATTGAAGTCCAAAGGATGCAGCATTTAGATGTCCAAGGATCTAGAACCCAAATTATTACGTACTTAGCCTAAGGTATAAGACGCTAGCTATACTAATTAAGCTACAATTTTTGTCCGATTCTCCTTAAATTACCGTAAAAATTAAAAGGAAAAAGGAAACTGCATGTTGCAGATAACGGGCGTTGGGCAATTTGTACTGGGGGAAGGAGTGGATGCCTCGGGTGTTGTAACAAAGATCCTCACCTGCAATTGTTCGTTGGACTTGGTGACGGAGAACAAGTCCAAGCTCTTCGGCCTTCACATTCACCCTCCAGTAATCGATATGTTATTTGGTCGCCTCCCTTTCGCCATGTCATATGTAAGTATTGCAACATTAATAGTACTACTAGTACTGGTCTAGTGTACGTTGATCATCATGAATGGATTTTACATAGATCTCTGCATTCGATGCCAAGTAAAAGCTGTATTTTTCTTTAATTTCATTATAGGACGGGAACACATATATCCATTTTTGAATGAACATATATACATGGAAGTTGTGTCAACTTGGTCACTTTAATATATATATATGTAGGGTTTACTGCTTGACCATGATCAAGGCGGCCATGAGTACTCATGGTTTATGCATGCATCCTTTTGGCCTGTAAATTATATATAGCTGAGTAAATGCAGAGTTCTAAATTGTAATATATAGGCTGGCATGCATTTTCCTCATTGATATTAGTCGTTTGCATTATTTGTGATTAGTGCAATATCATTATGTATTGTTTTTTTGTTATATATATAAAAGAAGCTGATATATATCTATTAATTCATATGTAATGTAATGTGGTTAATTGTTAAATAATGTAGGGTCCAAATCTATATGCTGAGAGTGGCACAGCAGTGTACCACTTATCTGTGGGGACAAAGAAGAAGCCGTTGTATGGAGCGGGAAGAAGTATGGAGGACATGCTTGAGTCTGGAATGGGACTGCCACTTGTTATTCAAATGAGGTTGAGTTCAAATTTCCAAGTAGTGTGGAAGCTTGTGACGCCTAAATTTCATCATCAAGTTGAATGTCTGTTAGTCCTTAGAAGCGCATATGATAAGAAACATCGCACCCAAGCATTTAATAGCACCTGCGCAGTTACTTCTTAATTAATTAGAACCAAAACAAAATTAAATGGAAAGCTGCATGAATATATGATGAATTAAGTAGTGTACTTCATGTTTAATTATTTGCTGCATATATATATATATGCCAATGTTTGGCAAATACAAGTATAGATGATCATGAAATATAAATGTTCAAACATACAGAAAGATATTAGAATATATACATATATATATATATTTCTATATGTGGTAACATGCAATTGATCATCGATGTGCAAGATCTCCATGCATCGATCGATATTATTACGTATGAATGATGAAGACAAATATATATAATATATTAATATATATCGTGTTTGATTGCCTGGCCTATGAAATTGAATGTATCCAAAATTTAGTGATTATTAATTAGGCTTGAAGTTATATATGATTCTTTTATTTATTTACTTGAATAATATTGGAGGAGAGGCCACCACCGAAATTATTAATTGGCTACTTAAACAGGCATATATTTCTTGTCCTTTTTTCACATGCATGATGAACAATATTAATTCATGTATAGAGATGATCATGATCATCTATATATATATCGGCCATCATCATGTGTCGCAATTAATTAATTAATTAATTGATTGATTAGAATCATCAAATTAATTAATTACAGGCAGGCGGCCATCTAATTAATCACCAAACGGCAAACATAACATAAATTAATATTGGCGTGGCGCAAGTACTCCTGCAATATCCCACTGATCACGATCGATCGAGGGCTTGCTAGCTAGCTAGCTGGATTACAAATCATGTATATATGGGTCACCCGCGCGAATATTGAATCCATAAATTAAAGATCAACACGTATAACATGATGATGATGAATACGAGCTAGCTAGCGCGCATGGAGCATATATATATATATTCTGTATATTGTGCCAAAACTAAAATATTATATATATATATATATATGGTACGCTAGCTTAGGTTTATATACATACATACATATATATATATATATATTTAAAAATCAAATATTATTGGGTTTGAATGACCAAAGCACATACACATGTTGTTAACTTTTCCTTGTTAAAACGGGTGAGGTATGCTTTCATATTCTCTTCTTCTCTTTGCTTTACTGTTAGAAGCTGGTACGAGGCCGGCCGAGCGCTGACGTCTCCTACTAGGCATGTATTGCGTTAGAAACTGCTTAGCTAACTCTTCAAAACTGTCTATCGACCTCGGTCGGAGAGTTCCAAACCATCATCTCATCATTCCCTTCAAGGTCAAGGGAAAAGCCTGACAGACAATTTCTCTAGGAAAGTCGTGGACCATGATGTGCTCCTTGAAATTTTCCAAGTGATCCACTAGATCTTTGGATCCATTGTACATCTCTATCTATGGTACTTTGACTTTTGGTATNATTTGTTCCTTAAGCTTTTCAACCTCATGGTTTTTGGCTTGAACCCGTTGGGAAAAAGCAACAATAGAGGATGAGTAGCGAGTCCCAAGACTCACCAAGTCATAGATAGCATCAGAGTCTGACTTATTAGCCATACTATTATTTTCTTACTGCAACATGGCACCAATGGTAGCTGGAGAAAGGACAGGAGGTTGAGGTACTGAATACCTCATGGATGGATCTAGAGGAATGTTAGAAGAATTGGCCATTGAGAAAAGAATTGAAAACTTAAAGCGAGAATGTAGAAGGAATGCATATGAGTTATAGAGATAAGAAGAAAACTTGATACGGATTGGATGAACTTTAAGATTGATTTTATAGAGATAGCTTAAAGAACAAGACGAGCTATCATCCAAGTCAAAGAGCAATGTGATTTTTTTTTTCTCGATTGGTGAAAATGACATTTTTTAGAAACTCGGAGCCTTCAATCTCGTTTGTCAACAACATCAGGCGTTTTTTTTCAAATCTCCAGCCACACTTGTCCGGTCACAGACGAATCCAAATTTTTGTTTTTTCAACTATCTACAGTATATATTAATGTACCTTTTGTTTCAGTCTATTTACTTGCTGCCGATCCTTTTTAATGATGCCAAAAGGGGGAGAAGTTTTAGACTAGAACATTAATATTGTTTAAATTGTTAAACTTGTTATATATGCTTGGAATTATATTTATTTATTTTTGCTTGAAAAACTAACGCACATTCTCAGGGGGAGCTTAAGTATTAATACAGGCTTCATGTTCTATCAAGTATTTGTCATCATCAAAAAGGGGGAGATTGTTGAACCTAAGGTTTCAAGTTTTGTGTAATTATATATTTACACATGGATTTTGATGATAACAAATGAATTTAAAGAATGAAGGAGTCTCAAGCTCAAGTTGTCTACACAATGGAGTCAAGCACATCAAGGAACCAAGAATAAGCAAGAAGGAAACAAGTTCACATTCAAGTCATAGAGAAATGTTGTAAATCTCTTAAAATTCGAAATTAGGATTAAGGCTCAAAATTAATATTTTATCATAAAGCATTAAAATACATTTTCCACATGTGCATGAATATTTTTGAAAATTAAATTTGAATATTTTGAAAGATAATTGATTGTCATCTTTCACATGTGCATGCCATGATTAAAGGTTTGAACTTTGAAAATATTAAAGATGATTGATTGTCATCTTTCACATGTGCATGTTTTATTTGAATAATTTCAAAAGTGATTGATGCTTTTCTTGACTTATGCAAAAGGAAGATGTTTTTGTTTGAAAAATTTGAAAAGTAAAGTGTGCTCCTTTTGTCATATGCAAAAAGTAAAAGATTAGGTTTGAAATTTTTGAAAAGCAAAGTGTGCTCCTTTTGTCATATGCAAAAAGTAAAAAGATTAGGTTTGAATTTTTGAAAAGTGAATGATGATGTCTTTGACATGTGAATCTTTTTAAATTTGAATATGAAGTCTCATATGCCTATAAATAGATCATTTGAGAGCTTCACATTCACAACACCAAGAGCATACAACTCTCATTCAAAGCTTTCATTCTCTCTTCTCTAAGCATTGAGCCTTAACCCTTGTTCATTTTGAGAGATATAGTTTGTGCTTGTATTGTTCTTATTTCACTCATTGAGGAGTGTTTTCTGATATCCTACCTAGTATCAAATCTTGTATCAGTAAAAAGGTGTGTACAACCATTGTGCGTGTAGAAAGTGTTCTACACAGGGAATCGTTGAATCACCACGTGTAAGGTGATTGCAAGTGTAGAGGGTGTTCTACACGGATCCTTTGTAGCGGTGTTGTTCAAAGGTGTAATAGGTTTCTATCTCCACCTGAAGGAGATTGAATAGTGAATTCGGGGATCCTCAAGGGGTAGCTTGAGGCGAGGACGTAGGCAGTGGGGCCGAACCTCATTAACATACTGAGTTTGCTTCTCTCTTACCGTTACTCTTTATATTTATTGCTATTTCATATTTTGTTTATATTTTATATTGTATATTTGATTTATAATTGTTATTTTTTTAAAATACAACTCAATTCACCCCCCCTCTTGTGTTAGTCATCTGGGCAACAAACATTCTTATAAAATAACTTATAAAAATAATATCACTTTACATAAATACCCTATTTTAAAATATGATTATAAAAAAAATGATACATGTGTTATTACTCTTTCCACCATACGAAAGATGTATTTTCTAGAATAATAGATTTTAAGACCCCATTCTTTGTTTATTAGTATAAACCAAGTATATGATTGCATTGATAGGACTAGTAAAACAAGTGATAAATAAACAGATGTTTTACGTACAAGCATTTTGGGGACCAATTTGCGCACCAAGATGACATGACCTGCTGCCATGTGAATTTTTTTTATAAAAAATAAAAAAAGAAAATATTAATAGAAAAGAAGAAACACTATCTTCATCTCCCTTGTTCTCCATTTCAAAGCAAGAAAGAGAAGAAGAGAAGTCATTTTCATCTCCCTATCGTCTCCCCGCCCATTTTTGCACCCTATTTTTTGCAAGAGAAACAAGAGAAACTACCCAAGGTGTAATGCAGAGTACTTCAACTATACCGCATTAATTACCTGAAAGGCTAAAATCCCATATCCAACTGTGTGGGTAGGTTTTTTTTTCGTTTTAAGACAAAGGTCTTCTCTCTTTTTTTCTTTTTCTTTTTTTTATTATCATTCTTCACAAGAAAACATAAGTACCATGAGCTTCCAAGCTCGAAATGAGGGAGGAGAACTAGGTTGGAGGTTGTTTGGAGCAGGTTGTAGAAAAATAAAGGTTTAAATGCTGATCTAAAAATGCTCTTTACAACTCTTAACTGGTCAAGCTGTAGCAGGCATACCGACTCACCCTCCAATTATCCTCTTTGCCTTCTCTCCACGCTCATCGGTGCGAACTCTTATTACGTTTGACACAGGCACCAAGAAAATTTTTCCATCTCCAATCTCCCTAGTCCTTGCCTCCTTGATTATTGTCTTTATTACTGCCTCGACCTAATCTTTGCTCACCACAATTTATATTTTAACTTTGGCAACAAACTTGCCTTCAGAAAACTCATAACCGCCCTAACTTTCTATCGACCCACCTTGAGCACTAAATCCCCAAACATCAGAGACTGTAACCCCACGAATACCCATTTTCAGCAGAGTTGAAAAAACCAGAGGGACTCACTAGGACCTCAAAATAGCTTCAACTTTGTAAAACTAGGTGAGTAGGAATATATGTTGCTCCATTAATTTTTACTTGGAATTCACCTATTCATGGAGAGAGAGAGAGAGAGAGAGAGAGAGAGAGAGAGAGAGAGAGAGAGAGAGAGAGAGAGAGAGCGGAGAAGACGAGTAGGTGATTTTTCCCCCCCAATTCTGCTGGGTACAAATGTGGTGTGCAAGCGGGAGGTAAACTGTGACGCCCCCAACTCCCACGTACGGCCACGCGGAAATCGAGACATCGGGATGATGACAACACGGGTCACACATCCCATCACCGAGTGCTAAAAGTGTGTGCACATGCCATATGTGTGCAAATAAAAACACGCAGCGGATAGATAAGTCATAAAACTAGGTACCAGAATTTTTGTTTAATTACAAACCAGTTTAAAACAAGCGTAAATAAAACATTACAAGTTCAACATCTCAAATCCAAATACATACCAATACAAACAACAACAAATATAATATATAAAAGCCATCCAAACTACTCCTCCAGCGGAGCCGCCTCCTCGGGTTCAGCCTCCTCCTCCTCTACATTTGCACCAAAATCTACGATACCAAAAATGGTGCCGCAGGTAAGTAATAATCCAAACGACGCAAGATAAAAACATATTACAACCAAAACAATATGCATGAAGTATGCCCAATACACATGTCCCAAAAACCATATTTTTCCACGCACGCCAAAAGTCCCATTTGGCCCAAAACCTGTCCTTTAAATCATTCATCGCCATTATCCCATATAATGGCCCAAAAACCAGTCTAGCCATTTTCCCAGAAAATGACCTAATAACCAATCCATCAGAGCACTGTAGGCGGGAATCGTAGGCGGGACTCTACCACCATCTCTGCTCACCACCATCCCTATGCGTGCATCGTAGGCGGGAATGGCAGGCGGGACTCTACCACCATCCCTACGCCGCGTGCACTGTAGGCAGGAATCGCAAGCGGGACTCTACCACTATCCCTGCTCACCACCATCCCTACACGTGCCTCTAACTCAAGCCAATCAATCCCATCGTTCGCATATACCAGAAACCATATCTCGCTTGAAAACCCAGTTTTCAATAAATAACACATGCATATGCGTGCACAATGCAATGCAAATAAAATTATACAAATTCACCAACATATTCCAAACATCAATAACAACCAAACAAACAACTCCTTTCTCAAATCCAACCGACCCCCAACTCCTCGGACTCAGTCCGGAATCAACAAACCAGATCACAAATAAATTATTGTAAAGGCAATAATACATTTAAATCTAAAACGAAATTTGAAAAATACATACAGCGCTATATATTATTTTTCAAAGGATCGGCGCGCAACAAACGGTAAAGGAAAAGTAACGTAACAGTGAAAATTCACTGTGGCCGTGGGTTGTAAAATACCCACTTTTGAACGGGGACAAACTAAAGCTCGGGATTGATAGGGAATGACCTAGAGGTGTTTATGAAGCTAAGGGAAGTGAGTTTTGGCCGTGGCTGGCTGTGGAAACGACGGTGGAAGCGGAAAAAGGCCAAATCGGAGTTGAGCTCGTGGGAGCTGCTCCGGCAACAGATCGGGGCTGAAAATGAGTGGGTTAGGACGGCAAGAGGTAGAGGAAGAAGTGGTGAAGAGGTGGTGGCCGGAGGTGGAGCGACGGCGCCGGAAACGGCAAAAAGCCGTGCGGCTTAGATGGGCTGTAGGGGTGATCGGCGGCACGGATGGGGTTGGAAATTGGTGGGGTGGTGCGCCGGCCGGAGGGGAGTCGGACGATGGTGGTTGTGTCGGCCACGTCGGCCCGCGGCGGCAGGTCTGGGCGGTGGGTGCTGGACGGCGTGGGTGAAGAGAGAGAGAGAGAGAGAGAGAGAGAGAGAGAGAGAGAGAGAGAGAGAGAGAGAGAGAGAGAGAGAGAGAGAGAAAGAATCGCACGGGCTGGGGGGAAAAACGCACGGAAGAAGAAAGAAAAAAGAAAGAGAAGAGAAGAAAGAGAAAGGAAAAAAGAAAAGAAAAGATGGAAGAAAAGAAATGAGTCCAATCCTCACCTCTGGAGACCAACAACTGATCCAACGAAAATAAGTTTAAAAGCAATAAAACCAAGAAAATATTTTAAACACAACGTAAAGCTAAAATATATTAAATAACTATTAAAAACTAACTATTAAATTTTAAAACCAAAGACAAGCTAAAATAAATTAAACAACAATTTAAATTCAAATAACAAATAAAATCAATTTAAAATCCAATAATTTAAAATAAAAAAAATATTATAATAATTAAATTAAAATATTTCTTCAGTGAAAATACACGTAAAAACGGAGTGTCACATAAACGGCCATACATTTTATAATAAAAACTGAGAGCAATAAAAAAATAAGTAAAGAAGAGAAAAAATAAGTAAAGAAGAGAGAGAGAAACAACAGAGGTTGAGAGAAAAAGGAGAAAAAAAGGTCAATGTACTACGACCGTAAACAGCCATTTATTTCTTTATTGTTCACTCAACAAATACTCGGCCGTATTTCAATCGAGGTTGAGAGAGAGAGAGAGAGAGACCATTTGGTAGCTTTGAAGCCCTTGTTGAAGAAGGAATCAATCATTGACATGATCCAATGCTTTTCAGCTCACAATCAGACCAAACAACGGAAAAGGAAAAAGCAGAGAGAGAAACACCGAAAAAGAAGAAAGAAATATAGTAATTTGAAGTTTATTTAGAATGGTGGTTGTCTGCTTATACAGAGAGAGAGAGAGAGAGAGAGAGAGGAAGTGGTCAGTTGGAGGATAAAGGAGAGGAATCAAAGAGGGAGGGATTAAGAGAGAAACGGAACAAAATTAAGAGAGAGGAAAGAAAAAATGACAATACTAACGTGGCAGAGTTGTTTGCACGCCGATTGCCTCTCACGCTTGCAATTAGCATTTTTCTTTTTCCCCTGCCCAAAACTCAATTCACTGCCTCAAGATAAAAATGCACTGTTTTATTAAACTATACAAATGGAATTGGTGCACAATCCATCCCCAAGTTGCCTTCATTCAGACTTTTCCATAAATAAATGACAAGGCCTTCTATTTCAATTATGACAAGTGTCAGTTATTTCAGTTATGCTCTTTACAAATTTGGTATATAATATTTCACTTATTATCGCAAAACATTATATGAGTTATACTATATAAAGTTATTTTTACGTATTTTTTATGCAGTATGGACTAGATCTTGTCAGTCACAGTTGTGTATTGGGAAACTATTAACGTTGTAGTTGGCTTGTAATGTATATTTCATGTCAAAGTTGTAATGTCCATTATTAATAAATGCAGTATATTTAAAAAAAAGTTTAAATGCTACTTTAAACGTGTTCCCTTTTGTCAATGTTACTCACAATAATAACTTTTTATTATGTGAAAAATATTCTTATATTAAGTTTACTTTTACGTATTTTTATGCAGTTAATTATATTAGTGAAGTGTGCAACGAGCACGTAAAAAGTGCCTGCAAATAAAATTTTTGTATACTTAATAAGAGAAATACTTCATCTATAAATGAATTTTATAAAAATATATGGATAATGCTTTAGCATAATGCTACAATGCTGCTTGGGTGGTACAGTTCAATTTTATTATTTTTTATTTAGTGATTAAGAAAATGATTTTAAATGTATTGGTATATTTTTTTTATTTTTTAAAAATCTTTAAATATATTAAAAAAATATAAAAAAAAAAGTTAAATTGGACATCACTCCCAACAGTAAGACCTGGAAGGCACAGTAGCCCGGTCCTAATGCTTTATCCACAGATGGTGGCCTCCGATTGTACTTTTTATTTTTTTTATTTAATAAAGTATTCTTAAATGATGTTGTGAATTTTTTTAAAAAAATTATTTAAATATATAAAAAAAATTTATAAAAAAAAATGACTGCAAATAAAATTTTTGTATACTTAATAAGAGAAATACTTCATCTATAAATGAATTTTATAAAAATATTAACAAATTAACATAGTTTAATACGATGTATTATATTGTTTTTCTTTATAAGTAAATGTAAAATACGTCATATTGTAAAGTATGTTTTACTGTAAAGTAAATCTAATATATCATGTTAAACTACCTCAAATTCATCCATGAGTCTAGCACTTTTCTAATCATAAAATATTTTAAAAGTAATAATATTTTTTATGTAAAGATAAATGTTTTAGTTAAAAATGGATTTTACAAAAGTAAACTCACAAATAGATGTTGTAAGTAAAATTGTATAGCGTATTGTACTATTGTAAATTAGATATAACGTATCGTATGAATATGTATTATTTTATTAGCTTATTTTTATAAAATTTCACTACTCTTATGTAAAAATACTTGATAAACTTCACTATCAGAGCATTTACATCCGGTTTTCTATAATTTTCTCTAAATTTTAACTATAACTCGTACTTTTTATAATTTTTTTTCTAAATTTTACTCATATTTAAAAAATCTCATACATCTCATTCCTTATAATTTTTCTATTATATTAAAATAATATTTTTATATTCTTTCTTTATTATTATTTCTACTATTTTATTTCTACACATTTAACTATTCCCTATAAAATATATATAAAAATTGATTTAGGGAATCAATAATGACTTCTCAAATATGGGGAGTCACTGTTCACATCATAAACCTATACCTTAAAATAGAGAATAGGATGGAGTGCTTATTTTGTTAAAAAGTTAAATTAATTTTCTAAAATTAAAAGATTTAAAAAGTATAAAGAACTGAATAAAAATGCTCTCAAGACGTGGGACACTAAAAAGCTTGTAAATTGATTCAATTATTGAGTAATATGTTACAGAAGATTTGTAATAGCATAACACGTCTAATTACACACAAGTGGGGTCCCCATCCGTAACTTGCTGCATTGGGAAAGGTCTAGCATTTACCAAGTTAAAATGCTGTCAATTTGTAGGCGGCCCTAGTTTAGAGAGAGATTCCTCATTCTCACTAAAAATTACCACCAAATTAAAACTTGTGCAGAAGGACATAGTTTCAGCTCCTCCCTTCATCTCTCCTCCCTCTCCTCTCGTGTTTTTTTTTTTCCTTTCTTTTTCTTCTTCCTCTGATTCTTCTTCTTCTTCTTTTTTTTTTTTGTTATTTTTGCATGGTTGAGTATGGAGGAAGGTTAATCTGCTGCTCTACGGCATTCGGCGACCACCACGTGCCCTACCCACAGGTTTCCCAATGCGCTGATTCTTCATACGGACGAAGAACTTTGCCAAATAGAACGATGCGTGAGCCACACGCACAGTCCAAATTGGGCGTGTGAAATCCACACGCCACCGCTAAGGGTGCTCTTTTGCTGCCACACACGACTTTTATAGATTTAGTGCCACTGGTTACTTCAGACCTGATTGACCACCATACTCACAAGGAGGCGCGTGGAACTCACATGCCATCATAGTCACTTTGTTTGTAATTTATTTTTCTTTAAGGTTGAAAATGTGGATTCTAAGATGTAATTCATTTCTTCCTATATATCTTTAATTTATGTTATGTTTTTTGTTTTAGAAAAAAAAAACACATCGTCTCTTAGACTTTTGTCTATAAAGTGTGTCATCTACTTCGTCTTAGACAGAGTATGATGTTTGTTAACTCTCTATCTTGGACAGAGTTGTGCTGTCTCTCAAATGGTGATCTGTTAAGGTTTACAGAATTAACTAGACCTTGTCAGTCACAGTTGTGTACTGAGAAACCATTAACGTTGTGGTTGGCTTGTAATGTATATTTCATATCAAAATTGTAATGTACGTTATTAATGAATGTAGTATATTAAAAAAAGAAGAAGTTTAAATGCTTATATTTTTAAGAAAGTTTAAATGCTACTTTAAATGTGTTCCCTTTTGTTAATATTACTCACAATAATAACTTTTTATTATGTGAAAAATATTCTTATATTAAGCTTGCTTGATATGTCTCGTTTTGCTTATACAAATGAGATAAAATGAAAGTTGAATATAATATTATTTTTAATATTATTTTTATTTTAAAATTTGAAAAACTTTAATTAATTTTTATATTTTGTTTTAAAATTTGGAAAACAAACTAGGCTTAACAACGTCCTATTTTTATATTTGGAAAGTGCTAGGGCCATAGAGAGTGGGTCCCAACACTAATAAGGTCATTCTTTTTTTAGCTTTTTAATTTTTTATGAATTTCTTTAATCCCCTTAAATATTTAACAAATTCATAATATTATTTAAAAATACTTACTTGATTATTAAATAACAAATAATAAAAATAAAAAGATTCGAGACCCAATGTTGAGACCCATTGTTGGGAGAAGAAGCATTTTTCTTTTATTTTTTCCATCAAAACAAAAAGACATCCTGTTTTTATTTTATTTGTTGGTTCTCTCGGGCTCTCTATAGACCCTTCTCATTTTGTGTCAAAAAAAAACTTATTTTAACATATGTATTAGTTATTGATATATTGAAAATTATGAAATTTGAAATTCAATCTAATAAAATAAAAGAGTGTTATTAGTAAAATTATAAATAAAAATATAAGTATATATAACACTTCTCGAGAAGGAAAATGTTTGGTATATAATTTGTCATCGCATCAAGTTATATTCGATTAGGAAAAAAATAAAATTTTTATATACATAAAGAAATTATACAAAAGTAAATTTATAAACTGATTTTATAGGTTTAGTTAGATTTACTTTAATTTTATAATCAAAGTAACTTTAAAATTTAACGTACTATATCAAATCATATTAATTTATAAATTTCTTTTTGTGTAATTAATTTATGTCTAAAATATTTTTAAAAAATCATGAATACTCGAGCGAAGGGATAGGGAATGGAGAATTTAAAAAAACAAAAGAGGATTCTGTTTGTCCACAAACTGAAGAATGGATTCTGTTTGTCCGCGAGTTGTTTGAGACATGACGTGTTTGATAAGGATATGAAACCACATTGACGCACACATGAAACATACATCAAATCTTCTACCAGCTCCAAAGATAAATTCCCTTCTCTCAATTCTTGGTCTCTTTTTTTTTTAAAGGTTTCTCTTTTGTTCTTTCCCTTCTCTATGGTCATGGACACATGTCTCATCACTTGTTGCGTTATCTGAACTCAGAATTATTTAAAAATAAATCGAAAAGAACCTGTGACCAAATAGCTATAACTTTTGCAATCCTTGCTTAAATTGGATTTTTATAGTTTTATTCAAATATTAATCATTAGTTATATTGATATTTATTCTATTTTGTGTGTAAAAATTTAAAATTTAAAATTAAATTATAGACAGGAGACCACATACACTGGGAAGGAGACGTGGTACCATTTAAGGAAGAGAGATTATTGCGGAAAAAAAAAGAAAAGGAAGAGAGATTATTGGAATGGAAATCTGAGAGAATCAAATTAATAAATTCTGACAGAAGACCATACAATGGGAGGGAGACGTGGCACCTTTTAGGGAAGGAAGAGATATTATTGGAAGGGAAATATGAGAGAATCAAATTAATAAATTCTAAAACAAAACAAAAATATATGGATAATACTTTAGCATAATCCGGTTGGTACAGTTCAATTTTATTATTTTTTATTTAATGATTAAGAAAATAATTTTAAGTATATTAATATAATTTTTTATTTTTTAAAAATATTTAAATATATTAAAAAAATGGACCGCACTCTCAACAGTAAGACCTGGGCCGCACATTAACCCGGTCCTAATGCTTTATCCACAGATGGTGACTTCTGATTATACTTTTTATTTTTTTATTTAATAAAATATTTTTAAATGATGTTATGAATATTTTTTTAAAAAATTATTTAAATATATAAAAAAATAGAAAAAACTTTTTTTTGGCCTTTTCGGTGGCCTCTCTCTGTGAACGTAGCAGCTTCAGCCTTCCCATGTTCGAAAACTTGAACGTGTGGGCCACTGAGCGATGCCTCGTGTTCTTTAAAAAGGGAGAGCGGAGTCTAACAGCCGGCAATCCTCCTTTGACTTTTTAGAGCTTTGAAATACAGCCTAGAAAGAACAGGAAAGACTGGAGGTTGGGAGGCCGAGTGTTTTCAAAGTGTATGATTGATTGTCTTGTTCGATCGGTATGGAAGCAGTGTTGGATTCTGCCTCCCCGGCAACCTCCGCTCCGAGGAGTAAACAAATGTAGAGGCGAAGATAGGAAGGTTCGTCCGCACGGGTCTGGAACTACGTACGGTCTGCGGGGTTCTGAATCTGTCTGCAGGAGTTGGTGCTGCATGTTGGTCCATCCCTTTTTTTCGTTTTCTTTTTGGGTGAGCCCACACACCAAGCTTCAACGCTACTACTTTGTTCTTTGCTCTGCTACCAACAACACGCACCGACGATCTTCCTTCAAAAGATCATCCGCACAGGAAACGTAAGTACTACGTAGAGAAGCCCACTTTGATCAGCCCCCACAACACTGTCTTCAGTATTCTCTGTGTTTCTTGCCTGCTGCTGCATTTTGTTATGGCCTTCCTCAAGTGCCTTGGATTGAAGATTAGACGCAGACTCAGTTGTGCGATTGTTGATCATCAGGACCCAGATGAGAACCGGGCTGCCAATGGGCACGAGCTTGATGATGAAAAGCGGAAGGACTACGGTTCCATTCGGAGATTCAATTGGGACGACATCGAGAGATTCACCATGAACTTCTCCGAGGTGATTGGATCGGGAGGGTTCAGTACTGTATATCTGGCTCACTTCCCGGCCGGCTTGAGTCTGGGACTGGGGCTGGGGGCAATCAAGATCCAATTTGGCAGCGAGCGCCTCAACCAATTATTCAAGCAGGAGCTAGACATCCTGCTCCGTCTTCGCCATGAAAATATCGTTAAGTTTATTGGCTACTGTGATGACGGAGGTGAGTTACGTTCGTGTCTAGTGATTTGGTTTGTTCTTAATTCCTTTGTTTGAAGGCAAATAGATCTCAGATCCGATCTCCATGATTTCAGAACAAGGGGCCATGGTATTTGAGCATGCGGCAAACGGAAGCTTGCAAGAAAAGCTCCATGGCACAGAAAGGGAATCACCTGTGATTTCGTGGAGAAGACGCATGATAATAGCCTTCCAGCTTGCGCAAGCACTGCAATATTTGCACGACCAATGTACCCCCCAGATCGTACACGGCGACATCAAGGCTTCAAACATCCTGCTGGACAAGCACCTCAACTGCAAGCTCTGCGATTTCGGGTCCGCAAAGATGGGGTTTTCTTCGACGGTGCTACCGCCTTCATCTTCTCCATATTCTTCATCTCCCATGAGGAGGAAGCATTTGATGATGGGTTCCCCCGGTTACACTGATCCACACTACCTGAAAACGGGAATAGCCTCGAAGAAGAACGATGTTTACAGCTTCGGAGTCGTCCTCCTAGAACTTGTGACGGGGATGGAGGCATTCTGCTCGGAAAGGGGGCAGCTCTTGACATCCATAGTCAGACCCTTGTTGAAGGACGTCCGCACGTTGGGAGCTACGGAGGTAGCAGAAACTGTGGATCCGCGGCTGGCCGAGGACTATGAACCAGAAGAAGCCAAGGCCATGCTTTCCATCTCGGCCCTTTGCCTTAGCCAGTCGCCCGTACTCAGGCCTTCTGCCAAATTCATCTTGAAAAGTCTTCGGGAGAATATATCTTCTATCTCCGGCTCATTCTCGCCGGAGAAGCTTGGTTCCCTAAAGACCCCGTAGACTGTAGTCTATATAATTAGGATGATCGAACATCGGGGATTGACTCTGTTTCTGTAAACTTGTAAAAAAAATTGTCTTTGCATCTGGGTTTTTGTTAGAATCTGCCTCGAATAATACGCATTAATCTTCGACATAGCATACAAATCATTAGAACCTGAGACGACACGCAGACTTCTTCTAAACAGCCAAAAAGCTTGCCTCAGTCCGTCTGTGTACCAAAAATTTTGTTTATAAATTGGATTGTCCGAGTTTTTGTCGGGAATTATAACGTCTGGAATTTAAATGGATTTCATCATTTTCCAAACGTTAAAATTTTTCAACGCATGAGAGATTTGAATCCTGACTTACATATATATAAAAAAAAAGCAGTGACTTGAATGACTTTTTCCATTTATTACTGCTGAGCAGCAATAAAATTGTTGTACGTGATCATTGAGAGTGATCCATGGAGTGATAAGATCCTTGCATTCTTTCGCTTGTTAGGGTTTCTTCTCATTATGTGGCTCGGCTTCTTTCAATAGTGGTTTGTCATCTTATGAGCTTGGCCATGTATGCGGATCCCCCGTACCAGGCATTTTTTGGTCATCTTAACAACTCAAGATTTTCGGTAGGGTCCCGAGACCGAACCATGCACTGAAGAAAGGCACCATGCTTGTTTAAAAAAACACAAACAATAGAAATGCACCAATCGGTGCATGCTTCGATCCCCTTAGCATTTTCCTAGTATAGAGTTTGATGTCCCAAAACGTGTTCCGATGCAAGGACATAAAATATAAGTTCGAGCATCCAACCTTTAAAAGGTCCATTTTGTATTTTAGAGCACACAACTTTAAAATTTGAAACTTTGGTGTATTTTTTTTTAAATAAATAAATTTAAGATTCACATAAAAAAAATATTTTTTAATAATAAATTCTTTGTTTTTGAAAAGATCGAGACTTACTTGCAAATATAGTATTAACTTACCAAAAACTCTATTACATTCTGCCTCCTAAGTTCGAAACCCTCTTTAGAAGTAGGCATGTATCATCACCTCATTGGTCTGAGGTTGGGTTGAGAGGAGAGAGAGAGAGAAGTATGTGGCCTACTTTTAGCACTCGCTTTCTGAAAGAGCGTGGGAGTGAGGACGATGGTGTTGGGCAGACTTGAGAATCTCGTCACTAGCAATTTGTCATTGCCACTGGAGGTTGTCTTCCTTCTCGTCTTCTTTGTTATTGTTGATTCAGGTTTCCTCACAGGTTGTTTCTGTTGATATTGTGTTTTACAGTTTGAACAACTTTACGTAGACTCAACTCGCACACCTGCAGCTATGAAAAAGTGGGAACTTCGGGGTGATGAGAGACACATCCGATGCCTAAATCAGTGTATGATTTTTTATACGAGGAGTATATAGAACAAAAAATCTTCACAACCTCCTACTATTCACACACACTCCACACTCCACATTTTTTTTTAATTTTTATTATTTTATCTTTTATCAAATATTTAATATATAAATAGTGAATAAAAGAATTAAATTAATTTAAAAAGAATAAATTCAAAAAAAAAATATTAAAAAATTGAAAAAAAATGGAGTGTGGAGTGTTGGGAGGTTGTGTAGCAAAACTCTATATAGAATTTGAGGATATATGATGTCTGAGAGCCCTCCCCTCAATGAGGGAGATGGTTTATATACCTGGCTAGGATGACTCCTACAAATCGAATCATGAGGGTGTCAGTTCGTATTCGAGTCACATCTCCTTGTCAGCTAACTATTGTGCAATAGTCTTGCAGAGCATGATCATAGTGACTATTGACACTCCAGGAGGCACATCGTGGCGTGCATACCCTTGGGCTTCGGTGAACGCAGCGCGGTTCTCTCATTGTGGCATGCCCGTCCCGCGTCTCATTTAATGCGGTGGGACCTAAGCCAGGTGATCCACTTCCTAGATTGGAAAAGTCTTCTTAGAGGCACTCGGCGTACCAAATGGCGCACCAATGCTGACGTGGAGAAAATGAAACGGCGCGTTTCATTGAATGGTGATTTCGTTTCCCTCATGAGTGGGAAGAGATTTGATTTCTCTCTCCACGGTGCGTTTGACACTTTCCCTCTTTTTTCTTACTGAGTTGCTCGAAGAGTCCTCCCTTCCCATCTGAAATTCCTCCCCAATCGAAATCTCCTCCCCATCAATCTCCCACCAAACTCACTCTTGCTGAAGACTGACGCTCGAAGAGTCTTCCCCCATCTGGTGGTTTTGCATTCATTTTGATCGTTGTTGTTCCTCTACTACGCAGCGTAGATCTGAGGAGTTTTGGAAACCTTAAATCCTTCGTAAAACAAATTTGTGGGCGAGCAGAGCTTTTCGCTGATCAATAGCTCTCTCTCTCTCTCTCTCTCTCTCTCTCTCCTGCTTGTGGTTTTTCGATCTATTATCCATCTCTCATTTTAACTATTCTTCACTAGCAAGAAAAGCACAAAGACAACATCAACAGATCCGTATGGCGCCAGAGCCCGAAGACGATTTGAAGGACGAGAAGAATCCTCGTCCACTTGACGAGGATGATATTGCTCTTCTTAAAACTTATGTATGACTTTTCTTTTCTATTTCTCCCTCAAATCCTAAGTTGTGTTTTTTTCTAACTTTCTCTGATTCATGGGCTCTCTGGTTTAACTTTGGATCTTGGTTTTCTTTTAATTTAGGTAGTACAGTTCTTAGTTTTTTCAAAGCTGAATCTAGCTGTTCTCAATATTGCTCCTTCACTTCTCTGCTGACATTCTACTTAGGATCGTGATCGTCTATTTTGGTTTTTTCGATAATTGGAAGCTTTCCTCGTTGCTTCTATTGTTGTTTGGTTATGAAGATTATTCGGTAAAAATAATCCAAAATTAGACTACTTGTTATCGATCCATGTTAAAGAATGGGTTTGATTCGTTTTCTCTATCTTTCTGATTGATATACGTGTTCTTGATTTTATTGATTAAAAAAAAAAAAGATATATGAGTTCTTGATTTGAATGTATGATTTCTCAATAGAATACTTATTGTCTTGGATGGATTCACGCTGACAAAGAATGCTCTTCAGAACTGAAGTTTTTTTGGACTCTACGGTAGATTTTGTTCTGTGTCTCACTGTACGGTTTACCTGGTTTTAATCACTAGTAACACGTATTCGCTGGCAATAAACTTGCTGTGCACACTGGTTTTAATCAATCTTGCATGTGCACACTTCAAAAAGTTATCCAATTTAAAATTTGCCTGATGAGTTACTTTCAGGTTTACTTACGTGCATCATAGTACCTTTTGATGATTCCTAGTATCAGCCTACTTGGAAGGTGATTTTAAAAATTGTTAATTTAACATTAAACTCTTGTCAGTTATCAAAATGTACTACTTATGCATTCTTCTGTATGTTGTATGTGCGTTACAACTTGATATATGTTCTTTCTATTCATTGTCTTTACTGCACGGGCTAGCTGTTGCAAAATATCTAAATACTTAAATTTGTAATGGTGATCTGCATTATTTTATAGGCATTAAGGAGTCTGACACTGGTCTAGCTGCACCAAACCAATGGGATCTAGTGTCCGATAAGCAAATGATGCAGGAGGAGCAACCTTTGCAGGTGTGTCTTTCACTTCAGGTTCTGTTTAGCAGTGAGATTTTGTACGTATATAATCTGGAAGCATTGACATGGTTTGTCAATCAGGTGGCAAGATGCACAAAGATCATCAATCCTAACACTGAAGATGCCAAGTACGCTATAAATGTTAAGCAAATTGCAAAGGTATACTTTTATTCTTAATTCTTCCTTTACTTGGCATGGTACATTGTAAATTATCCGTTAGGTTTAAAATGTGAGATTTTTCTTAATAAACCATATGGAAATCCATCATTTCACATTGTCCTATCTTTGAATTTGTGTTATATTTGTTTACTTCACAGAATTTGGTTCAAAATTTGTGTTATGCATGTTTTAATAATCTCTTTTCAGAATATCCATTTTTCTCCTTACTTTGCATTCTTACAATAGTACTATCATGGAGTTTTCTGCCAAGGAGAGATGGTTCATTACTCTTATTTTTTTTCATATTTATATTGTAATTTCTTGTCGTTTGTTTGTTTATACAGGGGTTACCACACTGCAACTATTATCAAATAGGCAGATAGCGGTTAGGAAAGAGAAACTACCCTTTTAAAAATGAAAATTGAGATGTTAAGAAATGAGGAAGAGCTTCGGAAAAGAGAGGAAGATGTTGGAAAAAGAGAGGGCGAGATTGTCAAGAGAGAGTTGGGAGTTCACAACGACCAACTCGATACTCAAAGGCAACAAGTAGGCAACCGGCGTGAATGCCCACATCTTCATATTTATTGGGCAATTTCATTATTGATTTCTTTGTACTTAATACGATCATAGTGAATACTCACTGATCTGTGCTAATTAGTGTATAAATCTGAACACTTGCGAATCTACGCATTAACTTAGTAATTCTGGAAATGCCTACAAAATTGTAAGAAATATATGTGATGCATTTTGACGAGTGGGACATTACTTTAGAAAAAGTAGGCAATTTGTATGGCTGAATTTAACTGCTGATTTTGTTTTCCCGGAAGAACATATTGCACATAATTCAAAGTGTTTGGGAAGTATGACAGTGTGTCTTGTGAAGATAGTCTGCTACCACCTTTGTTCATGTTTTATTACTATAATTTTATTACCTCTCTTTTTATCCACTTATTGGAAGAAGTAAAGATCCAAAATCAGACCTTTTAATTTCCTTTCAATCCCTTCATCACGTTTACTAGTTATGTGGTACTAGTTAACCACCAATTATCAAGCATTCTCCTGAATCAGGTCCTTCCCCCACAAACAGAAGCGAAATATTGACATTTCATGGGTGGTTTTACCATCAGCCCCATTTGTAAACAAATAAAGAAAAGTAATTTTCACCAACCATATGTTGCCTTTAATATTACAACAGCTGTGTAATCTCATTGAACTTGAGAACATACAACATTTCAAGTTACCCATAAAAAGATAATTACAACTTCTGATTCATCTCTGTAGTACTTGAGATTCTGAGAACATTCAACAACTCAACTTACCCATCAAAAAATAATTACCTACTTCTCAAGTTACCCATCAAAAAATAATTAAAACTACAACTCAAGTTTGGGAATAAAAAAATAATTACAACAGCTCAAGTTATCCATCAGAAAATAATTACAACATCTAATTCTTGGATTTTGCTCATCTGGCTCCACTAAGCTGGCCAATACATCATCACCCAAGATTTCCAACACTGAGATGCTCGACTCCCCATCGTTCTCCCCTTAATCTTGACATTTTTGTACAAAAGTTGCATGAATCTACTCATTTTCGAACTGAAATCAGAGCACAACAAATCAACTATATATGCTCAATCAATAGCATAAATTAAGATCAAACTAGATTTTACTGCAAAAATTTGTGCACAAATATTAGTACCCAAACCCAAGCTAACTGAAAATCCCATAAAGAAAACTTCCTTTTCTTTATCACATATATATTAATCAACGTTCACAGCCAGCAGGCCAGCAAAATTTTCTGGCTTTATTAACTTCATCATCACGAATAGTGGTATTCTAATCAACTACATCAATGCTATACATGGTTTTAGGGGTTCTGGAACTGGACATTTAAAATAGGTGTCGTGAATTTCAATTTTTTTTAAGCTGAAAGCTACTTTTACTGTAAAGGTATTGAATGTTGGCTTTAAATATATGATGATTGATAGTAAATGTTGACAAAAAGGCAAGCTGCAACATCTCTAGTGGGCATTTCACTGTTCCGGATCTTGAACTTTAGACTTAAGTCGTTAGAATTTTGGGACAAGATACTAAAATTGTTGTGTCTCATATCCATTTTAGAAGCTCATCTGAAGCTCTGACTTGTAGTTACAACAAAATCTTGGAAAGGTTTAGTGCTTGTGCAGGTTTTTTTTATAGCATTCTCTTGTTTTAATACAACCTTCATTTTGACCAACCAATATATCTCAAGTTACAAGTTCCAAGCTCGGCACATGCCATTTATACAGGATCTAAATATGCATCTCATGCCAAGAAACTGGGATAGTTTCATCCAACACAGGGAGATCAGGTACATTAATTGTACATTTTTTTTTTCTGCATTTGTTATTTTTGAAAATTCTCATATGATTTTACATCTAACTTTCAAGATCACAAATTCAGACTTCGATCGACTAGATTTAAAATTCATTCGCAAGCTGATTTTTTCTTTTTTTATAGGTGTTATTAGCACGACGCTCTAACCAACTGAGCTAATAGGCCACATAAAAGGAAAGGAAAGGCAAGTTGGAATATTTTATCCTTCATATTTCTCTATAATTGTTGAAACAGCTCTAAAGTAAGTTTCTGAATAAATCCTGAAATTTTAGCATGTCTACCAATTGGCCAACATTCACTCTTCCTCCCGGCAAACATCCATGAAAAAGTGTGATCATGCTTTTAGTATGTTTGACAAAAAGAGTGAGTAAATAACTAACATTTATTTGGTTGAAGCTCCAGATTTTGCGGCTCTTGCAGCAAACAAGTGTGGTAGTGGCTCTTGTCAGCCTCTTGGGGAGATGATTAATGTGAGAAACAACCTGAACTGAAAAGTCAGACACGTGTGGTACTAATGTTTGAACAACCATCTAGTGCTGCTACTCCCATCCCATCTTCTTAAGGGTCCCTCAAGCATTCGAAGTCAAAATCAGAAACTTACTCAAAAGATCAATGACTCATCAAATGGTTCCTGTATTGACCAATTCAAACTCTGCAGCATCATTGGGGGTTTTCAATAGCGCTGCAATGAACTCCACAATCTGGAAAGAAAAAGAAAAGAAATATCAGGAAAATAAAAATGGATATCAAAAGACAACAAGAAAACTCTGTTTCTACGACAACCGAGTTTTTAGCCTAAACTCAAAAGGATACAATATACAAAATATCGATGATGGGTAAAGGATATATGACAGCCAACTGTGTCAGATTTACTCCACTTAAGTTCAAAATTGGATTACGCTTGCTTATTAATGAAATTAATTGCCTATAAAGAATTGGGATTAGGCTCAATTATGTCTTGCAAATGAAATATAAAATACATAAACAAACTAACCTTTAAACGATGCTTCCCAAGAGGAGGCCTCAATTCTCCATATGTAGTAGGCAGTATCTTCTCATGAGATGACACATGCAGAAGTGCAAGCAGGTCACCTACATAATAAGAGTTGTATAATTGTGGGTTTGGGAAGTAGAGAAACAGAAGTATTAGCAAGGCTAAAATGTACAAGAGCAATTGGAATAAAAAATTAAACTCATAGGAATCAAAAATTGAACTCAGAAACACATGAAGGAAATCTACGCCTGAGAGCAATTGAAAAATTGAGGTGAATCAATTAATTACAGCCCGATCCTAAAATGTCAACTCCTTGATTCAAAAAGTAGAAAACTTTCCATACGTTAGCAAATATTGTTCTGCCCACCACCATCTATCTTGCAAAACATTGCACCAAATGACAAAATAATGAACTAATTCTAAAAGAAAAATTAATATTGGGTTTTATTGATGTTACTGTATTGGCGTGGTTGAGCGAGGGGTTAGATCAACCACCCTGTTTGACTCATTTTCTCATTCCCAAGCGTCTGGAACAGCACGCCTGTAAGAAGAGTTTCCCAACCCAGAATAACACTTTTCTGGTCAATAGTGTAAAGGAAAACATCATCCCGTTTATCTTCATGAAAAATAGATGAAAAGTTATATTTTTTTTAGATGAACAATAAAACTAAAAATGTGGAAGCAAATACCTTTTCAGGAAGATGATTTTTACAACTGAAAGTGCTGGGTGCGATTTTCCTGCTGAGACTACTGTGAACGGCAAATGTAAAGTTTGAAACTGAACAGGGAGAGCTCTATAGTGCTCTAGGAAGAGATCAATTCGAACAAGTAGCTACAGATAGAGAAAGTGAGAGATGAGTGGGCAAGCAGAGATGAAAATGGCGGAAGAGCTATCGAAGTGGTCGCAGAGGAGGTGGTGGCCACGGAGGGAAAAGATCTCTCACAACAAAAATGGCAGAACCAACCCTCTCTTCTAAAGCACGTTTCGTGTTTTCCCTCTTTTTTCCTGTTTTGCTTTTTTTTTTTTTTATTTACTTACTACGTCATAATGGTCCACATTTTCGTCCGCAGGCTGGTTGCATATAGAATTACTCATATTGTTTTTTGCACAACCACCAGTGTTAGAGATAGGGGTGTCGGCTAGTTGGGTGTCAGACAACCTCTCCTTCAACCCCTACTGCCGCGTGTTGCCCAGCTGTTCCTTCCCTTGGGCTTCCTGGCAGGCCTGCCCTGGTCCATCCCTTGCTTTCAGGCCCGTGGGCCGGGGTGACCCCCCTCACAGTTTCCATGGTCATCATCATCGACTCAAAGCGGCCTAGCAGCGTTTAAATTGGAGTGAGAGTTAGCTAGTTCATTCGGCTTTGCTGCGAGGTTGAACAAATCCAAATCTCACAGCCATAGTCATAAGTAATTCTCAACTGGAAGAGCTTGGCCCTGCCATCTCTGCAGCATATGTACTCCTAATTCCGGCCGGCGGTATCTTTGCCTGTAAACTCCTCCATTCCATGGTTGCAAATATTTGGCTTGCAGATTGTCCTTTGAACCAGCCAGAAGCTCAAAACTTGTCAGTCATCTCTACTGCTCTGCCAAACTACTAGCATTGTTGTTTCCGTGAGCCAACCATAGGCTTTCTGGTGAGCAAGTATAGTATGCTTATTTTCATTTTATGACTCAGAATTTTAATCTCTCAGAGGCAGGATTTGGGAGTCGAGGATGAAGGTAACATAGTGTGCTTGGTGGGATTGTTCCGGGGGGCCGATTAAAATTTTTACGTTTTCCAAAAATCTGAGATTTAATTGGAGGCAGTTTATATAAAATCCTTAGCCCTTCCGATAGAAAGCGTCTGTTTGGAGCTTGGGATACGCATATTTCATTGCTTTTGCAGCGTGGGGAGAGGGGGATTTCTGAAAGTCACCTTTGTTCTTTATGAATCAGATTTGAAAACCTTGTATATACTTAAGTTGATTTTATACAAAATCTGACATTCATAAGTCCAATTCGTCCTCTCCATTTTGAAATACTAGAAATTCCATCGACGAATCCTTCGTATCTTCAAACAATTTTTTTTGTATGTTGAAACGATATCTATAGCACTGCATCTTCTTCTTTATAGCCAATTATCATATTCATGTGTACGCATGTTTGGGAGTTGCCCTTGGAAACCAAACCAAATTAGACTAGGTTATTTTGCCAGCAAATTTGACAGAACATCCTAGGATCATTTCAGGGACGTAGACAAACTCATCTATTAAAGCAGGGTGAACAATTGGCTACGAAACTCTCAATTTTTAATGTTCATCAAAAGAATGCCTGTGTATTGCTCTCCGTCTTTCACACTTACTAGGCACCTTGTAGCATTTAACTAGCTGCTAATTCAAACTGTTCCAATTTTTTCAGATTCCCAAGCAGAATGCAAAAACTATCTGAATAATAATCGAGCTACTTGTTGCCAAATTAGAAATTCCCTATTACGAATTCAGTAGCCTCCAACCAGTCACCAAAACGGTTTAGCTTTTAACACAGGATATATGCCATTCTCCCTAGGCTTGCTTTCTCATGCAAGTACCGTACGGTTCACAAAAGATATTTGTGACGCTATCTTTCTTTTTTCTTCTGTATTTGGCAAGTATGTTCAATGTGGTTTAAGTTTTTCATCATTCATATTTACTGTAGTTGTCTGTGCAGGATAACTTGGATATCTTCCAAGTTAGTTCTTGTATTTGGCACAGTCTAACCTGAGGTCTTCTCTCTCTCTCTTCTATTTTTTTTTCCAGCAATATGATTGGCAGCTACCTGAAAGCTGACGCCTGTAGGCTCTTTTGTTAGGACTCTCTATCCGTGCATTGGCTATGTTTATCTCTGTGACAGTCATTGATGATTGAGTTTTCTCTAATATGATGAAGTATTGCTCAGAAGTCACCTACCTTGTGTTACTTATTAAGGTGCTTTGATCTGATTTTTGTACTCTGACTCAAAGCAGACGTTGTAGCTCATTAATATCAAGATAAAACCACTCGGTTAAAAGAAGACAGATAATATTAACATTGAATGACATGACTTGAGCATATACAATAAAATTTATATTTTAGGCCAATGACCTACTTGAGCAAAAACTTGAACTAGATTGCGAATCAAACATGATTAAAGGGTGAAGTCATGGTCTTGAATTCGTCTAGATTTACCAAATAGAGGTTTTAAAACCAACAATTACAAAGGATCGATGAAACTTTTCAAAGATTCCTTTGTGTAATCTGAGATCTCTAACGTGAAATCAAATTGTCAGTTATGGCCTTCTTTCTAACTCCAACCTAGAGGTTCCTGTGTCACACCATTACTTTTGACAATACAGCTCTGTCTCTGTTAATTACCCAGAAAACAAGAAGTCAAAAGGCTCAAAAACAAAAAAGGGCATGAGCAGCGAGCAATGACAAATGACCAAAGATATTTGTTAAGGATCCGTTCCCTTTCATAAGAAAGAATAAAGTAGGATGTTGGCATTGGGAGGACCCTAATCTTCTTTGCAAGAAAACCTCTCTCTCTCTCTCTCTGCCTTTGGCCATCCCTTTTTTTTTTTTCCTTTCCTAGAAGAATAAAAGGCAACTCATTTGAGCCGAAACTTCTAGTGACTTACTGTTGTTGTTGCTTGCTTCATCATATGATTATGGCTGGCATTGTGAATAAAGTTGATAGGATCATATCCACTGCCCTTAAATGAATGGTGAGAAAGAAAATGGGCAAAAAGGGAACAAAAAAAATATACCTTCTTGTTAAGAATCACGTGGAGTATCTTGTACTCAAGAAGGACGTCCCAAAGTTCATGCCAAGTTGCCAACCAAAAAATTGCACATCTGATATAGCCTTTTATGAGGGAATGACTATTTGGTGGTCAAAACAGGCGTTCTCACATGCAATTATTAAAGTGCAATCAAACCTAATCCATAGTTTTTAGTGAACGGTGCACCTTATTACCTTTGCGAGAAAACTAAAGAGAATATGGATTCTGCAATCAGGATTAATCATTGCTTTTTAACTTTTGTGACGGGGATTTGGTTTTTGTTTCCTTGCATACACAGGTTCCCAAGGAAAAAAGTTCCCTGTAGAGAATGGAAATGAAGACAGGGGAGTTCTCATCTTCCATTGAGTTTCAACGTCTCTTCAAAAGGACTTCCACCATGTGTTTCCCCCAAGTGCTCAAGTAATGAAACTTCCATTTCTCACTTCTAGTGTAGTAATTATAGTATAATGCCTGGTTACTTCCCAACTGGGTAAACTCAGGGCATGAAGGAAAAGATAAACAATAGAAAATAGGCCCAAACTTCTGACAGTGCAAGTCATTGGCTTGTGCCAGAACATTGGATTGAAATACTTAAAAAGAATACATATATATGACAAAGCAGACATATATTCCTTAACATTTCGAACATATCGAAGCCTATAGAAATATACTTGTTTGATACAGCCAAGTTAACAAATTCAGTAATCAAAGAGAAGGGGGAGAAGGTTTGGCTGTCAAGTATTCCCTGATGATGTTGCTTTAGCTAATTAGGTACAACTTAACATAAAGAACCATTGATTAATTAAGTGAGTGGCAGAGGAATCTACAAAAAAATATTGCTAATTCACTTAAAATGGCATCATCAACACCATTCAATCGTATTCATCCATTATTATTTATAATTCATGCTTTATATTACTTTAATATATACAAATAGATTTAATGCTTTTGCTCTCCATATGTCATATAGATCCAAAAAGGTGTATGATGCCATCTAAAATATCTTTCATTACTCCTTTGCTTGCATTACGTCCTCTGTTTTTTTCCTTGTCTTTCTTTTTTGGGTCCCCTGAAGGCTGAATCCCATTGATTGTATTATATGTGTTCTTATATAAAATTGATCCCCAAGTTAACGGGGTCTCCTCCTCCTTAAATGCTACTGACTATTCAAGCTGTCCCAAGTATTCTTAATAATTATGAAGTACAACTACTAGAGCATTGGCATTGGCTCAAAGTCAAAGTTAAAATTTAGCTAAAACTATATATTTTGGCTAAAAGTCAAAGTTATTCAAGTATAACTCCTAGTTTGACCAGGTAAAATTAAGTTATAATATTTTTTTGTTAATAATAAATTTTTTTAAAATTTTTTTTCCATATCTTGCCACTACATTAAGCATATTATTAAATTATTAATTAACATATAGTTAGTTTTAACCAGTTTTAAGATATTCGAGGGGGTCATGCGTTGCTGTATGCTTTGTTTATTAATGGTACGCACGTAATTAATTGGGTGGGTGGTGGAGTTATTATTATTATTATCATTATAATATTCAAGTAAAATCAAAGCTTCAAATGGACGTGTACATGCGAGAGATAGTGTCATCACGTATTGGTTTTTGCCTACTACCCAAGCAAAAATAATATTATTTTTCTTGAATTTTTAATACCATCATAATTGAATTTTTATTTACATAATTGATATAAAAAAATCTGATGAACAGCACTATATATATATTAGCATGTGATTAAAGATACAGAGAAAACGATCATATCTCGGTGTATCGATGAGTTCTCCAGTTATTACGTTTTTATGTTCTTGTTTTTCTTAACCGATGATCAAGATAAAGTAATCGTGAATGATTCTTACAGCCAATTCAGACAAACAAGGTGTAGCACATACTGTCTCGCTACGACTTTTAGTTACAGTTTAATAGTCTGTCTTATCATATTATTCTAAAACCGTTTCAAACGACTTTCCTTTAATGAAAAATTGAGGAGAGATTCATTTTTTTTTTATTATTATTATGTTTGTTTATTTTAGAATAATTATTAGAGACTCTTACTTAGTTAAATCTTATATCATATAATTTTT
This sequence comes from Carya cathayensis, assembly GCA_011037825.1. NCBI lineage: Eukaryota > Viridiplantae > Streptophyta > Magnoliopsida > Fagales > Juglandaceae > Carya > Carya cathayensis. The sequence continues at coordinate 473,593 of QGSO01000281.1, read as the reverse complement.
AGTTTATCTACAAGACTGCTAGCTTGGCACAAAAAAAGAAAAAAGAAAAAAAAGAAATCAAGAGATTCTATGTAAGCAGGATCACCATACCTAGGGTGAAGTGAGTCTAGCATTATACTTAATTAAATAAAGTAAAGCTTTACGCATAATGATGGGACAGGCATTGACTTTTGGTTCAAATATATGAATGATGAATATTGAATAATATTAGAGGTTCCAATATGGCCCTCGTCTTTGTTAGTTTTTGTATACATACGGCCATGCATTCTAGCACAACTCTGCAACTGCCTCTCATTTCCTCTACCTCTATAGACTATCTCCATTATTGTAAGCTAGCCCCCACCGCCACCCATCTCTTCTTCTTCTTCATCGTCCTCTGCATTCTGAATCCGATCGAGTTTCCTTTCATTTTCTTCCTCTCTCACTCTCTCTCTCTAGATCATCACTAGCTATATATATCAGCTAATTTGCCTGTGAGTTTGAGGTTGAAGCTTGATCCTTCAATTTCCAACAGCGTTCCTTGATCATACCTCCATAAAAAACCTTCCCAGCATGTAAATCTGCGTTCTCTGAGTTTCAGAAAATCCTCGTCCAAAAAAAAAAAAAAAACTCTTTTTTGTGTAGATGAAGAATTGAAGTCATCTTTCTTTCTGGTATAGTGTGTAATCTGGCTCGTTTCAGTCCTCCTATTCCTTAGCAGTACATTTATAAAAGTCTGAAAAGCATGTAATTTTATTCCAACTTTTCCAGAAAATATCCCCCCAAAAAACAAAAAACAAAAACTAAGGCAGTCCAAAAACATGTTGCCATAGTCAAGTTATCGATCGGTATTCTTTTGTGTCAGCTATCCTGGCCAAGATCGAAACCTTCGTGTAGCCAAAACTTCATAAAATTTACCGAATCGTGTAATTTATATCCATCTCGTTTTCCCAGTATCCAATCTTTTAAAAAAAATAAAAATAAAAAAACCAAAAAAAGAAAGAAAGTTTTGCGTCTTATTCAAGGTTGCCGAAATTCAGAAATGGCGACGGAACCAGAGACTGGAACGCCACCGGCATCAGCTCCTGAGACTCCAGGGACGCCGGGAGGTCCGCTATTCACATCTCTCCGAGTGGACTCGCTGTCTTACGATCGGAAGTCAATGCCGAGATGCAAGTGCTTGCCTGTGAATACCCCAAGTTGGGGTCAGACTCACACGTGCCTCGCCGACTTCCCAGCTCCCACAGTCTCTCTCGCTCGGAAGGTACGACCTCCATGATCTTCTCCTTCATTACTTTCATGATCTCCTTCCGCCCCCCTCCATCGCCGCCTCTCTTGATTTATTGCTCAGTAGGTTACATCACTGATATATTTTATATATATATTATGATTTTTGTTCGAATCACCTGGTGAATTATTGATATAAAACTCCATTTCACGGCCCTTGTGAATGGACTTTGGATATAAATCTGTGATTAATTACCTTAATTATGGAAAGCTTTAAATATTGTCATAGATAGTGATGAGCTGATTGAATTAACCAAAATTAGTAATTTTAATTGTAGCCATGCATAATGCACTTTGATCAAGAAGAAAATTAACTTAAATAATGAGTTAACTCAATAAATGAATGCTAATTTTAAAACATTAAAAATATTTTTTCACCTTTTTAATTTCTCTTGCTCTCAAGAACCCATGATCATATATCTATCTATATGATATGATCATGTCTTTTCTTTTCTTTTTCTTTTTCTTTTTTTATTTTTTTTAATTATTATTTTTTCTAATCAGTATGATATGATCATGTCTTACACGTACATGAGTAGTACTAAGTGGTACTTTTTGAGTTTCCTAGGGGTGTCAGAATCGGAAAATGAATATGTTTTCCCACGTCAATGAAGAAGGTTTCCCTAATTAACTGAAATAATCCTTGAGTGAGAACAATTCAGATGCATGTGGGTGATAGTTGCAGCTTGTATGTATATCATAATAATAAAAAATTTTATGTACAGTCACTTTTATATACTTATTATGCATTCTATTAATATTATTGGTTGCATCATTTTTTAATATAAAATAACTATTTTGATCAAATATCAATAAAATATATAAGTAATATATAAAAGCGACTGGATGTAACATAACTTTATCCTAATATAATACTTAATACAAAGCCTTTTCTCTTTCTTTCTTTTCTTATTTATTTATTTATTCATGGTCAATATAATACAGCGCTTAATTGGCTAATCAAGTAGACAACACGATTTCCATCTAATCCTTAAAAAAATACATACATATGACTTCAAAAGAGAAGTTAATTCGTTAAAGTAGTATTTATTAATTTATTTTTAAACAAATCCAAGGAGCATATATATGCTTGTATAAAGTAAGTCGATGATCTCCACTTTTTAGATAATCATAGACAATAAAAACCAAACACGTACGTAGTAGCGACAGCTTACATTCTTGGGTATTAACTTTTTGTTTTGTTTTTTTCCCCCATTGAAACAACATTCTTTTGCATGCTTACTTGAAAACAACCTCCTTTCTGGGCTTATTATACTGCATTTTTTTTTTTTATTATTATTATCGGTCAGTATATATATATATATACACATACATACAAACACACACACAATATATATATATATGAACATATTTGCGTAGACACACGTACACATGACACCATTCTTTATGCTATATATAACTTCTATATATATAGGTACTTTTCTATGATATCGTCTCTAGCTAAAAAAAAAAAAAAAAAAAACCTCCAAATAATTGAACGTTCCAGTACCTACTCTTGTCTTTATTATAATTATTGGAACAACCTATATATTCTGTTATAATTTATTATCTTTTTTCCTCATCGATCCAAACCCTCGATCGGGAATTATTGGAAATCTGAAAACACAAAAATATATATATATATATATAAAATAGATCGGGTATCGTAAACGTTTGATCACCAACTCCCTTTTTTGTACATATACATGATGAATTATTGTGACAGCCGGCGAATTAATATTATTAATGTATCAACTTGTTTGAAGATAATTTAATATATATATGTATATGTATATATACAGTTGTGTTTTGCAGTACTACGCTGCCATGAGAGAATATCAAATTAATGATGAGGCACTTTAGAAAGTCAACTTTGAGAGCAAGAGTTTTGTTCGAGCACGTAATACCATAAAATGATCTATTCCGTATAAAGAAATGTTTTAGTTATAAAAAATTATATAGAAATAAATTAAAAAATTGATCATGTGGCTTGATATAGCATATATGTCAGGTTGTAAAACTATATTTATTAAAATTAAATAGATGTAGCGTATTCAGTTTATAAGTTTAATTTTATATGTTAATCTATTCATCATGCCTCCTTTGTACGAATAATGGGGGAGGTCTTCCTTCTAGTCGATGGAAGGAATTGAATCCTAGCCTTATGATATTCGTACATGCATACATGATATATATATAATCGTGCCATGCATGTTGTTTTTTACTTTTTTTTTTAAAAAAAAAAAGATATATAATTGTAGGACGAATGAGTTCATTTATAGAAGTTAGTATACGTAACTTAATTGGCCGGCCGTAGAAGAAATTTGATTGACGAGAATGAATATTATAGATATATATGGACGTTCAATATACACATGAATTGTCGCATATTGAGAGGGGGTCTCATCAATATTAAGAAATTTTTTTTTTTTTTTTGTCTATGAAAGGAGGATTAGATCATTGGTTCTCTTAGTGAGAAACTATGGTGTTGCCAATCAATATTAAGAATTGATTAGTGTTATAGTTATAAAAAAATTTCATAAAAATAAACTTACAAATTGATGTGGTTTAATGTGATATGACGTTAAATTTATTTTATAATAAAAGTAATTTTATAATCTGATCTATATGCCACGTTAAGTTAAATCAATTTGTGAATTTAATTTTATAGGCTAAATCATATGTCTTTAAGAGTTTTTATTTATTTTTTTAGAAGTTATGGTACGTATCCATCGTACGTTGATTAAGTTGAAGTTCTGCCGGCCGGGGAGGAAATTAAAGATCTTCAAATTACTAATATTTAAGGCCTCAAACTACACTGATTTGTAAAACGGGTTTGATCACAATTTTCAGCAAATTTAGAATTGGTTGTAGATCGACTTGTTATATAAGCATTTGTACGTGTGGATACATAATTTGCAGGTTGGAGCAGAGTTTGTGGGAACTTTCATCCTGATATTTGTAGCAACAGCAGGACCCATTGTAAACCAAAAGTACGATGGAGCGGAGACCCTGATCGGGAATGCAGCTTGTGCAGGGCTTGCGGTCATGGTCGTGATTCTGTCGACGGGACACATATCTGGAGCACACCTGAACCCGTCTCTCACCATTGCATTTGCAGCACTACGCCACTTCCCTTGGACACAAGTTCCTGCCTACGTTGCAGCACAGGTTTCGGCATCCATCTGTGCTTCCTTCGCTCTCAAAGGTGTTTTCCATCCTTACCAGTCCGGGGGAGTCACGGTTCCTTCCGTCAGCACCGGCCAGACCTTCGCACTCGAGTTCATTATCACTTTTAATCTCTTGTTTGTCGTCACCGCCGTTGCCACTGACACCCGAGCGGTATGTAAAAAGGAAACTATAGTCCATTGATTCATGAGATATGTCGAGATCATCTTTCTCTTTTCATTTTATGGGGTAAATTTTGCCAACAGGTGGGAGAGTTGGCGGGTATTGCAGTTGGAGCTACCGTTATGCTTAATATTCTGGTGGCAGGGTGAGTAACTCCTGATCTTTTCTCATGTAAGGTTGATTTTTTCACTAGTACTAAACATAAATAGTAAGGTTCACCATTAGTTAATTGCACATGATCACAGTTAAGAGAAAGAGTCGGTGGTTTTGTTCTTACTCCAAAATTTAGAAAGAAAAAAGAAAAGAAAAGAGAAGGCAAGATTCCGATAGGAAGATGTAACAATCGTTAGATCTAAACGTGGCAGGCCATCAACCGGCGGTTCAATGAATCCCGTGAGAACTCTGGGCCCGGCAATTGCAGCAGGAAATTTCAAGGCACTGTGGGTATACCTGGTGGCGCCCATACTTGGGGGCCTTGCTGGTGCTGCTACATACACGGCGGTGAAGCTCAGAGAGTCTGAGGTTGATCCACCGCGGGAGGTCAGGAGCTTCCGCCGCTAGGCGCGCGGAGGAGTGGCCTAGGTAGCTAACTATGTAAATTGTCTTTCATGCCGACCCTGCTAACTTGCTGCGCGCTGCTGTTTCATTCGCTTTTGGTGTCTGGACTTTTACGTAAGTACTATGGCGTGATTGTTTGAAAGTAGTATAATAGTAAGAAGAAAGAATATACAAAAGGTGTGGAGGCGGGATGATGTGATCCAAAGCCTACTCCCTACAGTAAATTAGTAGAATAAAAGGACATTGCCTTTGTTTGGTGCTTGCATCTTACGATCGATCGAGGGCTCTAGCTCCTTTGTCTTGGCCCTCGTTTGCGAGGAGCCTCAGCTTGTAGTAATATTGTGTACGCCTTTTGTTTAGCTCCTTTGTCAAATACTCTTACGTACGTTTGTTGCTTTGTGTGATGCTTGCTTGTTTGAATATTTGGTAATGAATAAAGTGCATTAGCACGAATGGCTTGCTCTTATAAATATATATTACTCTTTAGTTAATTTCGTTTTTTTCCTTTTCTGTTGGTGGGTTTTACTCCTAATCAATCAATTAATAATTGAGATTATCTTTATTAAGTACTCACTTGACATGCATGAGTACCCGTCTCGATTAAGTGAACTTAAGAGTAATGCTAAATACAGTTTTAAAATGTACAGTCGCATACTTAATTTGAAAAGAAGTATAATTTACTATTAAGAAAATAATTTTTTTATGTGCATCTCATATTTTTTTTTTTAAAGACGGTGTGCATGACTTGTACACCCTAAAACTAAAAATATCATTTCTCATTTAATTTACAGGATTCTGAGCCATAATTTAAACCTCATCTAATCCCTACCTTTATAAGGTTAATGATAAATGATTTTCAAAGCGATTGGAGGTTTGTTTTTAGAAATTACCTAGATTTGTTTCATTTGCAAAAGAAAAAACTTTTTGTTGTTCTTGGAGATTGTTGGTAATGTGATCAATGTTCTTTCTAATAATTTCAATGGGCTAACATGATGAAAATATATATAATTCATGATTCTTAGCACGTCGACGGTGACGATGATAATCACAACAGGGCCATCATTTCTTTTTTCATGGGACTGGTTGAGTTGCATGTAAAGAGAAATACCACAGCAGCAAAGAGGTTGTATAAAATTAAAATTCACATAATGACGATTTTTCATGTGACACGTTAGACCACTTTACAGTAAAAGTAATTGTAGAAGTTGACATATATACTATATCAAGTCACATTAATTTATGAGTTTATTTTTATAAATCTATTTTTGATGGTAAAAAATTTCATAAATAATTTTGACATGTAATTAAAATTTAAATTTTTGATATTACCCAAACATTCATTATGAAATCATCACTTGTTTTAAAAGCATATAAAGTTGATAAGGATGATTAGGTTTTATTATATATATTCTTCACACTCTCATACACGTGTAAGCCAGACTCTTCCTCTATAAGTGGGTCTAACATGTAAAATATTTAATTAAATATGATAAAGTGTAGAGTTAGTGTTAAAACTCAAGACCTTTGATATTATGTGAAATTATTACTTGTTCCAAAAAGGTGACGTGAAGATAGGTAGACTTTATCGTATTCTTAACATTCATAAATGGAGCACTGCACATGATCATGGGGCATTAAAAGTACTTATATTAATTAATAACCGAGTTTCATAACGTTGGACTCTTTATCTTTGGAGTTCGAAGGCCAGACTGCATACTTAGGTTATTACGTACACATCTATCCTCTTCTATTGACTTTTCGTATGGCCAGTTAATTTGAATGTGCATCACACAATAAATGGATTTAAGCAGCCATTAACCAAATAATCTCTGAATGGAATCGTGTAAATTTATTTTTCAATGTAATTAAATCTGTTTAATAGGGTCTCACGATCTTCGTAATTCTACCCTGATAGATAATTAGTACGCACGTGCATGGTGGCCGGCCCTAGATGAATTTGTGGCTGCATTCTAGCTGTATCTTCTGTGATCTTTGATCTTCCACCTCTTGGTTTGAACTCTTTCTTAATTTCTCTAGTTGTATAAATTCAATCGATAATGCACTTGTTTTCTTCATTTTTCACTGTTCAAGGTCTTCGTCATCATCACAGTGATCTCAAGTCATGGCTGCAGCTCTGAGATTATACTCTTTCGTCTCTACTTTAGCATTAATATATTCCTTCCATCTCTCTGTGTTTTCATTCACAGAAGCTAGCGATGGTACTGGTTTTACCGTTGATCTCATACAGCGTGATTCCGCGCTGTCTCCCTCTTACAATCCATCTCACACCCATTTCGATCGCCTGCACAATGCTTTCCGTCGTTCCGTTTCTCGTGCCAATCGTTTCAAGCCAACCCCACAATCCAAGAGCAGCAGCTCAAACATTCAATCCCAGATCATGGCCAGAGATGGAGAATACCTCATGAAGATCTCTATCGGAACCCCACCAGTAGAGGTGCTCTGTATAGCTGATACCGGCAGCGATCTGACGTGGACACAGTGCAGGCCATGCGAACAATGCTACAAGCAAAATGCTTCTCTCTTTGATCCTGAGCAATCCTCAACGTACCGTAACGTCCCATGCAGGTCTAAACCTTGCCAGACATTAGAGACAGCTTCCTGCTGGGATGGCACCTGCAAGTATAACTATTCTTATGGAGATAATTCGTTCACTAATGGCGATCTTGCTGTTGAAACGTTGGTAATTGGCTCAACTTGTGGTCGTCCGGTCTCCATACCCGAGATTGTTCTTGGTTGCGGACACAACAACGACGGTACATTTGGGGAGGCAGGGTCCGGCATCATTGGCCTCGGAGGTGGCTCTCTTTCTCTGGTCTCTCAACTGAAGAAGTCCGTCGGCGGGAAGTTTTCGTATTGTTTGATTCCCAGTAACTATACAGATACAAACACCACAAGCAAGATTACTTTTGGCAGCAAAGCTGTGGTTTCCGGCGATGGTGTAGTTTCAACTCCCCTTGTTGCAAAAGAACCCGACACGTTCTATTTCCTATCTCTAGAGGCCATCAGTATAGGAAACAAAAGGTTTGCGTACAAGGGTTTTGCTGCAGATCATGATCAGGAGGGTAACATTATTATCGACTCCGGCACGACCCTGACCTTTCTCCCGCCGGAGTTTCATACAGATTTGGTATCGGCCTTGGAGGAAGCAATTGATGCTGAACGTGTCAGAGACCCAAGGAATGAACTTAGTCTTTGTTTCAAGTCCGAAGGCAATGATATTGATTTCCCCATTATCATAGCTCATTTTGCTGGTGCTGATGTGAAGTTGCAGCCCTTCAACACGTTTGCAAGAATGGATGAAAAGGATAATATGGTTTGCTTCACCATGGTGCCATCCGAGAGTTTGGCCATCTTTGGGAACTTGGCTCAGATGAACTTTTTGGTAGGGTATGACCTTGAGGGCAAGGAATTGTCCTTCCTCCCAACTGATTGCACCAAACAGTAGCCAGTAGTTGAGAGTATTTGCATGCATGGATTTGTTAAAAGCATGATCATGTTTTAACTTGTCTCTGTTATGGGAAATCTATACATATATATATATATATATGTATGAGTATTAATATGACATGGTGTTAATTACTCATGTGTTATGAAGCAGTTGGGAATTAAAAAGTTGGAATCTGCAATCTACTAACTTTGTTTTTACATTTTACTTTAGATCGATCACTTTGGTTAATTTGATATGTTAATCGCTGAATTCAATTGTAAATATCATGTAACGCCTGATCATCATGATCTTAATGGGCAGAAGAATAAATGACAAAACGGCCAGTTTATGCCAAATTAAAAATCCAATCAACTAAAAGAAAGTTAGAACAAAGTTAGTTTAACAATAAAAGATTTTAATAGTGCAAGTTGATGTTTCGTTTATTAAGATTTGATAGGATATTCTTGGCTTTTAGGACAAATAATAAGAACAATTTAGTATTCTAAACTTTTTTTCTTATCATTTTTAAGACGAAAGTATAAATGTTACATACAATCGTAAAATTTATAAATGTCGTACAATCGTTTTGAAAAATAATAGAATCTAATATTAAAAAATTAATTTTCTATTTATATGAATATCGTATTTATTTACTTATTTTAAAGTGATTGCATATACTAACACTTAAATAATCACTGCTACAAATATCATTTCTTTTAAAAAAAAAAAAAAAAACTTAAAATCACACCTATCAAATAAAATCAGTTAGATATATGAATTTCCTTTAATAAAATTCATTTATAACCCGACCCTCTAAAATAACCCGACCCTCTAAAAGCCCAACCTTTTTCAGACCGAAAAAGGCAGGAAGGCTGGAAGTGATCATGTAGCTTGCGTGGCGAGTTCACGTGCGTTTTCAGTTGGAATAAAACAATATATATAAATAAATAAAAGACCCGCCGGGGTGGGGGGGGGGGAACAGATGTAAGTAGCCGACTGTTATCTGTCATTAGGTTAGAGAAAGGCTAGCTTTTTACCAACTCTCACGCCCAATCACACTCACGCTCACTTTTAGTAAGGTCTTGTTTATTTATAAAAAATTAAAATATTCATCTTATCTCATTTTAATTTATTATTATAATTTTTTTAAATTTTTATATAAAATATATTAAATAATTTTATTTTTTTAAATCTTAATATAAAATTAATATTACAAAATTATATTATAACAATATTTTATTCATTATTATTTAAAATATCTCATCTCATCTCATCTTATCTGTATAACCAAACGGGACTAAAGTCTTTAATTCCCAATTGCTGTCAGCATATTCGTCTCACGAGGAATGTTACATAACCTCCCAACATTCCAGACTCTACTTTTTTTTTAATTTTTTAATATTTTTTTTTGAATTTATTTTTTTTAAATTAATTTAATTATTTTATTCATTATTTATATATTAAATATTTGATAAAAGATAAAATAATAAAAATAAGAAAAAAATGTAGAGTGTGGAGTGTGTGTGAATAGTAAGAAATTGTAAAGATTTTTTCTTCGTCTCACTGTTTCTTCCTCTCCCCCAGAATTGTTAAGGAGTTCTCTTCTCCAATCACAATGGAGAGAGTATACGGAAGCAAGCGAGCAAGCTCAGGGAGCAGGTTGCCAAGCAACAGCAGGTCATCATCCTCGGTTTCTTCCCCTTGCTTTCTTTCTTTGCAGTTCTAACTTTTAATCGTTTCCTCTTGCTCTTCGATTGTGGCCTCTGCTAAATGCGTTTCTGTACCAAATTCCACGCGTTTTTCAGATTTTCTTCTTTATGAATTCAACGGATCGTGTTAAACTATAGTGAATTTGCATGCCAGTGGAGAACCGAAAAAAAAAAAAAAAAAAAAAAAAAANGGAGCAGGTTTGTCATCCCATCTAGGGTGGAGGGTTGGGGGTTAGAAACCAAGGGTGTTCAATTGAGCATTATTAGGAAAATGACTATGGAGATTTGCCAAAGAACCAGACTCCTTATGGAAAATGGTGATTGAGAAGAAATGTGGTGTTCTATGGGGGGATTGGTGCACTAGAGAAGTAAGGGGGGCCTATGGCGTTGGGCTGTCGAAACACATAAGAAGAGGGTGGGGGGTGTTTAATTGCTTTGTTAAGTTACAGTTGGGTGTGGGATCTAGGATAAAATTCTGGAGAGATGTTTGGTGTGGTAATAGGGCCTTACAAGATTTATTCCCCTCTCTTCCAGTTAGCAAGTGCAAAGGATGTTTCAGTGGCAGAAGTTTTGGAGATATCAGGGGGGACATATTCACTGGAACGTTACCTTTAGTAGGGCGGCACAGGATTGGGAATTAAGTTGCTTTGCTGATTTCTATAGCCTCATATATTCCATTAGACCAAACAGGCAGCATGAGGATGTTATGTGGTGGACGCTAGCAGGCAAAGCCACCTTTCTGCCCGTTCGTTCTATAAGGCCCTTACTATAGAGCCAAATGCTCAGTTTCCTTGGAAAAAGATTTGGAGACAAGGCACCACCCAAAGTTTCTTTCTTTGTCTGGACTGCTTCTCTGGGGAAGATTCTTACAATTGACCACTTGAGGAAAAGGATGATTATTATTACAGAGTGGTGTTGTATGTGCAAAGGAGGGGGAGAGTTGGTAGATCACCTCCTTCTGCATTGTGAAATAGCCGGAATCCTCTGGAATGAGGTATTTGTTCGACTAGATATGGCATGGGTTATGCCGAAGACGGTGGAGGCAACCTTGGCGAGTTGGCCAAACTTAAGCGATAGGCAACCAATCAGAGCAATTTGGAAGATGATCCCTCTATGTATTATGTGGTGCTTGTGGCAGGTGCGCAATGAGAGGACATTTGAAGACCAGGAAAGATCTTTAGAGGAGCTAAAAGTTTTATTTTTCAGAACTCTTTGTAGCTGGGCCATAGCTGTGGATTTTAATGGCATGGCTCTTCATGATTTTCTTGTCTCTAATGTGCCTACCTAGCTAGGGCATTAGAGTTGTGTAACTAGCTTAGCCATTCTTTGATCAATATAATTTATTTATTCATAAAAAAAAAGTATATATATACTTGTGTGTACATTATGAATAAAGTAAGTGTTTTTCATCAAATCTCGTTGTACATGGTATCAAAGCGCGATTCTCACGAATCTGAGTTCTGTATGGTTTGAGAGTGTTTTTCAGTGTAGTTTGTGAGCTCACCGTGTTCCCCGGCATGTTTCCGTGTGGTTTGGGTGCTTGTCAGCGGCCCGTGGTGGGTTGAAGTACTTTCCGGCGTCATCTTCGGTACTGGACACCAGGGGTGAACTAGCCGGAAGTTTCTGTGGGTACTGGGCCTAGTTGCCATCGTCTTCAGCAGCCGAAAGGGGTCTCCGTCGCCGGTTCGAGGACGTTTCGTTGTAGGTATAATCGTATTTCAAATTTTGAGTAGGGATAACCCAAAACTTGGACAAGGTTTTATTCCAATCTGGAATAAAACCTGTTTGGTAATACGGATAAGCTTAAACTTATCCTAGGTTAGGATAGGCTTATCCGAGACAGACTCGAACCCGATCCGAGATAGACCCGATACGGGTCTATACCGGCTGAAATTGACCCGATACCGGCCTGTACAAAGCCGATTTCAGCTGATACCGACCCAATTTCAGCCGATACAGGCTGGTTCCGGCCAATTCCGGGCCAATATGTACCGGTTTCAAACCGGTACATCACTTTTTTGATTGGTACAGACCAATTTTGTCAGATACAGAGCCGAAATTGGGGTTTTCAAGGCCTTTCTCTTCAGGTACTTGGGTTGGGTTCTCATATTGTGTGTGAATTTTCTATTTTCAAGTAGAATTGTGATATTTTGTTGCACATATGGCAACTAAGTTTGAGTCACCGCTTACATCAAACATTAATATGCCTATGATTTCAGTAAAATTGGATGGGAAGAATTATATGTTATGGTCAAGATCTGTTACAGTATTTTTGAAAGGTAAGGGACTTTCTAGCCACCTGGTTAATCCAAAACCCGACTCAAATAACCCTACATTTGCTCAATGGGAGCAAAAGGATGCTCAAATCTTGTTCTTGATGTTGACCAGTATTGAGCCTAACATTTGCTCTAGTTTGATTCATTTTGACACTGCCCAAGAAATGTGGATCCATCTCAAGCATATGTATTCGAATGCTGGAGTGTATGAGCTATGCAAGTAGTTTTTTGCATTTGAACAAGGTACTCTAGGTCTGGAAGAATATTATTCTTAAGTGATGAACATATATGAAGAACTCAATATGTATTAACCTATCACTTCTGATGTTTCACGTATGCTACAACAACGTGAAGAGTTTAATGTTATTCGGTTTCTTGTTGGTTTAAAACCTGAATACGAGTCCGTGAGATCTCAAATCTTGGCGAGTCCACAACTCCCTTCATTTCCTGATGTGTTCACCCAACTTCAGCGTGCCATGTTATTTGGGCACGGAGCTTAGTTTTCTTCTGATCCAATTAGTGAGAGATCTACTCTGGTTGCCTCTTATATTGCTCTTGGTGGGCGTGGAGGCTGAGGTGGTAGAAGTGCACGTGGAGAACGTGATGCCAAAGGTAATCGTAATTGAGGTCGAGAGCCTCGTAAGTGCACCCATTGTGATCACACTAACCATTCAATGGACTATGGACCTACACAGTAGGCCATCTGGGTCTGCCAATCAGGTCATTTGCCAAGATGCTACATCACAGTCAAAGAGCTCCAACCCACCTTTAGATATGATTAGTATATCGAAGGATGAGTATAAGCGGTTTTTGGGTCGCACAGGGGCTTCATCTTCCACAGCTACTCTTACCCACTCAAGTATAGCATTCGCATGTCTTGTCTCATCCACTCAAGGTCTATGGATCATTGATTCATGAGCTAATGAACATCTGACCGATTTGTCTTCTGCCTTGTCTAAGTTAAATATTGTACCATCTTTAAAAAGTGTCACTCTTGCTAATGGTTCTCTTGTTAAAGTTACAGGCATTGGATCCACTAAACTCACTGACTCCATATCTTTGTCATCTGTCCTATATGCTCCTAGTTTTCCTTTTAGTTTGTTGTCTATTAGTAAGATTACTCAAAATCTACAATGTTTAGTGACTTTTTATCCCTCGTCATGTATTTTTCAGGATCTCAAGACGGGAAACAAGATTGGTACGGGGTATGAAGCTGGTGATCTGTATTACCTTGATGTTCAACAGTCACCCACTCGAGCCCTTACAACCCCCTCATCATTTGCTTTTGAATGGCATTGTCGCCTTGGTCGCCCCCCTTCTCTTTTGAAGTGTCAAATTAGGAACTTGGGAAGTGTGTCTCCCTTCTCTTGTGAAGCATGTCAACTTAATAAACACCATCGTGTGTCTTTTGTTCCTCGTATTGATAAACGAGAATCAAGTCCCTTTGAATTGGTTCACTCTGATATATGGGGACCAATCAACATTGAATCAAACAAGTTTCAATATTATGTTACATTTGTTGATGACTACTCTTGTGTGACATGGTTGTTTTTTATGAAGGCCAAATCTGAACTTCTTTCAATATTCCAAGTGTTCTGGAAAGAAATTAAAACTCAATTTAACAAAATGGTTCAAGTTTTGCATTATCATTATGATAATGCTAGAGAATATTTATCTAGTGCCTTTGCTACTTACTTAAGTGACAAATGAATTGTTCATCAAACATCATGTTCATATTCACCCCAATAGAATGGGGTGGCTGAACGCAAAAACTTGCATTTGTTAGATGTAACCCAAGCACTATTGCTACATATGCATGTTCCTAAACGTTTTTAGAGTGATGGTGTTCTTACTGCTTGTCATCTTATTAATTGTATGCCTTCATCAATTCTTGATGGTTCCTCTCCCTTCTCCATCTTGTTTCCATCATCTTCACATTTTTCTCTTCCACCAAAAATCTTTGGGTGTGTTTGCTTTGTTCATAACCTTGGTCTAAACTTTGATAAACTTGACCCCCGTTCTACCAAGTGTCTCTTTGTTAGTTATTCCCGGACTCAAAAAGGATATCGCTGCTATAGTCCTGCTCTTAGACTCTACTTCATGAGTGCTAATGTTACCTTCTTTGAGTCCATACCCTATTTTTTGAATACATCTTCGAGTGTTGATTCTATCATTACCTACTCTTACACTATCTCCCTCACACTCACCCAGCCTTACCCAACCCTCCTTAGCCCCTTCCCCAGTTCCTTTACAGGTTTACTCAAGTTGCTTGCGGCCGCCGGCTCCCATGCCCCAACCAGTTGTGCCTCCATCTTCAGATCTTGAGTTGCCCAGTAGTTTAGACTCTCTACCTATTGCTCTTCGCAAAGGTAATCATTTTTGTGTTACTCAACATCCTATTAGTCAATTTGTTTCATATCATGCCTTATCCCCTTCATTCTCATGGTTTACATCTCAAATTTCAAAACCCTCTATTCCTAAGACAATTTAGTATGCATTATCTGATCTAGGATGGAGGATAGCTATGGAAAATAAAATAGATGCTCTTCATCATAACGGCACATGGGATCTTGTTCCACTACCACCTGGTAAACAACTTGTTGGCTGTAAATGGGTATACACTATCAAATTTCATCCTAACGGTTCTGTGGAACGTCTGAAAGCCCGCTTGGTTGCAAAGGACTACACTCAAACCTATGGCATTGACTACGAAGAGACATTCTCCCCAGTTGCCAAAATCTCTTCTGTTCGAGTGCTAATCTCTCGCTGCTAATTTAGACTAGCCCTTATTTCAGTTAGATGTAAAAAATGCATTCCTACATGGTGACTTGCATGAGGAAATTTATATGGAGCAACTACCTGGGTTTGTTGCTCAGGGGGAGTATCAAGGTACTGTACGCAGGTTAAAAAATGCATTATACGGTTTGAAATAATCTCCTCAAGCATGGTTTGGAAGGTTCTCTGATACTGTATTGACATTTAGTCTTCACAAATGCCAAACAGATCACTTGGTATTTCACGTACATAGTGATGCAGGTCACATTTTGTTGGTTGTATATGTGGATGATATTGTAATTACTGGAAGTAACTATGCTGGAATTACTAGACTAAAACAATTTTTACATGATTAGTTTTAGACGAAAGACTTGGGCAAGTTTAGATATTTCCTTGGAATTGAAGTTAGTAGATCTAAAGAGGGAATCAACCTATCTCAGAGGAAATATGTACTTGATCTTCTGGAAGAAACCAGCATGTTGGGTGCAAGACCTATTGACACCCCTATGGATCCCAATCGTAAATTCTTGAAAGAGGAAATGGAGTTGTTTGGAGATCCAGGTATGTATCAAAGACTTGTTGGGAAATTGAACTATTTCACCATCACTAGACTAGACATCTCTTATGCAGTGAGTGTACTGAGTCAGTTTTTACAAATGCCTAGGATCTCACATTGGGATGCTGTAATTTATATTATTCGCTATCTCAAGCGAGCACCTGGCCTTGGAATACTATATCGACCAAATGGACATCTTAAGGTTGAAGCATTTTCAGATGCTGATTGGGTAGGATCTCCTTCAGATAGAATATCTACTACGGGATATTGTACCTTTGTTGGAGGTAACTTGGTTACATGGAAGAGAAAGAAACAAATAGTAGTATCTCGGTCTAGTGCGGAAGCTGAATACAAGGCAATGACTCATACTACTAGTGAGCTGACATGGTTGCAACACTTTCTTCAAGAGATTGGGTTTCCAACTCCTATCCCTTTCCAGCTATTTTGTGATAATCAACCTACACTGCATATTGCATGTAACCATGTGTTTCATGAGAGGACTAAACATATAGAGATTGATTGTCACTTTATTTGAGATAAGATACTAAGTGGTGACATTGCTACACCTTTTGTGAAGTCTGCAGATCAACTCGCAAATGTGTTTACTAAATCCTTATGTTAGAATCGATTAAAACCTATTTGTTTCAAGCTAGATTTATATGATGTATATGCCCCAGCTTGAGGGGGAGTGTTAGAATATATTGTTTGTAATTAGCTTGTATGAGGGTATATGGATAACTTGTATTTAGGGTATATATATACTTGTGTGTACACTATGAACAAAGTAAGTGTTTTTAATCAAATCTCGTTGTACATAATGCATCAATGATAATTGAGTGTCTTAAAATATATTATGTTGCACAGCATTTTCAGCGGAATATTCTTCGTGGAATTGAAGCTTTTGTTTCTATAAGCTCAAAGCAAATGGAGATGGGTGAGTCTAGTTCTTCTCTCTTCGTATGTTTATTTCCTTCAAAAAGTGGATACATCAAAATTTAAATCAAATATTCTAGTAAGGAAGTTGGCTCAAGATTGTTGTAAATATGGAGATGAGAATCAAAGCAGTGAAAGCACTTGTTCTCCTCTTGCGAGAGCTTCTCTTCACTTTGGTACATCACATTATTCAATGGAGGAGGAAAAGGAGACTTTGCTTGGGATCTTTGTTAATCAGGTAATTCTTCACTTCCGTCATTTTTATGATGAATAGTTTTGGCAATTAAACAAGGTATAGTTCTCTAGAACCATCTCATTGATTGAAATATTTCTTGCAAATTTATTTGACAGGACGTACCAATGTAAGAATACATATATCATGTGGACATATGGTATCATTTGGTTAGCAATTTGGAACTGTATTCGACTCTCAAAAGGGTATAAAAATACTTCCAAATTGTAGAATGAAAAATGTTCCCAAATATGATGGTCAAATGTGTCATTGTATATGAAAGTAATTGGAAAGAGTGGGAAGAATAAACCATATGAAGTTGTCCTTCACATCTGAAATTTGACATATTTGGTTTTAAAGCCCTCTCTCTACCACTTTTTCAATTGTGTAATTCACCAGAGTTTTTTACTATCTTGAACATTCTACTTCACATTGTAAGACATTACTATGTTATGATAAGTACAAAGAATAGCTTAGGTTATGTTCTACCATGTTGTAATAAATTATTTCTGGCACGTTGTCCAATTTTGCCCTTTATTTTCTATTATTATGTTTTCGATTGTTTAAGAGGTACTGAATCTTTAGGTATGTGAGCCACTTCGGGCACAAATAAGAGGAGCTCCTCTGGAAGATGCTCGCCACTTGGTACATCGTTATGACAAATTACGGCAAGAGGTTGAATCCCAGGTAATCACTTTTATAATTTCTGCGTGTAAACTTTGAGGTTTATTGAATATCTGCTTATATATATTCTCGGCAGGAAGCCGAAGTATTGAGGCGTCGATTGAAGTCTAGGGATTCCTCTATTTCTGTAGAGAGTTCTACAAGGCTTCAACTTGCAGAAGCAAGACTGTCTGAACTAAAATCTATTACTATGGCACTGGGGAAAGAAGCAACTGCTGCCATGTTGTCAGTTGAGGTTCAGCAGCAACAACTAACTTTCCAGAAGCTTCTTACCATGGTATTCTACTTGTTACTGCTGTGCATGAACAAAACTAGTTGTTGAATTTTCATTTATTTTGCTATGAAGTATAGATTCCTAGCACATTCTATCCAGTTCTTTCGAGCTACGAGTAAAAATATTTGTAGACATCCAAAATTTGTGATAATAGGAATGGTGCCCATTTAACCAGTGATGTTTGTTTATCTAATATTGTGCTTATTTTATTTCTTAATGTCCTTCACATGATCGAGAGTCATACTTGACTTTTGAGCTTCAAAAGATATAATTTTGCAGATGGAAGCTGAGAGAACCTATCATCAAAAGGCTCTTGAAATTTTAGAGAAGCTACATGCCGAGGTTTGTAACTGAGCACCCTGGATTTGGACTCATTTGCATAAACATTGTTCATTAGTATTTCCAATGGCCATCCTATGTTTTGTCATTTGTCAAAGGGTTGCCCTTACTATCTATATATTTCATGGTTATTATTGGAGTTAGATAACACTAGAGAAGCAGCCCAAAGAGTTTTCATTGCCATCAGAGATAATGCAGAGAGAGGTTTATCATCAGTATGTGCGTGAAAATATCGATTCAAATGGATCAGGTAGTCATGGACCTATTATTCAAAATGAAAAGTTCTATATTGCGAAGGTAAGAGCTTTGAACTCACAGGATTTCATCCCCTTTGTCTGTAGAATTTGTTTCTCACATTTACCATTTTTTTTTACCACAATCCACTTAAGTCGTTGCTCTTCCATTGATATCAACTTCTGATATATAAAGATCAAGAAATAAAGGAGTTTTTGTTGGATAGGTAAAAAGAAAAAGAAATAAAAGAATTTATTTTTTCCTTTGTTAAAAAATTGAACTTCCCTAGTTCCTTCCTAACGTGAAAATAGAAGCATGACATTAAGGGAATCGCCGATCCTTTTAAAGATCTGGACTTGCACGTAGTGGGTTCAACAAAGTTAAATTTTAGCTAAAAAATAACCAAAATGTAAAATAAAGTGCTACAATAGGCTCAACAAATATATAGTGAATTTAACCTTTGGCTATATGGCTGGCCAAATTTATTAAGTGAAAGAGACTAGCCAAAGTTCAAAGTTAATATTTTAATAAAATAGTGAAAGATTTGTTGAGCCTATTATTTGGTATTGTAAAAAGTAGCTAACTAAAATTTGTAAAAGTGAATTTTGTAACTAAATTTTAGCTAAAGTTTGTTGAGGCCACTACTAATGCTCTAAGGGGAGCAAGCAATTGTCACAACAACTATGGAGGGTAATGAGTCATTACATTATTTAGTGGCTTGAGAAACATACTGGACTCTTTGTGAAGAACAGCAGAAAACAACACCGACCACCATGGCCATAATCTACATCAGACATTGACCTCACAAAGCCACCACAAACAGGTCCCCCTTCAAGTCTTTCAATCTAAACCCAAAGCCCCTAAACCATCATTGGACACCCCAAAAACAACACTGGAACCCCATATTAGCCCGATGTTCCATTATAAATGGCTCAACTGCTGACCCACAACCAAAACTAAATACCTTAACTCTACCCCCACACACCTAGGGATGAGCATCAACACTAGTGTTGATTTAACCCAGCAGCTAGCCCGATGATGCTGGTCATCATAAACCGACCATGAAACCATTCCAATCAGTGGTCCGAAATGAAACTTCACCTCTTCTATTGTTGATTTGGTACAAGTTGGATGGGGTTTTGGGTTTTACTTTGGCTCATAGTGCGATACCCTTAGGTGGGTGGTGAAGGGGTTGCATGGGCATCTATTGAATCCACATTGGTTATGTGATGGATCAAATGGAGCTATATATACAGTTATTGAAAGTACAAACAATTATGGTAGCCCATTTTGGTCGTGAAGTTATTACATGGTATGACTAACCAGTGGTCGGACTAGTTCCCAGTTAAATTAGTCTGATTGGTGAGCCGGGTGTGGTCTTGTAAGTATTGATTCTATACTGGATTTGTATATCATATGTTCTTGAAAATGGTGATTGTTGCACCTTTAATCTTGTCTCTTGTTTCCAGATTCTCCAATCAAGATTTAAGAAAACCGAAAATCCTTATCATTTAATATTTTCAGATACTAAAAAGTTAAAGCAAGATGAGAACGGATGCTGATCTGCTCCTTTTGGGTTTATATTTTGCGTCTTCAATGTTCCACTCTTTGTAGACTCACAATCACTTAGCATTAGGCTACGGTGGTTCTTCTTCTTGGAACAGGCATTTATGCCTCTCAATTGCTCTTAAGTAATGGCTATGCTTGGATTGTGATGCTGATCATATTTACAAGTTAGCGAACATAAGATCTCTACATGAAACATGCCAGTAATTGCAACTCTATCTCACTTTTAAATATGCGTGGCATTGCAAGCGTGAGATTGCTTGGTGAAACATGCATTTAAATTGTATACCAAGAGTACTTGTAAGTTTTTAAGAAATGAATCCGGAATAACAATTTTAGTCCCTGTTCCAATTCTATTTACCAATCAGAAAATTTTTCCCATTAATGTTCGCATTACTAATTTCATCTCTACTAACATTAGATATTTTCACAAATGTCTGAGACTTTTCTTGTTCTCAGCTGAATTTGCCTTTGTTACTTTTAATATCTCAAGCTTTGTTTTAATCTAGCCTTCATCTTGTAGGCTGTACATTCCTTTGATGCTCAAGCAGATGGAGAGTTAAGCCTCTCAGTGGATGATTATGTTGTGGTTCGCCAGGTACTCTCCGCTGCCAATAAAAATATGGGCTGTTCTTTTGATAGCTAACATTTTTTCTTCAAAAAACTCATTTATGCTTTTTGTGTGGAATTTATGGCCAAAGATTGTTCAGTATACATGGTTTTTGACGGGGTCCTAAGGTCCATTACCCTTTAACGTGCAGTAAAACAAGTCAAGAACATATATGACCAATTTTTGCCTGAAATCCTCCTAGTTAACCGAGTAAATAATGGACTTATGTAGGACAACAAAAGGCATAAATTAGAACATAGTCACAACTAGCTACATGTTTCGAAGCCAAAATCATAAGTTTCCAAAAGGGAGGAAAGGGGAGAATATCTTCAGTTTCCAGGAATCATATATGGTTTTTTCACCGGCACTCCACAATATATCTCTCAATAAAGTGGGGCAGGGCTAGATCGCATGGTATTCGTGTTGGTATTTTTCTGCCATGCCAGTAACCCGAGTTGCTTGCTGTACACCGCCCTCATAAATACATTATCCTTTCTCCATAGAATATCACCTCTAGCTTGTTTATAGACTGAAAGCAAAGTCCTGCATTGGCAGACACTAGAATGTATTCGGGTAACAATCTGTCTGCCTTGCCAGTAACCCGAGTTGCTTGCTGTACACCGCCCTCATAAATACATTATCCTTTCTCCATAGAATATCACCTCTAGCTTGTTTATAGACTGAAAGCAAAGTCCTGCATTGGCAGACACTAGAATGTATTCGGGTAACAATCTGTCTGCCTCATCCATATCCCCATTGGCTCATCTGGCATCAATTTTGGTTTCTAGCAACGTGAGGGTGAGCAAATTTACTTCTCAGAAATGAAAAAACAAACATAGATTGGTTCATTTCATAGTGAATTGGTTTTATCTTTGATTTTCATTCATTATATCTTTCTTTCATACTTGGAATGTCACTAGGTGGCCCCTACCGGATGGTCTGAAGGAGAATGCAACGGCATATCTGGATGGTTTCCCTCTGCCTACGTGGAAAGGCAGGAGAAAGCACCGGCAAGCAAGGTAATGGAAGCAACTTCAGAACCTTGATCACCAAGTTAACATTGTCATAGAAACCGTACATTCCTTTCTCTTGTATTGTAATCCCATCTTGATGCCAAACTTAGCCACAAATAAAAATAAAATGAATTTCAAATAATCTCTCTGTTAAAATAGAGTTGTAAACTTAGTTGTAAAAAATGATGTATATGTATTATTACTCAACTTTCGAATATCTGAGATTGAGTTATTCTATTCTTAAGTCGGTGTATAGATGTATATGTTATATGTATATCTGAGCACTTTATTATGCTTCTTGTCAATACCAGCAGCTTATGAATAAAATTTTTAATTCTAGATTTGTTTGGCTCCCCTAGTCCAATTGTTGTGTATATATCGTTACTCCAAACACATCTGACTTCCAAAAAAAAAAAAAAAAACATCTGACTTGGAAAAATCGGTGTGCATAAGGAATATTAATTATTTATCAAAAATTCTATATGTAGTTACTTTTACGTACTCATTGCGTATTCTATGATTGATTGCATCACTTTTTTTTAATATAAAACTGTTTATTTGGTCTCAGAACTGTCACAAATTAATTTAGAAATGGGATCACGTTTAGGTGAAACAAATTAAGTAAATCAAATTTTAAAAAGTCTTGTTGAATGGGTCCCCTTTGTTTCTACTTTCTACCCGAGTTTTGTTTTAGATAACTGTTGAAAAGTACTACAGTCACAAAAAGATTTTTATAAAAATAAATTTATAAACTGACACGTTTTTATATAATACGTTTTATTTATTTTATAATAAAAGTAATTTTATAATTTAATGTATCACATAAAGTTATATAAGTTTGTGAGTTTATTTTTGTAAAATTTTTTTATAACTAAATGTGTATGGATGATAAATAAATAAAAAATTAATTAATTGAGAAATAATGAAATATAAAAATATATATAAAATAAAAATAAGTGGTGTGTAGTGTGTAGAATGATAAGTAGTAAAACTCTAAAAAATAAGTGACAAATTATAATTTGAGATGAGTTGAGTTCTTTATGAATAGTAGTGAGTTGAGATGTTAGAGTGAGTTTTGTAAGTCCACATATGTTAAGTTTAGATGTGTTTAAATGTCAAGAACAGTTAAGATGTATTTATGGGGAAGTTGAAAAATGTTGTAGGTCTCACATATAAAAAGGAGTTAAGTTGAAAAAAGTTATAAATCTCACGTATAAAAAGGTTTTGAGTTGAATAATGTTTAATAATTTAGAAATTATGTGTTTAGATGCTAGAATATGTCTAAAATAGAATCCAATTTAGATAAGCTGAGCTCATTCAAAGATTCAAACAAAGCCTTAAAACTTTTTTCACAAATCAAATAATAATTTTTATTTACAAGCATGGTGCGGAGAATATATTACAGGACATACCACTTATATGTCAATTGGACAATGCTAGGGATCCCGCTGGGGGGTCCCGTTCACTTGTCTCGCTTTATATATTTTTTTTTGAATTTTTTTTTTACAGAAAGATTAAGAAAATTATATTTAATTATATTGTGAATTTTATTAATTTTTTTAAAATATTTAAAAGTGTTAAAAAAATGATTTGAAAAAAACAAAAAAAAAACACTTTTAAATATTTTTTTCAAATCATTTTTTTAACACTTTTAAATATTTTGAAAAAATGAATAAAATTCACAATATAATTAAACATAATTTTCTTAATCTTTCTGTAAAAAAAAATTTCAAAAAAAAAAAAAAGAGGCAGCGGGACAAGGTAACAGGATCTCCCAGCGGGATCCCTAGCATTTTCAATATCAATTACTCAATAATGTGAGACATACCCCTTTATAATAATAATATGAATTAATTTATTTGCAAGTCTCTTTATACATGTTAATGACGTCATTAATGTATAAATGACTCAATAATGTGAGACATACCTCTTTATAATAATAATATGAATTAATCTATTTGCAAGTCTCTTTATTGACATACCTTACACGTCAATGACGTCATTAATGTATAATTATTCAGCTTATATATATATTATAAAGTGTTAGTATTTTAATTTATTTAAAAATATAATGAATCTTACAATAAATAACGTGTTGACCAAAAATACAGAAGACTTGGTTTTTATTTTTTCCCATTTTGCTGCAAAACCCTGAATACCATATTGAGAGAGAGAAGGAAACAAAAGTTGGCGACTTTAATTTAGAGGGAGAGAGAGAGAGAGAGAGAGAGAGAGAGAGAGTTGTTGGGGGGGGGGGAACAAAGTTGGCGACTTTTTACAGATTGACCCATTCAAAATTAAGGAGAGTGCCCACTAGGCTGAAAGTTTTGGAAAAATCTAATTCCCGTGCATTAATATATGTATCAATATAATGTAATTAATTAAAAAATAAATTTTATTAAAAATAATATTAATTTAAATTTTATATATATAAATATTAATATTAATACATAAATTAATATTAGACTTTATTCAAACGTGGTAAAACTCAAAAAACTTCCGTCTTGAGCGTTGAGTTTGAGCAGCACGCAACCTGCGTAACTTACTTTGTCCCCAAGAAATTGCAAGTTCCCACCTAATTACAAATCAACCCTTGTGACGCCTACGCTCTCCCTAATTACCAATCAAACCTCACCAGCCTTGCTCTCTAGTCTCTACTACCACGCATGACGCAACATGCAGTAAACGCCAGGACAATTGAGTCAATCCGATGAAATCTCGAACCATTATTAAAGCAACAGGGAAGCATCACGAAAACTTACGTGTGTCAAAAGAGGAGGGCTCCGGAGCAGAAGCGAACACGTGTCGATATTCTGAAGCGTACAGGTCATCGACGAGCTCCCACCGCCTTGCTAACGAGATTAATTAACGTAGTAATTAATGGAAAATGAGAGAACCTGACATCCTAACCATGGTTAGGTTACGTACCTTTCAGTGGCATTGCATGACCTCCATAAATCTCCTCCCCTTAAACCCTTGCACAGGTTCATCGTGAACAAACAGCTGAAGACAGAAAGCCTCAAGTCAAAGCCAAGATTTCTTCTACTTTTTCCTGTAAAAACTTTCCAAAAAGCTTGGGGTTCGATCGGCGCAGATGGTGGCGATGATGATGCGTCTGGGTGGGACCCGGCTTTCCGGTTCCATGATGGCCACGTTGGGACCACGCCTCTTCTCTCATTCCGCTGCCGGTACTACTAGTGCCGCTGGCCGCGGATTGGCCTCGTGTGGAAACTCGTCGCTGGTAGTTTTCTTGCGCGGGAGTATTCCGGCCAATGATGCTGGCGTGAATTGGATTGTGGGGGTGCGGAGCTGCAGCACGGTAGCGCAGCAGCAGGTGCAGAATGGTACGAATCATGCTTCGAATGCCGCTCCGGCAGCTGACAGTACTAAGGAAGCGAAGGAGATTGTGAGTTACTGGGGCGTGCCGCCGGTGAAGGTTGTGAACAAGGACGGCACCGTATGGAAGTGGGACTGCTTTAGGGTATCTATACATTCGTCTCTGTCAACTTGTTCTTTCTTTTTTCGAGTTTTCTTCTGGAAAGAGTTTTGCGTCAAAATTTCCCCGAGTCGCGAATTTATATTCTTGTGTTAAAGAATTGCCGTTGAAATTAACGTTGCTTCGAATCTATAGGTTTTAACGGGTCCTTTGAGCTGGAATATTTCAGAATTACATCAATAGAAATGCTCAGTCCAAAAAATGCTTGATTTTTTTTATCTTTTCTTCTGTACTGAGTGAAGTTTGGGTAAAAAATAGTTGTTTTTTTCCCTTCACGTAAGGGTGGTTTTATGAACGAGGATTCAGAACTGCGGGGTGGACAGGTCCATGTTTGGTTAATATAGATTTCGAGAAATATTTGAAAAAAAAAAATAGTTTTGTTAGATGCCATGTTTATATTTATATTTTAAATATATTTTGTATTAAGGTTTGTGAAAATGAACTAATAAAAGATATTTGGATTGGAATTTAAATGTTATTGTGAAAAAATTTGAGAACCAAACAAGCCCAAAACTGCTTAGAAAACATTATTACATTTCAATTGAGAAGAACTTTGGTATTGATTCATGCGCGGGTTTGTGTATCGATGATGGAAGCCCTGGGAGACGTATCAAGCGGACCTGTCGATTGATCTGAAGAAGCACCACGTGCCTTTGAACTTACTGGACAAATTGGCTTATTGGATGGTCAAAGCCCTCAGGGTGCCCACTGACCTGTTCTTTCAGGTATGCGCATAGTTTCCCATCTTCTCTCTTCTTTCTTTTTGTTTATGGGTATTCTTCATTCTGTTAATATAATTGTCATCATTTTAAGAATGATACTTCAAAGTCTGATCCTTGTTTTGCTGTTGAATAATTTGATATGTAAGATTTAAATTTTATTTTTAAAATTAAATTAAATTATATCTCGTGAATAGTGAATAGTGTGTAGTGTAAAGACTTTAAAACAAAATTATTCATAAAGTAGATATCATTACTCATGTTTTTACATTTTACAGAAGCGATATGGATGCCGGGCAATGATGCTAGAAACTGTAGCAGCTGTTCCCGGCATGGTTGGAGGCATGCTGCTGCATTGCAAGTCACTGAGGCGATTTGAGCAGAGTGGTGGCTGGATCAAATCACTGCTGGAAGAAGCTGAGAATGAGCGCATGCACCTCATGACATTCATGGAGGTAACCAAGCCTAGGTGGTACGATCGTGCACTGGTGATTTCTGTCCAAGCTGTCTTCTTCAATGCTTACTTCTTAGGCTATATGATATCTCCCAAATTTGCTCACCGGGTGGTGGGTTACCTGGAAGAGGAGGCAATACACTCGTACACTGAGTTCCTCAACGAATTGGACAAAGGTAACATCAAGAACGTGCCGGCTCCAGCCATTGCCATTGATTACTGGCAGCTTCCTCCCAACTCCACCTTACGTGATGTTGTCATGGTGGTAAGAGCAGATGAGGCACACCACCGCGATGTCAATCACTTCGCATCCGTAAGTACCATTTGAGTGATGATCTTATTCCCTGTTTTATGTATTTTGAGAATTGTTAGCCAGTTAAAATTTAGGTTGATTTTTCCCACTTTGCCCATTCTAATTTCTACATGGCTTATGATCTTTTCTTTGCCGCAATATTGAACTGCAGGACGTGCATTTTCATGGACGCGAGTTGAAGGATGTTTCTGCTCCAGTTGGATATCACTAAGTCCTGTAATTTTGGTTGCTTGGTGTGAGAAAGCCACTCACAAGTTTTAATCTCTTGATTGAATAAGTTTGTTTTGAAGGTGATGGTCTTTGTTATCTATTTGATCTTACTAAAAATACTTCTACCCGCAATTGTATTAACAAGTCCTTACTAATGGCTGAACTATAGCAAAATCAATTACATTGTAATAATGGTAAACCTTATTTTTTCCAGTAGCATTATACTTTTAACCTCTGTTGGAATGTTTTGCCCTCCAAGAACATGTTCTTTCTTCGAGCTCCTTGTCTTGCCAACGACTCGGCTGGTTGGCTTATTTTCCTACAAGCATGCTGAAACTGTTGAGGAAAAAAGCTACTCCAGATGGCTGATTATATCCTAATACTCTCTTTTACAGCACAGGGAACCACTCCCGAGTATTTATATATTTATTTATTTTACTAGCAAAAATGGTAGGAGGGGCCAAGTTCAAAAGTGCCTTTCCTCTCTGGGTGTGATCATGATAGTATCTTTTCTTGTTGGAAATCGGATATGAGAAGTCTAGATGTCGAGAAGCAATTAGAATCCTACAAAGAAGTTCTAGCCACAGTCATGGCATTAGTGCCCTCACCGTAGAAGGATGAGACAACTTCAAGACACACACCTTCTGCCATCTCTCACAGTTCCACCTCCTGACTGTATTTTATTGTAAATACTCGGTTTGTTACATCTCCATTTTATTGTAACGACTTGTGACTGTGAGAGATGTAACAAAAATTCTTACCGCCATAAAATTGTAAATCTAATTTCTCTTATATATTTAACATGTTCTTGTCCATTTACACGTTTCTTGAAACGTATATAACCGGCAACTCAATGATGCAGAAGGCAGCAAACGGTGGAACCCACTACCCAAGAAAAATAGTTGTTGCCCTTCAGAGTAATCCACCCCCAAATCTTACAAGTTGCGGGTTAGATAACTTATTGTCAACAGACAGATGAAAGATGGGAGATATTTTGCCCTTTTGCAATCCCGGAAAAGAAAATTTCAAGATCAGGAGGGACGGAACTTGGAAGCAGAGTGTTCTGAATTGACTTTGGATAGGTGGGATGAGCCGAGGATATGGACATCAAAAAGAGCTATTTTGATAGGACCAGCAGACTCGGCTTCCCCTTCTGTCAACAATGGACACCGAAGCATGCATACATATTAGAGTAAGGAAAAATCTAGTTACAAACATAACAGCACACTAATATGTGCACTAATTTAATGTGATTGGTCAAAAAATAGATTTTATTAAAAACAGTGCTAATTTAAATTTTGAATATGAATGAATCAATATAAGTACGCAAATTAGTACAGGATTTTGCTTGTACGTAACAAAACTCTTATAATAATATGGAAGCATTCGGATGCAAAACAAGAAGGATATATGTGGCCGGACTATAGATTTGGGCTCATTTGACTGTAAGACTCAATTGAAATCGACTCAATTTAATCTAATTTTAAACTGAGTCGAATATTCAAACACCCAACTCTTAAATTACTAAATTCATCTCAACTAAAAACCTCTTTACAAATGAGACTCAACCATTTTCAACTCAACATCTCTTTATACGTGGAATCTACAACCTTTTTTAACTTTCCATAAATATCTCTAAAGTCATCTTAACATCCAAATACATCTAAACTCATCTTAAGTAGACCCCACAAAACTCACTACATCATCTCAACTCACTACTATTCATAAAGAACTCAACTCATCTCAACTTAACTCAACATCCAAACACAACCTTAACTAACGTAGCCTCGCCCTAACAAGACACCCAAGGGCAGAAAATCTGTCAGCAGAAGTTTAACTAGGTGCTCAAATTTATAAAGCACAGGAAATATTCCAAAATGGAAGAAAAATTAATTTTACCGGGAAGAAACGTACCATAAGGAGAGAGTGCAAAGACATTCTCTCCGAATGCAAAGGGGAAGAAAATCAAGTAGAAGAATGCAAGAAGGGGATAAAAAAGCAGGTTACTTAGCAACAGCATAAAGACAAGGTGCGTGGATCAGAGAACTGAGTATTTATAGGAAACATGTTTAACAAAAATTGCGTAAATAAGAATCATTTGCAAAGTAAAAACAATTTTAATTTATACAAATGTCATTTACACTTAATTTAGAATAACAAATGGTAAGGTTACAAAAGAGAAAAAGGGGGAAAGAGGGGTGGGGGGTGGGGGGGTGGGAATAGATAAATCATGATGAAATCCATTCAAATGAAGAAAAGTCAAGAACGCAATTATGCAAAACCAGGACGGTGTAAGAAGCCCAATGCACCCTGATTTCCATTGATGACTAATAAAATGCTCAGACAGAGGTCAAACAGAACACAAACGCTGCAGCATACCTTCTAATCATCAAAATCTGCACAAAGAATGGACTAATATAATGGCCAAATGAAGCTTTGCAGATTTTAAGCCCTTTCAACTGCTGGTTTACTTCTCTATATTTGCACAAGGCTTTCATTCAGGGTTAGAATCGTAGAAGTCACTTGGGCATGGGGTCACGACCTCTGATTCAAGCAACTGGACCACCCTGTGCATTGTGGGTCTATCCTCTGGACTAGAAGAAACACACTGGATGGCGATTGAAAGCAATGCATCAAGGCTTTCTGTCTGCATCCCCTCACAATGTGGGTCAACAATCTCTCTTTGCCTATTCTCTGTAACCAGAAAATTCAACTGCATAAAGGAAAATAGCGGGTTAGCAGAGCTGCTTGACAAGAAGAATAGCGCAATTGCCCAAGATTGTGGCAAATATAGAAAGGGTATTCACTGATACAGACTCGGCCAATAAAAAATAAATTCATTTTTTATAAATCCACAAATCGAAAGATAGAAGTCACTCCATTAGTTCCAAGATGATTTTTGCAGAATTAGTGTTGGAGAGACGTACCCAGCCAACAATGTTCAGACCCTTTTCAATAAATGATGCATCCGTTGGTCGCTTTCCACTCAACACTTCAAGCACCAGGACCCCAAAACTATAGACATCAGTCTTTTCTTTTGCTCTACCACTTTGCATATATTCTGCCAGTAAAGATATACGGAATTAAAGACAGATCACTGTGCAATTTGTAAGTGAAAACAACATACGATTCATATTACATCTTTAGAAAGGAGAACGGGCCAGCATTTGCATGCCGGGAACCTCTTTTTCCCTTAGATCATGTGGTAAATATCAACAGAGAGAAATTATTCTATGTAACTGATTTGAGCACTCCCCGTGTTTATAGGAAACCACTTAAGCAAGTAGCAACCAAAACTTACCAAATATTTTACTATTATCTGAATTTTTTGGTAGCATATGACCACGTGACATAGGTTAACATTAAACCTGATCTTCCAAACTGGTTTGGGTTAGTGAAATCTCTTCCATGGGTACAATCCTACAAAGAGCCATTTTCTAGCAATCTTAAAATTAAATCTCACGTGATGATTGCACTTGACATTGCATACCTGGAGCCAGATAACCAAATGTTCCAGCAACTATAGTTGTTATGTGGGACTCTTCATCCTCCAATAGTTTAGCAAGTCCAAAGTCAGATACTCGAGCCTCGAGATTGCCATCAAGCAAAATATTGCTTGACTTTATGTCTCGATGTATAATCCTGGGTGAACAATCATGGTGCAAGTAAGCTAGGCCTTTTGCAGCTCCCAAAATGATATTCAATCGTGCATCCCAGTCAAGCTGCTCAGATCTTTCTGTACAATGCATTCTCATACATTATTATTTTGCAGGCTAAGGGGTTTACTTTTATGTAATAAAAAAATAAAAATAATGTAGCAATAATATAAAGAAACTAAATTTATTTAAAAAAAAAAAAACTGATGAATGAGAATAATTTGTGGCTTGAACTAGATTTGACAAAAAACATGCAAGATCTTTTTTGGCAATTCTGAAATGATAGGTATGCATGATGTCTATTGATAAGTTGCACACATAAACCCGTACAAATTCCTTCACAAATATGCACATCAATTGAAGTCATGTCTACAAAAAGCAACTTGTATGGATATAATCAGCAAATGTATGTGCATTGATACCATAATTTCAATATTACCTTTTCACTTTTAAATTGGGTTGAACATTAATCACAGACAACATATGATTATGATTTCGTCCATTACAAGAAGCAGCATTTTTTTTATTGGTCCATTACAAGAAGTAACATGAAGAACACTTGGCAACATAAGTAAATCAAGCAACAATGTAATACCAAGATCATGTCCCGAATGGACTTTATCTCATTTCCTTCAGATCTCATAAATTACAGGCATATTTTTATTTTTTTTTTGATCGGTAAACAAATTTTTATTGATCAAAAGAGAGACAAAATGCCCAAGTATACAGGACATACAAGAGCAATGCCGAGGTGTATAAATTACAGGCATGTTACATTCCACCATAAGTCAAATCACTTAATATTTAAAGTTGAATAAACATCAATGTAGTTTACCAGTTGTTCAAGAGGAAATGTAAATTGGGCGTGATCATATCCCCACTGTTGGGACAATTCAACAGTTTTATGATGCATGTTTACCAATTCAATTTTGAAGTTGCAGAAATAAAGAAGATACATAGTAGGGAAAAAAAAAAAAAATTGTACCATGAAGAGCTTCATCAAGGCTACCACCAGGAAGGAAATCATAAATCAACAATTTTGATGTAGGAGAATTGCAATAACCTCGCAAATTCACTAGGTACCGGTGTTTTATACTTCCAAGAATTTCTAGCTCTCTCTCGAAAAAACGATCAAAGCCATCATTCATTTTTACAATTCTTTTCAAAGCAAATACATTGCCATCATCCATTGCAAGCTTGTAAACTTTTCCAAAGCCCCCACAACCTATGATGTGCTCCTCATTCAAAGTCTCCAATTTCTTTATGATGTCTTTTGAAGAGTATGGCAAGTCTCCATGAAACATTACTATTGATGCACCTAAAAAATGAGAACTTGGTAAATAGTGTTGAATTCTACAAACTCTTGTAGGCATGGTTGCAAATGAAACAAACAGCTCAAAAGATATTTAATGGCACATTAGCCAAGAAAAGGTACCTCCACTGACGTCCATTGCAAGACATTTTCCGTCATTTTTACCAAACTTCTTGTACAGAAAGCAACCCCAGAAGCACATAAGTGCGACCAGGAGTAGTGCACCCACTGTTGCAGATGCACTAATAAGCAGCCGCCCAGAATACTTCTTTCTTGCACCCTGACTTTGTGCTACAAAAAAGAAATTCTGGATAGCTTAAGCCATCAAAATTATACAGTTTTAAATATAATGATGTCAAAAATGTAAATTGTTTGACATAAAATTACTTTTCCATCAAGACTTCACCAATTATGTACATCAGTAAGACAACCACACAAACAGTAGTTTCAACCACACCAAGTGTTCAGGAACAGTGTCCTGACTAATCCCGAGGGTGCACAAGCCCTTGGCAAGGAGTTTCCCACAAGAGGTTTCAATGTCTAATAAGTGGAAGTCAAATGCTCCATGATCAAGAAATCCATTGTATCCAGCTTCCAGGGAAACACAAAATACAATAAATCACGTTCCTATGCATAATAATGTACCTGAACTTGAAGAATGAGAATTTGTTCCAGGCCCTCCATCATCTTTGCAAGTCACATTGACTTGCTTACCACACAAACCACGATTTCCAACAAAGCTGCGAGGTAATTTTAAAAATGAATCATATAAGCACCCTAACAATCTTAATACATCTGGTCAGTGACTGGCGCATTACAGATCAAACAGAAAGTTAATTTCACAACTAGAGTAGCAACAAAATCTGTTGCCCTCCCTTTTTAAGTCTGTAATGTTCATTCATAACACTTGTCTTTTCCAGCAAAGACAACAATTAGAGGAAAATAAACAATAGAATATAGAAGGACTCCATGCAATCTCTCCTGAATTATAAGCCAGAGAGCTGCTTGATGATATAATAAAAATAAATAAACACTGTAAATATATGAGATCAGGAAGTAATACTCACGAGCTCTCTGTAAAGTTGATTAGCACACCATCCAAGGGTATCGATCCAATTAGAAAATTAGTTGACACATTGCTTCAGAATTTCCAAACACATCACAGAAATAATTATTAGTTCCAATATAACATATTTCAAGTGCCCTTTCAGGAGAAAAACCCATTATGAACCACAAGTATGAACAAAAAAGCCACTCACAAATAAATAAGTTTATCCAACTTCCCAAGTAAGCGAGGGATATATCCACTCAGAGAGTTGCTTGAAATATCCCTGTAACATTGGAAGACACAACTTTAACTGAAATTCACTTGTAAAACACAAATTTAATCTTGGGATTAACGCTTACTGCAGCTAAGTTCTACTACAAGTTTCATATTGTTTTCTTAATAGGTGGAAGCCATATTTAGAATTGTAATCTAAGAATAATTTAGACAAGCAATTAAACAAAAGTACAAAATTAATAATATTCTATACTTTCCATCAAATACACGCTATGTCCTTGGTCTTCAACCCTTTCCGCTCTCAATGAAATTTGACTTACTTGTTAAAAAAATATTCTATACTTGGAAAATGTTAAAATAAAAGCAATAGTCAACATGAGAAAAATAACTCACAAAGTTTCAAGCTCCAGAAGCTCTCCCAATTCACTGGGAATGGATCCACTCAAGTAATTACCCTGCAAGTATCTGTAGAGGACATATCAGCATTTTCTCTCAACAAGAAACAAATAGGACTACCTAGTTATCAAATAAAAGATGTTCATGTAACCACTTGAGATGTAATGAGGTCAACAGCTTGATATAACTAGGGGGCTCAAATTTACACAGCACCCGAGACCCAGAATCTGCCCCAACTGGAGCCAACAAGCATCAGAATTCTGAAAAATTGGCTCAGCTGGCAGAAGCTGCAACTGAATTCTGACTCTCATCAGGTCAGACGGTGGAACAGCATTCTCAGAATTCTGACCTTTGACGTGAGTATATTATGAGGTTTTAAAATATAATATGCAAACCGATGCCACTTGATGGGTTGATAAAAATACATACGGTTATTGAATTGATTCCATTTTATGATAATATAAAAAGGGCCCAAAAAATCTTTAAGGCCAAAATTGATATTAAGGGCATGCATGGGTAATGAAATAAGATGAGAATACTGTGAATGGTAGTGAAATGGGTTGAGTTAAGATGTTTTATTGGGTTTTAGGAAATGAGAGAGAAAAAGTTGAATAAAAATATTATAAAATTAAAATACGATTTGAATATAAATTTATAATTTTTTAATATTATTTTTGTTTTTGAAATTTGAAAAAATTGTATTTTTTTTTTTTGTATTTTGTTTAGAAGTTTGGGAAAGTTGTAATGATTAGGTAATGATTAGATGAAAAAGTTGAAGATTTGAAATTGAAATGTGATTTGTGTTTGAGTGATGTTTGGGAAGGAAATTATGAAAAATTTTGAGATGGGATGAAATCATCTCATCTCATCTCATCTCATCTAAGTGTGCAACCATGGCCCAAGTCAAATTGGAATTAAAAAGATTTAACAGAAGAACTGAAACCCTTATTTGGGCTGACCTAGCCCGTTCTTGCCAAACTTCCAACCACTGGATCAGAAGTTGGGTCAGCTCTATATAAATAGCTGAAAGCAAACAACCTTCAGGTTAGGCAGATCTATAAATTAGTAGCATTGGTCCTCTCGTTCTGAGGGAGGATTGATCAGACAAGGTTCTCTCAATGGTGTCCTTGAGGCTTGAGGACATGAAGGTCCCGGGCAGAATACTTCATTATCATTAGTAAAGATACAAGACTAGGTAGACCAATTAATCATCAATTCACTTTACTAACCAAGACTAACAAGCTACAAATTATTATTTTTATAATTAATAAGAGATTTTATTCCCAAGAATAGGCATCCAAGTACAAAGGAAGTATACAAGAGGAAATACCTACATACACTCAAGAAACTGAAAAAAAACTAAAGCAAATCGAGAAAATCATCTCCATTCAAAACAAGAGCCTTAGCCCACAAACTCAAAGTATTAAAGAAAAACTCCCTAAGTTCTCTCATCGAGCATTCTTTGTCTTCAAAACACCTCCCATTCCCCGCCAACCATAAGCAACACATCAAACTACAAATTATAATACTCAGAACATCTTTGCATGTGCTAAATATGTTAGAGGTAATTCAAGGACAGACCAAAACCCTTCGAAACTCATTATACTTTTTAATCATTCCCTTAGCTAATTAATTTAGACCTTAACATTACATTTTCAAAGTAGGGAAAAAAAAACATGTTTTCTTTATTGATAAACAAAGTTTATACTGATAGAATAAAGAGTCCAGAAGGGATGGACAATAATCCCCCCTTCAAAAGAAATAGCTGATACATATTTCAAATACACGTATCGGCAAAAATGTCCGATAGAAATTCTAGCTCCTCCATTGGCAAGGAAATTTTCCTGACATGCATCAGATTTTATTGAAACTACCTATATGTTTTTTTTTTTTCCCGGTAAACAAGATGTTATTGATCATAAGAATAGGCAAAAGCTCAGGTATGCAAGACATATACAAGAGCTAGTTTAGTGATACATATAAGTTAATTAATGAGTAATGCTAGGTACAAGCCCCAAATGTACAAGCTTTGTACAAGCCTTTTGTAAAAATGTGGGCCACATCAAGAAAAAGTGAATTTTTCACACTTTTCCATAGTGGTATCCACTTTTTTATAAAGAGCTTGCGCGAGATTTATGCATTTGGGCTTGTATATATCATTTCTCTTAATTAATACATATTGCCCTTTCACTTTCAAGGAGGGAACCACTAGGTCCACTACTATTCCCTCTTCTTGATAGGCATGGCACTCATAGACTGAGTCCTAGGCATCCAGAAGACTGCTTTTCTACATTCATGCTATAGATGTAGCACATCAATGATGCATTAACAGCACATAGACAAGCAATTCTAAAACTAGAAGCATGGTATATACATACATTGAGATAAAATATCTTCAGTTCATGAATTAAACAACCAAACAACATCAATTCTCTAATAGGCAGGGGAGGAAAAGGGAAGATATTAGTTGATAAACATCAGCAGATATTAGTAGAGAGAAATATTGATGGTACTTACATTCGCTGTAATTGTGAGCAATTTCCCAACTCTGAAGGAATTGCCCCATAGAAGTTGTTGTTATGTAGAGCTCTACAACATGATATCATAATAGTATCAGCAGCTGTATTCACACATTTTCATGCAGCAAGCATGCATAAATAGCCTAAAACAAAAACAAGGTCTGACAACTCTTTTTGACAAGTACTAAAAATATCATTAAAAAGCAGAAAAGGTGAGGTCTGACAAAAAACATACAAAATCTTCAATTGATCTAGCTTCCCAAGATCAGGAGATAGAGATCCACTCAATTTGTGATAAGGAATACTCCTGGAAGATAATTAAGAATTAAAAAATTAGTATCATAATTTCAAAGACAATACATCTCATATGCACTTTCTAAACTATCTCCTAGAACGTATCCATGTCCACATCTTCCATCTCATGCATCATAATTTATCATGCATTACATGATCCACTAAAATTCTTACAGAAGTAAATGCAGAAAGGAAAGGTATCCAAAAGAGGTTTAAGAATATCAGCTCCCTAAAAAAAGTTTCTTCATTTATAGGAATCATGTAGTACCCTATGCCTGATCCTCCATGAAACTTCCTTAAAAACCTTGAAGATAATGACCAATTGGAAAGTCAATCTTAAATGACGTTAATGGCATCCAATGTTTAAATGAATTAACCACACCATCCTTGGATGACTTGGCATGAAGGAAATACATTTGAATGACATCCAAAGTTTGACATGGAAAAGGACAAGCTTGGATCACTTTGGATGAAGTCGCTCTCAAAATAAGATTTAAGGATTTATGATACATAACAAAGCTATGGGAAAAAAATTGTTCCTTTTTTGGCCCTGATAACAAAGAAAATACAAAACATGGTCAAGGAAGATTTTACTAGAAAGCACATTAAAACTGCAAGCACCTCCTCCAACGCTCATTAGTGGCTTCTCATGATTATCAAGAGCAAAATGTAAAGAAGTTTTGTTTGTATATAGTAGACATTTTTTTTATAAGCAAGAATGTTTGTATTTAGTAGACATGCACTTCAAATTAATTGCTTTGATAAAAAAGACAAAAGAGATAGGTTAAGCAATGCTTTAAGGGCATATACTTTGGACATACAAGAAACAAAGAAACAATCATTGGTTGTGTGTTAAAAAGGAGGAGGAAAAAAAAAACAAAAGGTAGAATACAGATTTGGAGATTATTATGAAAACTCACAAGCTTATTACTCTCTTTGTTTTTGGATCACATTTCACACCCTTCCAATTGCATGGGTCTGGATCTTCAGGTCTCCAATGAAGAAGGACTCCATCTGAACTAACCACTGCTGTCCTGAAACTTAGAAGTGCCTGACCTACAAATCACAAAGCAGACGTAGACAACACAAAAAAGGTGAATAAATCCACCTAGAAATCAACTAATGCTTGAACTCGTGAAGTCTATAACTGCATTATCATGTGTGTGCATGACACTTGCATTGTGAGAGCAAATATTATGACTGAGCTCTAATTCAAAATAACTTATACATGAGTCTAGCCAAATAGTTCCTTTTTTATATATAAGTGAGGCTAGTCAAATAGTTGCTTCCACCAAACTCGACAAGTGGCACAATAAAAAACAAAAAGTAATCTAGAGTAAACCATTTCCAGTACAAGCACCAAGATTCTGACTAAATAAAGATGAAAATTGTAATAATTAAATCATCATTACTTTGTGACTTTGAGATATCAAGAATTAACTCGGAAGTTATAAAATGGAAAAAGAAAGAAAAAAGATTACAAATACACAAACCCCATACCATCAGGACTGATGGCTCTAATTTTGTTCGTTACGGTAATAGTCAGTAGAACACAAAGCAGCCACAGCCCTCGCCATTCCATCAGACAGAAGCCCATGGTGGCACTGATCAAGCATAATATAGCTATTACAAATCATCTAACGCACCAAACTCTAGAATGCCTCCCGTGAACATATAGTTCTCTTGGTGACGATATATCTAGAAGTCAAAAGAAAGAAAGCTGCACCGGGAAGAAAAGAAAAGGGACCGTTAGCTACAATAGCAACAATGAAACCTATACGGGAAGATAAGCAGAATAATACTGAAAACAATATTGCCGATTCATATCAATCATCCGCACCCCCTACCATGCCAGGCCAATTCATATGATAGTACAAAGAGATCTATAGTGAATGCCATTCTAGAATTCTTTTATAGGTAAAATTGAAAACTAAAGAGAAGTAGA
Source organism: Carya cathayensis (assembly GCA_011037825.1). NCBI lineage: Eukaryota > Viridiplantae > Streptophyta > Magnoliopsida > Fagales > Juglandaceae > Carya > Carya cathayensis. The sequence goes on along the minus strand of QGSO01000281.1, from coordinate 435,173 downwards.
TTTTTAACACAGCATATTCACATAAAAAATACCAATGCAACATATACCTCTCCCGAATGATAGGGAACCATAGCCACCAATACAATTAGCCACACTCTCCACTTCTTACAGAAAAAAGAGAATAACTAACCAACCCATCGACCTTTTTTGATGCAGCTGGACACACCACTAACTGCTAAAACTAAAGTATAAATAATAAAAAATCTCGCAGTTAAACTACTTGTACACAACAGCACACAGTAAATGCAATGAACAAGAAGAAAGAAAACCACCAACGGTCATTACGGCCTTCTAAACACAAGTAAGACTTGCGAATTTCACAATTTTAGGGGAAAAAGCCTAAAATCAAACTACCCAACTTTCCAAATAACAGCCACAACAGAATTAAATATTAAAAATCACGTAGTAACTGATCAATTTAGCCTAAGAGGAATTAAGCTCTAATGCGCACAACTCCAACTTCCATCGGGGCCCGAGATACTCCAGCGAAAAAAGAAGAAGAGGAAAATCTAGCAATTCAAAAGCAAAAACAAGGAGCAATGCATTTCCTCAGTCAAAACATTGACGTCAAACCCAGCTTTACAACTTCAAAAATCAAAATCAAAATAAAGAATTGGAGACTAGTGTAAATGGGGTGAAATCTTGAGCTGGAATTGAGCTAAAATGTTACATAAAATTGAAGGATCAGAACGCACCGGTGGATTCGATCTGAGATGCAGAGAGAGAGAGAGAGAGAGAGAGAGGGAGGGAGAGGGAGATGGAGGTTGAACTGTAAAAAGGAGATAAGAACAAAACCGCTCCCCCTCACTCCTCAGTGTGAAGAAGTATCCGAGGTTTGAGTGATTCCGAAGAGAGAAACAGTGAGCACCTGTGTGTGGGTGTGGGGAATAGATGCTTGGTTACATAAAAGACTTGGGGGGCAATCAGCACCACCAATTAGATCCACGGGTTCGCACGTACGAATCCAGACCTTGCGTGCGTACGTGCGACCGACGCCCCTCCCTTTCTAGAACGAAACTCTGCCAGCCTGCCCAGTGCCCGCTCTGCCTCCAACGCCGAGCCCACTTCCATTTTTTGTAACGGTAGACAAACAACACTTATCATAATACTTTTCACGGTACATAAAATAAAATGAGAATATTTCTATAAAATAGTGTAACTTTTGGACGATGTTACGAAACTATTAATTATGTATTGTGTTTTATTTTTTTGATTTTTTTATATATATATTTTTAACATTTTTAAATTTTTTTAAAAAAAATTATAACATCATTAAAAAATATTTTCTTAATCATAAAGTAAAAATAAAAAAAAATGAGAGCGCTAGGGGAATATCATTTCCTGTTACTTTTATATGATATTTTAACATAATACTCTCATTTTAAAATATAATTATAAAATATGTTGTGAAAAGTATTGTGTGTTTATCATTTTTCTTTTCTTTTTTTCCTTAACAACAAAGAAAAAGCCTGGGCAGTTTTCTGCCTTAGTTTTTTTTAACACTACTAAGTTTACAGACAAATTATATAAAAATAATATTACAAATTGATGTGATTTTATTTGATTTATTATATTTATTTTATAATAAAAATAATTTTATAATCTAATGAATCACGTCAAACTATATCAGTTTATAAAATTATTTTTATATAATATTTTTATGATTAAAGTATTTTTATTTTTATAAGTAATTTTTTTTTAATTTTATGAAAATAATAACACCATTAAGAACTATATTTTTAGGAAAACAATAAAGTCCATTAAAAATATGTTTAGGAATAATAGCGAGACCAGTTTGTACTACTTGGATTTATGTCAAATCAATATAAATAAAAAAAATTAAAAAAAAAAATCTTCAGGACAATCTTCTTTAGACAAGGGACTAATGAAAATGGCCAATTTACGAGGACGTCAAGCTTTTAGCAATTTGCAGGTCCCATCCATTTCACATTGCAAGCTAATCCTGCCAAAATGCATTAACTGGCATTGACATGTTACACGATTACATGCAAGAGGAATTGACGTTGGAACAATTTTTATTTTTATTTTTATTTTTTTAAGCCATAAATAAATTTTACAAAATTAAATTTATAAATAGATATTATTTGATAAGTTACGTTATAATGTAAAATTGTTTTTATTATAAAATATTATAAAATCATATCAATTTATAAAAATATTTTTGTGACTGTAACACTTTTCATTTTAAAAATAATATAGCAAGAGTATACGGCTCTCATACTTTTTTTTCTCTCTACTAAAGACCTAGGCCACATAGCTTCTCCTCCCTCCCTTACCCTATCAGGCCAACTCTAGAAAATTACATCGGTTTTTTTATTTATTTTTTGTTATTTCTTAGTTTTCTTTCTATAGCACTAAGATGAGTCAATCTGCTGCTTACCATCCTCCTCCGATTGCTACACACCCCACCATCAATTCTGTAGTTGTCGATCTATTGAACGACATAAGAAAATTGACTAAATGAGCGGCATGTGTGTCTCATGCACAGCTCAAGTGTGCTGGAGTATGCTATCACCATGCACGACACCATCGGAGTCAACGGCTTCAAATATCTTAGATCCAACTTCTACATTTTTTTAAAAAATGGCGCGTGTGCTACACGTGCCTCCATTGCTAATAACGGTCCTATGTTGACATATCGATCTATATTCTTGTTGCTACTTTTCTATGTTTCTACTTTATCTAACTAATAATAAAGATTAAATAGTCGTGAAAATCTCATTCAGTCAATCTAAATCAGCATATGTAAAAATCACTTCAAATGACTTCTTCTTAGTGAAAAATGGGTGTGAGTCAATTTTTTTGCTATAGATCCCTCTTTTGTATTTTTCTTATATGGCATTTGCTTGTTTTATGATGATTGTTTGGAACTTTTACTCCATTAAATTTAGTATCTTGTAACCGCTTAGCTTACTTATGAAATGCTTGCTTACAAAGAAAAATAATAATAATAATTCAGAAAAACTTGTCAACCGGCGTTAAGTACTGAAAATGTTGTTGCACTGAAATCGGATAGCCATCCAAAGAAAATAACATTGGTTCTTCCTATCCGCAATGCTTTCCCAACGCAGGAGCCACGAACCACATGACAGCCCAAAGTCTTGGCAGCCGAACTGAACCGCTTACAATGATGCACCAAAGATGCCGACTTTAATCAAAAGTCTTCTCTTTGAAGAACACTTATCTGATTTTTTTGGCATCTATTTTTAGAAAGAATAACTTGGTTTGATGTACATAGCTGCATTGATAGCTCCTCTCTCGAGCTCTCTAGCCTGCTCAAATGGACTTGCTGTCATGTAAAGAAAAGTGATGTGCATGCATTGAAAGAAACCAAACTGTTCTGGAAAAGCATACCAGAAACAGAGTATATACGTATATTTATATCAGAGTAATAACATTCGGATGAAAACAAACCTTAGAGAATCTAAGGTTGTTTCAAAGAGATAAGCATGTAGTTACAAAGAGATAAGCATGTAAATATAGATTACAAACATTCAAATATAGGATAGATCCGTTAGAGATTAACACGGAAAGGAAGTTCACTGGTTTGACGTAAACGCAGCTCACTGACTTGTCTTTAAGTTTTCTTGAATATTTGAATGATCATTATCATTATCACTAACATTCCCCCGCAAACTGGCGGGAAGATTGGAGATAGCCAGTTTGTCACGAAGGAAACAAAATCGATCAGCTGTGTGCCCTTTGGTGAAAATATCTGCAGGTTGAATAGAAGTTGAAATATGCTTCAAAATGATGTCTCGGTGTGCCACTTTCTCACGCACAAAATGGTAGTCCACTTCGATATGCTTAGAACGTGCATGAAAAATAGGATTGGAGGCAAGTGCAAGAGCACTAATGTTATCACACCAGATAACAGGAGGAGAAGCAAGAGAAATTCTCAGTTCACATAACAGCATACGCAGCCAATACACTTCAGCTGTAACTAGAGCCAGACATCTATATTCGGCTTCAGTGCTTGATTTAGAAACTACTGGTTGTTTCTTTGCCGACCATGAGATAAGATTGGGACCAACAAAAACTCCATAGCCACACGTTGAACGTCTGTCATCGGGATCACCAGCCCAATCCGAGTCACAGTATGCGTTAATGGAAAAGGAACCAGGTCTGTAAAAGAGGCCAAAGTCCAGAGTATTCTTCAGATAACGTAGGACACGCTTGGCTGCTGTCCAATGAGCTGTAGTTGGAGCTTGCATATGTTGGCAAAGTTGATTCACGGAGTAAGCAATATCTGGGCGAGTGAGAGTTACATATTGTAAGGCACCAACTGTGTGACGATATTCGGAAGGATCAAGCAGGGGGTCTCCATCAAATTTGGATAGTTTAGTACCCGAAACACATGGGGCACGATAGGGACGTATGCCAATTAGATTGACACGATCTAAAAGATCAATAATGTATCTGGTCTGCCGAAGATGTAAACCAGAGGAATCACGAGTAGCTTCAATACCCAGGAAGTATGATAACTGCCCAAGGTCCTTCATAGCAAAGTCCAGCTGAAGATTAGAAATAAGCTCATCAATAAACGACCGAACATTAGATGTCACGAGAATGTCGTCCACGTAAACTAGTAGGAACGCATGTGTAGAATCACGGTGATAGATGAACAAAGAGGGATCAACCTGAGAGCTTACAAAGCCGAGAGATAAAAGGGCAGTGGATAAGCGATTAAACCAAGCCCGAGGGGCTTGTTTTAATCCGTAAATAGATTTGTGCAACTTACACACAAACTGTGGATTGGTGGGATCTTCAAAACCTTTAGGTTGAGCCATATAAACTTCCTCATCCAAAATTCCGTGAAGAAAGGCATTGGACACGTCTAGTTGCCGAATATCCCAATTAAACGAGACAGCAAGAGCAAGTATCATGCGAACTGTGGATGGTTTAATAACTGGACTGAATGTGTCAAAGAAATCAATACCACTACGCTGGAGATAACCAACTGCAACAAGCCGTGCTTTGAGTCTTTCAATACTCCCATCTGGTCGGCGTTTGGATTTAAAAACCCATTTACTTGGAACAACATTTTTGCCTGGTGGACGAGGACATAAAGTCCATGTTTCATTCTGCAACAAAGCTTGGAATTCACACTCCATAGCTGAATGCCATTCAGGTATAGCGGCAGCTTGAGCATAGGAACGGGGCTCGGAAATAATCACACCTGCATGCAAAGCTCGAAGAGGGTGACGTGTGGAGTAGTAGAGATGAAAATCTGGGTATGTACGAGGCTTAAGAGTACCAGTTTTTGATCTAGTGACAACGTGATAGGAAGGGGCTGAACTAGTAGAAGCAGTAGGTGGGGACTCAAGGATGTTGCTAGGAGAAACAGGAGGGTCAATGTCTGGTGAAGTGTCTGGTGGAATAGAGAAGTCATGGTTAGGGAGAATTATAGGAGAAGTATGAGGTGGTGAAGAAGAAGAGGATGGAAAAATATGTGAAGGAGAAGACGGAACTAAGGGTGGAGAATTACCTGTCGAGGGAACGCTGCTGCTAGAGTCCATGAGAGAAGATTGTACACGAGCAGGGAACACAGCCTCATCAAAGATCACATTTCTGGAAATATACACACGTCGGGAGGAAGGATCATAGCATCGAAACCCCTTTTGATTAGAACAATAACCAATAAAAATGCATGGTGTGCTACGGTAAGAGAGTTTATGAGGCATATAAGGTCGAAGACACGGAAAGCATTGACAACCAAAGGAACGAAAATAGCTAAAATCGGGAGGAAGATGAAATAGACATTCAAAGGGTGAAGAAAAATTGAGAACTTTTGTGGGCAACCGATTAATGATAAATATGGAAGTTAAGAAAGCATCGACCCAAAATTTCTTAGGTAATCCAGATTGTGCAAGGAGAGTGAGTCCCATTTCGACTATATGACGATGTTTCCTCTCGGCAAGACCATTTTGTTGAGAGGTATGCGGACAAGAGAGCCGATGAAAGATCCCATTATCACTCAAAAATTGTTTAAAAATGGTGGAACAATATTCACCACCATTGTCACTTTGTAATTGCTTAATGGGATAATTAAATTGCTTTTCGACTAGAATTTTGAATTTGACAAACGTCGCATAAACATCAGATTTATTAGAAATGGGATATAACCAACAAAAACGAGTAAAGTCATCAATAAAAATGACATAGTAGAGACAACCACTCAAAGATGGAGTGGAAGTGGACCATACATCGGAATGAATTAATTCTAGAGGAGCAGTTGATTCTCTTGAGGAATCAGAAAATGGTAACTGTTTAGACTTACCTAGTTGACACGACACACAAATAGACTTTTTATTGAATGAATCACTAACAGGTAGAGAATAATTATGAAGAACATTATGCAAAGTAGACGACGAAGGATGTCCCAAACGACAATGCCAAGTGTCGGCAGAGGCCTTGACCCCAACAGTCATGGAGAAAGCATGAAATTTTGAAGATGATAGCTGCTGTAGGTTGATTGGGTACAATCCTCTATCACTGGGCCCTGTCATGAGCGTGTCCCCCGTCTGGAGATCCTTCACAGAAAAATTGGAACCAGTAAGTTCAAATAACACATTATTGTCCTTACAAAATTTATTAATGGAAAGAAGATGGGCAGAGGCTTGAGGGCAATAAGCAACATCTTTTAAAGCAAGAGTAGAGGAAGGCGTTTTAATAGTAGCAGTGCCAGTACGTGAGATTATCAAACCTGCCCCATTACCTACGCCCACAGTATCAGTGCCTTCATAAGGCTGAGAAATTGCCAAATTAGCCGCATCAGAAGTAACATGAATATTCGCACCACTATCAGCATACCATTGATGTTGATTAAGATAGGTGGTATTTGCCTCAGCAACCATAGCAGCCAACTCTGTTGGAGGATGCCTCCCTTGAAAAGCATAGTTCATTCGATTGAAGCAATCTAGTGCCTGGTGATTTTCTCTTTTGCAGATTTGACAAGGTGATCGAGACCGAGATTCATGGGACATAGGTGGAGAAGGTGAGGGTGGCAAGTGAGGTAGAGGCTGCCGAAATGGTGAAGAAGATGGAATTGAGCCAGAAAATTTGGACGTACCTGAAGAGCGAGACCGATTGTTATTGTTACTGCGAGCACCTGGTTTAGAACCAGTTTTGTGGGAATAAAGAGCATAAGAACCAGTCTCGGGTTGAATGGTGTGATTGTGAAATTTCTGCATGAGATCATAGTTGAGCAGCTCGGCATGAAAGTCAGAAAAAGACATGGATTTTTCCTTTGCAAGCAGCATGTATGTTGTGACAAAGGAATGAAAGGAGAAGTTGAGTCCATTGAGCACGGATAAAATCAAGTCAGAATCGTCAACAGGTTTGCCAACTGCTGATAATTCATCGGAGAGAGATTTGACTTCATCCAGAAAACTTTGGCAAGACATGGAGCCTTGCTGAAGAGACTGAAGTTTTCTCTTAATAAGAGAAATCCGAGAAGTGGAAGGTGCAGCAAAACGCGAATTGAGGGCCTGCCAAGCAAGCCGAGATGTTTCCAGACCATAAATAGTGGAAACAATTGAAGGAGAAAGAGATGAGACAATCCAACCAAGCACGGTTTGATCTTTATACTGCCAAACCACATAGGCAGAGTTAAGAACACCTTTGGCGCAGAGCTCATCACTAGAATATTTAGGAGGGCAGGGATCGGAACCTTCAACAATCCCCATCAAGCCATAGCTCCGAAAAAGTGGAATTAATTGGGCACTCCAGGCAAGGAAGTTAGTACCATCAAGTTTGATGGAAATAACTTGTGCTGGAAGGTGAAAAGTAGCGGAAGCATGAGATGAATCAGCCATAGGATCGAGTAAAGCGTGAGCTTTTAAAAAAAACTCTGATACCATGAAAGAAACCAAACTGTTCTGGAAAAGCATACCAGAAACAGAGTATATACGTATATTTATATCAGAGTAATAACATTCGGATGAAAACAAACCTTAGAAAATCTAAGGTTGTTTCAAAGAGATAAGCATGTAGTTACAAAGAGATAAGCATGTAAATATAGATTACAAACATTCAAATATAGGATAGATCCGTTAGAGATTAACACGGAAACGAAGTTTACTGATTTGACGTAAACGCAGCTCACTGATTTGTCTTTAAGTTTTCTTGAATATTTGAATGATCATTATCACTAACATGCATGACAAAGCAGCCTCAGAATGATGGGGTCAAAAGCAACAACGACTTTGGCTTCAAAATATTAATAATTTCTCTAGGACTCATTTGTACGACAAAATAACACGTACAAGCTGCTCCTACTCCGCGTGACGAGCTTTTTCACACACCAAAACTCATTTATGCACACTTAGATAGTCGAAATATTTTATTTCATTTTTTTTATTATTATAATTTTTTTAAATTTTTATATAAAATATAATAAATAATTAAAATGTTTTAAATTTTAAAATAATAATAATATTAAGAATTAATATTCTAATAATATTTTATTTAACATTTATCTAAAACTATCTAAACCGCACCTTATTCAGCTCCTAAGTGAGCTCTAGAATCTTGATATATCCATTAAGAAAAAAATTTTTCATATCTTCACATATTACACATCACACTTTTTTTAATTTTTATTTTATCAAATATGTGGTATATAGATGATAAGTAGAATAATTCAATTATTTTGAAAATAATAAAAAAAGGTATAATGTGTGGGGATGACGAGTAGCAAAACTCATTTTTTAATATAAAATATTTAATTAAATGAGGTAGAGTGTTGCGTCAAGGTTTGAACTCATAACCTCTACTCAGTTACAACGTAAAATTATCACTTGTCGCAAAAGTTTAAACTAACGAGATGAGATGGATTTTATTATTTAATTTATATATTAACAATATAGATTATTAGCACCGCTATATTTATTTTTTTTTGGTATGCTAGTGTGTAAATTCCATGAACTTCATTTGATAAAAAAAAAAAATTAAGACCAACCGTTAAAAATATCAAATTTTTTTTTTTAATGTCATTCTCATATTTATCTTTAAAAAATATACAAAATTTATATACTCTATAACCGCAACCTTTCATATTTTTTTCTTTTTTTCGCAACCGCAGGTATCATTCAACTCTTTTTTTTTTTTTATTCTTTTTATATGTGAAGTCGTTTACCCTTTTTAAGGTTTTAGTGGTATTAGCTCGACGGCTTCAGCGAAATTGACAGCCCTTGACTCGCTCGACCTTTGCCGACCCTCCATGATATGTTCCATTGCAATTCTATTCAGATTCTCATATAATCTACAGCAACTCTCAACTTAGTGCCTGTAATGCAGAAGTAAATTTCGAATTCATTTTTCCCGAGGTTTCTAAGCAACCAAGCAAAGCGATATGCCAATTAACAAGTGCTCTGCAATCGAAGACAGTATCGTTGTAGTGAGATTCCGTGATGCCACGTCCGACCATTCGCGGGTGGTGTGTTTCCTTCCGACACTTCGGATCGGCCCATATTACCACAATGCATGGTCTCGAGGCAGGAGCCAACAATCTTCTCGAGAAGTTGCGTGTGCTCGACACACGCAGCCACCTCTTAGAAGCTCTCTCACTGTTCTACACCCTAGCACCACCTCACTCCCACCAAGTCTATGCCACTCTCTTCCACGCATGTTCTCGCCACCAATGCCTAGAAGAAGGCATATCTTTGCACCGCCACTTGCTATTCTACAGTCCCGCCAACCCGCCTGATCTCTTCGTCACCAACCATCTCATCAACATGTATTCTAAATGTGGCTACTTGAATTATGCTCACTGTCTATTTGATGAAATGCCCAGGAGAAACATTATTTCTTGGACTGCTCTCATTTCTGGATACGCGCAATATGGGCGAGCCGACGAGTGTTTTCGTCTATTTTCAGGAATGTTGGGGGACTGCCGCCCGAATGAGTTTGCGGTGGCAAGTGTACTTAGTTCCTGTGGGGAGCGGGATAAAGACCGTGGTGGGCAGGTACATGCACTTGCGTTGAAAATGTCTTTGGATGCTTGTGTTTACGTTTCGAATGCTCTTGTTACCATGTATTGCAAGAGTTGTGGTCGTGGTGGTGTTTATATTTGTGGTAGGGACGAGGCTTGGAATGTGTTCAAGACCATAGAGTTCCGGAATCTTATTTCTTGGAATTCAATGATTGCAGGATTTCAGTTTCGCGGGCTCGGAGCCCAAGCTATCTGTCTTTTTATGCGAATGCACCGTGAGGGAATGGGGTTTGATCGTGCCACGCTTCTCAGTGTCTTTTCTTCCTTGTGTGGTAGCACTGGGAATGACGTTGATACGAGTCTCATATTTTGTTTTCAGCTGCATTCTCTCGTGATCAAAACTGGGCTTCTCTTAGAAATTGAAGTAAAAACTGCATTGGTTAAATCTTACACGGATCTCCGAGGAGATATTATCGACAGTTATAGGCTGTTCATGGAGACGAGTTGTAGTCGAGATATTGTTTCATGGACTAGTATTATAACGGCATTTGCAGAACGGAATCCAGAAGAAGCTCTGTTCCTGTTCCGTCAGTTGGGACGGGAGGACTTAGCTCCAGATCGGTATACTTTCTCAACTGTCTTGAAAGCTTGTGCGGGCCTTGTGACTGAGCGACATGCCTCAACAGTTCATTCACAATTCATTAAAGCTGGGTTTGAAGGTGACACTGTACTTGCAAATGCCTTGATCCATGCGTATGCTAGGTGTGGCTCCATCGCTTTGTCTGAGAAAGCTTTCAATGAAATTGGGTCTCGTGATTTGGTTTCTTGGAACTCAATGCTAAAGGCATATGCCTTGCATGGGAAAGCTAGAGAAGCGTTGCAACTCTTTTCACAAATGAATGTCAAACCTGATCCTACTACCTTTGTTACCCTGCTCTCAGCTTGCAGCCATGCTGAACTCATAGATGAAGGAATCAAAATATTTGACACTATGTTTGGGAATTATGGCATTGTTCCTCAACTTGATCACTATGCTTGCATGGTAGACATTTTTGGACGAGCTGGGAGAGTTCTTGAGGCTCAAAGAATTATAAATAAAATGCCGATGAAGCCTGATTCTGTAGTTTGGAGTGCACTTCTTGGATCATGTAGGAAACATGGCGAGACAAGGTTAGCCAAGTTAGCAGCAGATAAACTGAAGGAGTTGGAGCCTGGAAATTCAATAAGCTATGTGCAAATGTCGAACATACATTCCTCTGGCAGCAATTTCGATAAGGCTGGCCAAATTAGAAATGAAATGAAAGGCTTTGGTGTGAGAAAAGAGCCCGGATTAAGCTGGGTTGAGATTGGGAATCGGGTGCACGAATTTGCCTCTGGAGGCCGATCTCATCCAGAAAGGGAGGTGATATACAGGCAGCTTAAAGGATTGGTTGGGCAGTTAAAGGCAATGGGTTATGTGCCAGAGACAAGCTTGGCACTGCATGACATAGAAGAGGAGCACAAAGAGGAGCAATTGTACCATCACAGTGAGAAGCTAGCTTTGGCCTTTGCCATAATGAATGAAGGCGGTTTGTGTTGTGGTGGAAAAGTAATAAGAATAAACAAGAACATCAGAATTTGTGTTGATTGCCATAATTTCATGAAGTTAGCGTCAGATCTACTCCAAAAGGAGATTGTTCTCAGAGACTCAAACCGCTTTCATCATTTTAAACATGGATTGTGCTCGTGCCGCGACTACTGGTAGCCGCAACTAGCCTTGCAGACCCAAATCTATGTGGTTTTCACTTGTTTATGCCTGCATGGTTCATCGATTCCATAGGCATTAATGGAAAATAGTCATGTTGTGACTTCATCGATGATAAACTTTGGTTCTTCGAGTGATTAGTCCAAAGTAGGACATGATTGCCGTATCAATTCCATTCTCAGGCCATGAAGTAGCAGAAATCTTGAATGACTATGAGTTCTTGCTGAAGGTTGTTTGTGAAGCATGGTCCTGCTCTCACCCAGATTGCACAACTGTTGGCAATGGTCTTGAGTCTAAAAGTAGCCAATTCTTTGGAGGTGATTTTGGGGAACATTCTTTGTTATGACAGAATTTGATGGGTCCCAATGTAGATCGAGCCTTAGAGATCCTTTGCAAATTCAGATGGGACAATCACAGGATCGAGAGCTAGGAAGAGTAAAGAATCCACTTGGGATGTGTTTAGCAAAAGCCTTGGTAGTTCCTAGCTCTCGATCATGTGATTGCCTTATCTGGAATTTGCAAATAATCTCTAAGGCTCGGTCCACCTTGGGGCCATCAGAATTACTTACAAGACGGCATGCTGCAGCAACATTATATTTGGTACTTCATCTCGAATATTGTTATTTTTAAACAATGTGACATATTTTAAGTAATGTCACGTGCCATTCAAACATCACATAATAGATGTCATTAGTGATGATTAAATTTATTAGGAAGAACATCATCTTACAAGCCCACCTTTATACCATTGCATACAAAAGTAGAAAAAAAAGGTCGCAAATGATTTGATTGCCCATGGGCCAGAGTTTGGAGTGCCATTTGTTCCCGGGCCCTTGAGATTTTCTTATGATAGGAATCAGTGATCACCGTAGAAAAGGTGAGATACCAAAAAAGGAATTTGATAAGAGAATTAATACTTGACGTATTTTCTTCTCTCATGATTTGCTATAGTGAATGATTGTTAAACGAAATAATTCATATCGTTTTAGAGCGTCTAAGTTTTTCGTTCTCTCTTTCAAAAAAGTAAGAGAAATTTAGAATTCACATGAAAAAATTTAAATATTTATGATGGATTCTATCATTGTCAAATAGAACGTGGAGAACTTAGACACCTTGAAATTATATATAGAGTAATATTATATATAATCGTGAAGTGTGTAAGTAAAAGAGTGAGATTTACAATTAAATTTTTTTTTTATGTAAATCTTTTATTTATTTACTTTTTTCAAAATGATTGTACAATACTTAAACATTTACGACTGCAACTATCATTTCTCATGTATATAACATTACTAAATGCTAAATCTTTTATTAAAATTTTTAGAATCTTTCTTCAAATATCTATAGATAAATTCCACCTCAAAATTATTCACAGAGAACTCTGAAATTGATTTGCGATCCTCAACAAAAATTTGCAATATGTTTTTCTGCCGCCAAAGAGAAAACAATGAACTTGTGGTCATCAAGTTTCCAAAGTACACACCACAAAAAATTCCATATAAACAAAAGCACAGCGTGTAAAAGCGGTGCACGTGGCAAAACTGAGTAGGACTGTGGGTCCCAACACTGCACGGAAAAACATTTGTCTTTTTTTCCGGTCATCTAATTCTCGATCAGAGTGATTGATAGATAGAGAGAGACGAAGGAGGAGGGGGAGGAGGACGAGAAGGAGATGACGAGGGGAAAGCAGAAAATCGAAGCGCAGAAACGAAATGCGGAGAAGAATCAGAAGGCAAAGGGATCTCAGCTTGAGGCCAGAGCCGTTGCCCTTAAAGTCACCTGCCCAATCTGTAAGGTATCTTTGGTTCATTCTTATATGTGGAAGTAGAACTTGGTGGATTCGGGAAGAAAATCTGACTTGATTGTTATGGGGTTGGCTTACATTAATTTCATTCAGAGATTGATTTTTTTTATAATTACGAAAAAAGGGATTTCTCCATTTGGCTTTCTAGACAAGGAGAAGATTTTGCTGAAAAGAAAAAAATTAATGGTTGACCTTGTGATTTCGCTTGTACTCTTGTCACCATGTCTTGGGGCCTGCCTCAAATGTTTGTACGGGCATGAAATATGTAAGCTTGAATGGTGAAGTAATGGACCATAAAAGGCGGTAATTAAGACGAAAATTATGTTCGGGCAGTCAAACTTTGGTTGCAATATTTTGCAGTTCATTTTATCAATGTCTTCGTAGAAGTATTCCATTATTATTATTGATTTGCGATACGACCAAGTCAGATCGATGAAATTCCTTTCGAAGAAACAACTCGTTTTAAAAGCTTTTATCGTGGAATCATAAGAAAATGAAAAAAAAAAATTCTGATAGAAGAAAAGTTTTTTCTTTTTGGATCTATCAAAAAAAAAAAATCATTTTCTTATGATTCCAGGATAAAAGCTACTGAAGCAACTGTAGCCCTTGTTCATATGTAAGATGAAAAGTGTAACTAGGGGTAGCCCAACTACACAGGAAATATACAAAAGATAACACCTAATTACAAGTTAGGAACAATAAATGGATATAAGAAAGTCATGAAAACTAGTTAAGCTGTGGCCTTACCAACTTGATTAAGGAAAATGACATTTTCAGATGACAGAAAAATGGAACTCATTGGTTCTTGATGATGGAATATTGTGGGTCATTAGGTTAGGGCAGGATATCTTTTTTTGATGTACAGCTTTTCATTATTAGTCTTTTTTTCTTTTTTTATTGTTTCCTGCCCTGTCTAAAAATCTAAATGGGCACTGGGGATTATTGTGCTCTTCCTTCTGGAAAGTTGTTTAATATGGCATTATCCAAACTGGGCATCTTTCTTACTCATCATAACATATATGGGATAAGGAGTTCACTTGTTTCTCATTTTATTAATTTTGTCTCAGATGTCCTGGACTCAATTCTACACTAGGAGTTCCCCTGGATTATCTTATTCATGGTTTAGGCGGGTGGGGTCGTAAATCTGGGGTTTGCTCCCAAGGTTTGGGTCCGAAGGGCCCTACCTTGGTGAGATTCCACTTCATTAAAAAAATAAGTGCATATTTCATTAATTTCATTGACATTTATACATATCTGTTATAAGCAAGAAAGTCCTACACAGCACACAAAGTTGAAAAATGAAAATGTATCTCTAAAGTTTTCAGAAGTTCCTAAATGTTCTGATTAAAGACAAGTATTTTCTAGAAAGTTTTCGTATGATAAATTTCTAACTGATGAAGCAACTTGCGATGTGGAGACTGAAAGTGAGTCGAAACTTTCAAGTGTGACTCACTTTGAAAGAAAATGGAACACTAACAAGTGCCAAATCATCTTCTCACCATGGTGATTTATCTCAGGGATAAGATAAATTTATAAGAAATTGGTCAAACTTGCTACTCTCACGAAACCAGGCCTACAATATCTGTACCTCGGATCACACTGTCATTGTCATTGCCCTGCAAAAATGCATCGTTGATCTTGGCTACTAGCAGAAAGTTTAAGCATGTTTTCTTTACTGAAGTTTTTTTTCCTAAATATTTTGAGTTCTTCTCAATTTAAGGCTGTTGGTGTTTGATCACTGGGAAGATTTGGCATACCATTAAGGTTCGGTTTGGCACCAAGAAATTCTCATCTCAATCTCAAAATTCTCATCTCATCATTACAACTTTCCCAAATCTCCATATAAAATATGATAATTAATTTAACTTTTTCGTAACTTTTTCAAATCCCAAAACAATAATAATATTTCATCTTAAAACTCAAAATTCTCATCTCACTACTAGACCGAACCTAAATTTTTGCCACATGTACTTAAAGAGTACGATATGTAATGTCCTTAATTGCACTTTAACCATAGTTTTGATTTTTAGTGAAAAACCACCTTTGCATCAAACCAGATATTCTTTTCTTGATGAAACAGGAAATGTTGGTGTTTTCTTAGAAATGGTGATTTGTTTATGGAATGGTAGGTGTTGCTACATTATTAGAGAAATGTGACATTATAGTGTAATCATATGCATCCGCTCCCTCAGTGCTTGTGGTAGTAGCATTATGTTTATAATATATTTATGCAAGTAACATTCACGTATATTTGGAGTTCTTGTTAGTGCTGTTATGATAAGCTATGCTTTTGTGGTGAATTGTATTTTCAGGTGCAACTAGCAAATCAGAACCAACTTGGTGACCACTATGCCTCCAAACATCCAAAGGAAAAGCCTCCAAGTGACTCAAGTTGATTGTATCATTTGTTGGAGAAAAGAGGGCAAAGGTACAAAACTGAAAGAACAAATCAATAAAAGATGCTCTCCATGTGTGCTTCCAGAACTTGTGTGTTAATGAACCAAAAGCATGAAAGTATTTTAGCATATGTTTTCGTAGTGTGGATGTTGACTATGAAATGCCTGAAGCATGATTAGTGCATGTTTCCAGTATCCAGTAGATCCTATTGAATAATATTGACTATAAGCTTGTTCGATCTAGTTAACTCCACATCTGAATATCAATAAGCAACTCTACAGCACTGTAGTCTAATATTATTTTCAGCGGAATGTTGTATCTACACTAAAGCATCCATGTAACTCTGGTCAATGCATTGAAATTGGATCCGCACAGTCCATCTATGTTATTATAAGAGACTGATAATAGGCGGTAATTCTATACCTTTAGGTGGAGAGCAAAGGAAACCATGTTGTCTTGATTGAAAAGCTTTGGCAATATTTTGAGTTGCTGTTACTCAAAGATTTATAGGTTGAAGTAAGAATGTGGTGTGTGTTCATGAGAATAAGTTTCAACATAAAATGAAAAAGGGCAAAGTAGGGGAAGTCCATTTATGTCAGACAACAATGGAGACTAGCTCATGAAGTCCACCAATGGTTGTTATAGCTTGATATGACTCAAGGAAATTTAGAGAACGTCAACTCCACACTTTCATGGTAGCAATGATCAGATTCCTAGGAATCTTCCTGCATTTGGTGGAATCAAACATTGGCATGAATGATAAAATAGGTTTTTAACGAGTATTGCATCTAGAGTAGATGGCACTCGTATACATATTAATTCCCTGTCTATCAACTGCGAGTTGTTGAAACATATTCTTGTCACACTAGAACATCCCTCTTTTTTTATTTTTGGCACCCGGTGTCCAGGAATAACGTTCCGATCATTCTCGGGGGTGCACAGGCCCTCGGCAAAGAATTTCTTGCAAGTGCAGCTCAGGTAATTTAAGGAGAAAATTTCTCAATCCGATTGTTCCTAGAAATTGTTTACACCCAAAGGGATTTGAACCTTAGACATGGGGGAGCATACCCCGAAGTCTAAGGCTTTTACCACTTGAGCCAATCCATAGGGACATCCCTCTTGCTAATGCTCTCTTGTTACTTAAGAGTGGAATTCTAGAAAGAGCTAGCGTGTCTCTCCTCTCTGCCAACTTTCAAACCCTGACCATTGGAGCAACACTATGATACAAGGAATGTTAGATTGAAAGGGCTAGCCTAGTAAATATAAAATGTCCGTTTCTACGTCTACGAGTATTGTGTGTATTTAGTCGGGAACTTGTTCTGAGAACTCAGTTGCCAATAAAAAAAACTAATAATAAAGGGGAAAATGGTATGTATATATTATATACTTAACTCACTCTTATCTTACTACTGTTGACATGAAATTTTCTATCAACCCTTGATTAAAAAAAATTATAACGAGTTAATCCAAATTAATAGGCAGTTATATAGCATAGGAGTTAAATCCAATAGTATACAAAAAAGAGTAATGTTAGATATAATTGTAGTGCAAAATTCATTTAAAAAAGAGTATGATTTACTATTAAAAAATTAATTTTTTATGTAGATCTCGTATTTACCGTACTAAGATTTACAAAAGGACAACTGTCGACATCCCTCTGCCCTCTCACTTTAATATTTTCCGAAAAGGGTAGAGGTTCAAAACAAAAATAAGGAGCAAGTTGGAACAATCCAAAATTGAAAAGAGGGATCTTACTAGTCGGGACAAAAGCTAAGATAAAAACAGTGTGCTCGATCATTTTCCAACCATCCATCCCTTTTTGGTAATCAATCCCACTTTTACAGTTTTATTAATAAAAAATTTATATACAGTTATTTTTATATATTTTATTGATGTGATTAATTATATATTTAAAAAATTAATATAACTAATTATATTAATATAATGTATAAAAAATATATAAAAATAATTATGTATAGCATTACTTCCAATTAAGCCCAGGTAACAGAAAGAGAACTTGTAATTCGGAGAGGCCCAAGAAAGTTTCATATCAATGCGATCGATGATTTAACCATCCCAACAAATTAAATGGATTTGATAAAAGAAAGCAATTAAATGAAAGAAAGTAGAAAGCATCTTTAACTGATAAATAAAATAAGGGCGGTGCTACACACACAGCTGGGAGCGGGACTCCTGCTAATTATAATATATATATATATTATATATTATATATATATTTAATATAATATAGGATTATTAATAAATAAATGCATGAATTGCGGAAAATAAGGGCAGGCGGTACAACCGTCCATAATGCATGAGTAATCAGAAACGACAATATAAGATAAAATTAACTTTATTGAAAACATAGTACTTACAAGGAGATTAATTCTCAAAGGATTGAAAGGCAGGAGACATGAAAGAAGTTTACAAGAGAGAGGTTTTTAGAGTGACGGGAGAGAAGGACTGGGAATGGCTTCAGATGAGAGTTTCTGAATGCCCTTCCTTACAAACATCTTATCTATTTATAGGCAACGAAAAGGTAACTTTCAATAATATTCCTGACATGTACAGTGACACTACTGACTCATACACAGTAAATAGGCGGCTACATTTATTAAACATGGGCGGCTACACAGTAAATGGACAGCTGGACGATTACGGGCATCTTGAACAGTGTTCTGGACAATAATTACATAATCTGAGGGTCATAATTTACCAGTTCCAATTCGAACGGATCTTGAGAATCCATTAAATGTGAGGGATAATATGGAGAATTTTCATGCGAATGAGAAGCCTGTTGAGAAGGAGAGGCCTGTTGAGAGGGAGAGGCCTGTTGTAATGGCGATGTTTGCTGTGCTGGAGATAATCTGACTTGATGGTCTTCTTCTTCATCACTGTCTGAGACTTGTGACATTGCCTCAGCTAATTTTTTCAAATCCTTTTTATTGGTAATAGTTGCTAATTGAGCTTGAAATCTGCTTTTCTGAACTAGAACTTCAGGAGCCTTGGTAATCTTTGAGAACATTTTTACAACATGATCATAATTGTACTTTTCCCACCATTTTACAGAAACTTGACGGGCTAAGAACATAATGTTTTTAAGAGAAGGATGTGGTTTAATGACATATTCCCACTTCATAATCCAATTTAATTTGGTTTTAAGAAAGAAAAGGAGAAGTGGTGGACAGTGTGATAATGAAGGTGGATATTCATTTTGTAATGTGAAAGTCTGAAGACTCTCCTGAAGAGGTGGAGGAAGTATAAGAGATTCTGGTCCAAACTGATCCCACCATAATAAGAACCATCGTGGCAGACTTTTAATTTCCTGTAATTTGTCAAAATGGAGAAACCAGGAATGACGCAAATTTTTGTTTTGTCTTAAAAATGTCTTGTTCCATGCTTGCTGGTAATCATAATAATCGAAGTAAGGAGGATCATATGGCTGAGAAAATTTTCTTGTCAAGTATGGACTTTTTCCCCATTGTTCAAGGGTAAGAACCTGCTTAATAGTAACTTTGTGGAATGCAATAATCGGAGTTGCAGGTGGAGAAGGTTGAGATTGTAGAGAGCAGGGAATTTCAGAAATAATAATGGAATCTGTGTCCACCAAAATAAATTCATAAAAATTCTGAGTCTTAGTAATATTTTGGGGAACATAATGCCAATCTGGTAACAAAAAAGCATCGAGCAATTTTTGTGGTTCAGAAAGATGTTGTAATTCTGATTCGATTGGAAAGACAGGATGCCAATGGGATTTGAAGATAATCGGTGTGGCAGAAGGCTGAGATAATAGTGGAGGATTGATAATTTGGGAAGGACTAGAACCAGAGGAAGAAGAAGAAACAGCTTTTGAATATGTAGGTAATTTAGAAGAGGATAATGGAGAAAATGGATTATAGGTTGGTCTAATATTTTGTGGTAATGTCCCTAATACTGTATAGGGTTTTGGTGTAACAGAAGGACAGGGTGAAGAGTAAGGAGGAGAAGGTGGTTTGGCATAGGATGATTTGGATTTCACTCTGGACTTTGAGGTAGACATGATTTTCCCTGTAAGAATTCTCGGGATAAAAAATCAGGAAGAGAATTAGAATCTCCTTTAATATGTTCAATATCAAAATCAAAAATACTTAAAATAGCTTGCCATCTTGCAAATATTTGTTTGGCAGCCAAGTTTTTAACATCTTTAATTAAAACTTCCTTGGCTGATTTACAATCAATTCTAAGTAAAAACTTTTGATTTAAAAGATCATCTTGAAATTTAGAAATGCATAATACAATGGCTAAAATTTCTTTTTTAATAGTACTATAATTCTTTTGTGCAGGATTCCAGCATCCTGAATGGAATCTAATAATCTGTTCCTTTTCACTTGATAATTTTTGTTTCAAAATTCCTCCATAACCAAGATCAGAGGCATCTGTTTCAACAATTTTAAAAGCATTGGGAGATGGTAATCCTAAACATGGTAATTTTTTAACATGAGCTTTTATTTGTTTTACAATATTTGTATGTTCTTCTGTCCATGGAGGTGGGTTCTTTTTTAATCTTTTAAATAATGGTTTACATAATGGTCTTAATGCTTGATAAAAGTCAGCAACATAATTTAAACTTCCTAAGAATCTTTGTAATTGTTGCTTATCTTTTATTTCATCAGGGAATTTATTGGCAAATTCTATAGCCCTACTTATTGGAGTAATGGTTCCTTGATAAATATCATGTCCAAGGAATCTAATCTTGTCTTGGAATAATTTAATTTTGGATGATGAGACTACTAATCCATTTTGTTTAATTATCTGGACAAAAGTATTTAAATGTTTCCAATGTTGTTCAATTGATGAAGAGAATATTAAAACATCATCTATATAGACTATAGAAAAATGAGTGAATGGAGTAAATATTTCATTCATAATATTTTGAAATTCACTAGGAGCATTTTTTAATCCAAAAGGCATAACGTTCCATTCATAATGTCCAAATGGGACTGTAAATGCAGTTTTATACCTATCTTTTTCAGCAATCTGGATTTGCCAAAATCCGCTTTTCATGTCAAATTTTGAAAATATAGTGGCATCATAAAGTCGTGATAATAAATCTTTTTTATTAGGAATAGGATACCTAATCCATTGTAAAACTTTATTTAATGGTTTGTAATTTATAACTAATCTGGGAACACCTCTTTCTAATTCTGCTTGCTTTTGTACATAAAAAGCAGCACAACTCCATGGTGACTTACTTTTTCTAATGAGTCCTTTAGATAATAAATCATTAATCTCTTGTTTACAAAATTCTAATAATTCCTTATTCATCTGAATAGGTCTAGCTTTAGTAGGAATATTCTTTTCAGAAAATTCTTTTTCATAGGGTAATTCAACTATATGTTGTTTTCTATTCCAAAAAGCATTAGGTAAATTAGAACACACTTCTTTTTCAATTATATTTTTGAAATTATTAATTTTTTGAATTAATAAAGGATCTTTTAATTGCTCTTCAATTCTTTTATATTTTAATTCTTGTTTTAAGAAATTTATTTGTTTTTCTTTTCTTTTGATCTTAACTTTTGTTAAAAAGTTAATTTCTTTGATTAATGAGGCTTCTTTTAAAGAGTTAATTTCTCTAGAGACTGGAGGAAATAGAAATTTAAATTGAATTTCTTTCCCTAATACCTTAGTAGAAATTCCTTCTTCTGTTACGGAAAAAGGGTAAAGTAAAGCAAGAAATGGGTTTCCTAATATTACTCTGGTGTTGATATTTTTTACTAGAATGAATGTTGTTTTAAAACAAATTCCACCATTACATATATGTGCATTTGATAATTTATAATTTATATTTAATTTTGCTCCATTAGCTTGAGATAATGTTTCTTTTGTTTTTTCAAAATATTTAGAAGGTATTATTCCTTCTTGTATACAGTTTAAATCTGCACCTGTATCTAATAAAGCAATTGTAGAGAAGGAAAAATCTTCATTTATAGAAATGGTTACTTCAGTATACCATTTTTGGAAATTCATTTTGTTAAGTATATTTATAAAATTATCTGATTCTTCTTTAGTAATTTTTGTTGAGCATTCTCCTTGTTCCTTTTTAGGGGTGTCATTATTTTTATCTATTTTTAATAATATTATTTCTTGCAATAACTGTTCATTAGAAACTTCGAGTTTATTATTGGATGCTTTTAAATTTCTAATTTCTTTCTTTATTTCATTAATTTCTTGTTGTAAGTCTTTTAAAGTAACATTTTGTTTATCTGTTTGAAATCTATTTACTATTTCTAAGAAATCATATGTTGAAGGATTTGAATTAGGTTGAAAAGATTTAGAGTCTGTAAAAGTATCTTTTAATTTTTCTAAATATTCTTTCCTTTCTTGTGGATTATTAATTTTATCTATTAATTCTAATATAATATTTTCATGTGATGATAATACATTAATAGTTTTGTTACAGATACAATTGTTCTTATCTAGACAATTACAAACATGAATTTCATTTTCTTCTGATTCATTATCTGAAGATTGTTCTGAAAAGCTTGAATCTTTTAATTGATAAATTTCATCTTCTTCTGTAGAAATTTCATCTTCTTCACTGGATTGTATAAAAATATTTAGTAATTTTTCTTTTAATTCTTCAGATATTTCTAATTCGTTAATTTCTTTTTTGACTCTACAATTTGATGCATAATGTCCAACTTTTCCACATTTATAACAAACAATCTGTTTTTTCTTTTTATTAAATTTTTTTGTATTCTTTACTGGTTTCTTATATACTTGCTTTTCTGTTGGTTTTTCTATTGGCTTTTTGTAAGATTTTTTATATTTTCTTCTCTTAGTTGGATAAGTCTTATAATTTGTTTTTACTTTTTTACGTCTTGTAGAAGGAGCTAATAATGGAGAGTAACCAAACTGTTCACAAAAGGTACCTAATTCTTTTGTAGCAAATTTCTTTTCTTTTTCTAATTGCTTTTTTAATCTTAAATCATTACACATAATCAGACCAGTTCTATTAATAGAAGATATTATGTCTCCATATGTGAGATTAACAAAATCAATAGTACCATCTGATTTTACTAAAGATTCTCGTACCTTTTGGGCGAAGTAATATGGAAGTCCGGCTATGAACTTTTCCTTCCAGTATGGTTGTTGACAATCATCTCTGATCATAACTTTAGTTAGAAAAACATCTTTATACCATCTAAAATCAGATAATTGAGGACATCTTAAATTAATTAATAAATCACTAGTTCTTTCTTTAAATTGAAAAGGATCTCCTACAAAATGCTTTGTTAATATAAATATTAGAGTATTAACAGCATCTTCTATAGGTTGACCATCTTCCGTCTTAATCTGTTGCATATTTTCATCATGTTTGTAAGCATTTAATATTGCTAATCTTTGTTCTTGTGTAAGATAATGATCCCACCAGCCTTTTAGTTGGCCAGTGAAACCTGTAACCAGAACATGTGCTACATGATGATCTGACCGCCTACTGGCTTTGTAAACATTTGCTACCATAATCATTTCTTGAAAATGATTTAATATTTCATATTCAGATAATCCATCTATATTCCATTCATATAATGCATCTGGTGCAAAAGCAGATCGCACTATATGTTCTCTTTCCTCGAATTGTATATCCGGAGGGGTAGGCCTTGGATACCAATTGCGAGTAATAGAAGTATGCTTAGCAGAATTTCTGGAAAGATCTAAATTTCGATGATCACTTCTAATCTTATTTATTTGTAATTCTTTAAATTGATTTTCAATAGTATTTATTTCAGAGTCAGATATTTCAGGTGAATCTATTTTGTTTAATACATTAATATGAGGTTGTTTTGAAGTGGATGCATTATTATTATCAAGATTTAATTTTTCTAATTTACTAGAAATTTGTTCTAGTAAATCATCTTTGGCCTTAGTGAAACTAGTTTTTAAATGAGCAGGTATTTCATGAGGAATGAATAAAGGAATTTCTTTAGCTTCTTTAGCAGGAGTTTTAATAGGAGATATTGTGTTTTCAATTCTTTCTAATTGTTTACTCATGGTTTTTAAATATAAATTAGTATAATTATTTTGTTGTATTATATTATCAATATTTTTAGTTTCTGGAGAAGTTAACCTCTTTATTGGTGATGCTAGTATTTGTGTATTTCTTTGATTATACCTAATAGCTTCAAAAGGAGGATATTCCTCATAAATAATTTGATTATTTTCTGCTTTAGTCCATTGATTAGTAGTTCTATTTATAGTCGATAATTGATTTGATTTATATATTTCAAACCATGTGAAGAAGGGTATATTAGTCTGTATGCTTTCCAAATATTCATAATATTTTATTTGGATATATTCTCTTTCTAATTTTGAGAAAGTTGAGAAAAATATAAATCTTTTTTGTTTATTTTCTTCTTTCATATAATCTTGTTTAAGATATTCTTTATTAATTTTAAATTCTTCTTTGCTTAGGGTAAATATTTGGGCATCATCTCCAACCACTTGTGAATATGTCGGAGAAGAAGGTTCTTTATTCTGATGGGGACTAGAGGAAGATGCTAAGTCAGGGTGATTGACTGAATATATTGGTGTATCTATAATATTGCCAGGAATAACTCCTTGTACTTGGGTATCTAGATTTCGAGATTTATTTCTAGAGATTGAAGTAATTGCAGATCTATTGTCAAAGTTTAGTGACCTATTTCTACTCATTGTAGATCGTGGTGTATGGTAACTGGATGGTGCCTGGGATGAATAATTTGAAAATGATTTCCTAAAAGGTTGAAAGGCAATTTGGACTGTTCCGTCCTGGTTTTGATCTATATATTCTAAATCATTTACAGAATCATTTTCTACTCTTGGTGATGGAATAATATTTTCTAATTTCCATTCATTAGGGAGAGAAATCTGATTCCAATTAATCTGTTTAGGAATTTGTATACTAGAATTTGGTGTACTAGATTGTAATAATAATGTATAGCCCTTCGGGCTAGTAATAAGAGCTTGTGGCTCTAATGTTGTTTTCATTAATTTATAATGGATTCTATATACTACAGTTAAAGGTTGTGATCCTTTCATCATATTATAACCATTTGTTTTAATATTTAATGTTAAGGCATGTAATATATTAGTATCATATAATGAAAGTGAGTAATTAGGATAACAATTAAAATATACTGGACCTTGGAATAGGCTAGATTCAACCATGCCAAGTAATGAATCATGAAAATTATAATGTCTTCCATCTCTTAAACAGAGTAATACCGAAGCATTTAATCCATTTCTAGTAAGTGGTTTTACAGCCACTTGTACTAATCCTATATGTATAAATGAATATTTTTGTTCCTTATGGTGTTTAATCGCTTCTTTTGTTAATAATTGTAATGATTCATAATCATTATTTAGGCTAATAGTTTTCTCTACTGTTTTAATTGTATAATTTGTAAGAAATGATAATTTTGAAAAAGTTGATTGTTTATATATTAGATTTTTGGGTACATTAGGAATTGTCCAATCTTGTAAATTTCTTTCTAGTTCTGTTATACTATAATCTTCTTGGTTTATATTTTCAGTTTCTAAAGGTACTTCTATATTAGATGTTTCTGGTTTGAATAAAGAATTCATTGAGACAGAATTTTATACAAAGATTTCCTATATAAAAGAGAAATAAGTAGATCAAGACCTTGAGGGAACACCACCGGGACCACCCTTAAAGCCTTCTTGGCATAAGCGGGTTGACCAACGGATTTTCATGGCTTACCAACACAAGATTCTCAATATACTCTATTTTCTTTTATGTAGGTTGTAGTTGATAAAAGTCTGTATCAGTGAATTTTTACTCTTTTTTTTTTTTTTTTTTTTTTTTTTTTTTTTTTTTTTTACAAAGCAAGAACACTTAAATGATTTCTTACACTTTTAATTTCTGATATTAAGAACTTACAATGATCTTCTAATTCTTCTATTGCAGCTTGTCTACTTCTATATACGTGATATCTTTCCATCATTGAGCAATAATCTAATGTCATTAATAATTGCTTTTCTTTAAGGGATTTTATTCTTTCTTTTAATTGATTTAATTCAAGTCTCAAGTTGTATTCTAAACAGTTTAATTCATAACGATCACGAAAACCAATATTATGTGCGTAATAATTCATCATGAAATTAAACATAAACAAAATAAGAAAGCAATAAAATAACACAATAATAAAATAACACAATAATAATATAATACAATAACCGTTGGCTCTGATACCAACTATGTATACCAGGATATATATATATAATATATAATATATTAATATAATATAGGAATATTAATAAATAGATGCATGAATTGCGGAAAATAAGGGCAGGCGGTACAACCGTCCATAATGCATGAGTATCAGAGCCAACGGTTATTGTATTATATTATTATTGTGTTATTTTATTATTGTGTTATTTTATTGCTTTCTTATTTTGTTTATGTTTAATTTCATGATGAATTATTACGCACATAATATTGGTTTTCGTGATCGTTATGAATTAAACTGTTTAGAATACAACTTGAGACTTGAATTAAATCAATTAAAAGAAAGAATAAAATCCCTTAAAGAAAAGCAATTATTAATGACATTAGATTATTGCTCAATGATGGAAAGATATCACGTATATAGAAGTAGACAAGCTGCAATAGAAGAATTAGAAGATCATTGTAAGTTCTTAATATCAGAAATTAAAAGTGTAAGAAATCATTTAAGTGTTCTTGCTTTGTAAAAAAAAAAAAAAAAAAAAGAAAAAATTCACTGATACAGACTTTTATCAACTACAACCTACATAAAAGAAAATAGAGTATATTGAGAATCTTGTGTTGGTAAGCCATGAAAATCCGTTGGTCAACCCGCTTATGCCAAGAAGGCTTTAAGGGTGGTCCCGGTGGTGTTCCCTCAAGGTCTTGATCTACTTATTTCTCTTTTATATAGGAAATCTTTGTATAAAATTCTGTCTCAATGAATTCTTTATTCAAACCAGAAACATCTAATATAGAAGTACCTTTAGAAACTGAAAATATAAACCAAGAAGATTATAGTATAACAGAACTAGAAAGAAATTTACAAGATTGGACAATTCCTAATGTACCCAAAAATCTAATATATAAACAATCAACTTTTTCAAAATTATCATTTCTTACAAATTATACAATTAAAACAGTAGAGAAAACTATTAGCCTAAATAATGATTATGAATCATTACAATTATTAACAAAAGAAGCGATTAAACACCATAAGGAACAAAAATATTCATTTATACATATAGGATTAGTACAAGTGGCTGTAAAACCACTTACTAGAAATGGATTAAATGCTTCGGTATTACTCTGTTTAAGAGATGGAAGACATTATAATTTTCATGATTCATTACTTGGCATGGTTGAATCTAGCCTATTCCAAGGTCCAGTATATTTTAATTGTTATCCTAATTACTCACTTTCATTATATGATACTAATATATTACATGCCTTAACATTAAATATTAAAACAAATGGTTATAATATGATGAAAGGATCACAACCTTTAACTGTAGTATATAGAATCCATTATAAATTAATGAAAACAACATTAGAGCCACAAGCTCTTATTACTAGCCCGAAGGGCTATACATTATTATTACAATCTAGTACACCAAATTCTAGTATACAAATTCCTAAACAGATTAATTGGAATCAGATTTCTCTCCCTAATGAATGGAAATTAGAAAATATTATTCCATCACCAAGAGTAGAAAATGATTCTGTAAATGATTTAGAATATATAGATCAAAACCAGGACGGAACAGTCCAAATTGCCTTTCAACCTTTTAGGAAATCATTTTCAAATTATTCATCCCAGGCACCATCCAGTTACCATACACCACGATCTACAATGAGTAGAAATAGGTCACTAAACTTTGACAATAGATCTGCAATTACTTCAATCTCTAGAAATAAATCTCGAAATCTAGATACCCAAGTACAAGGAGTTATTCCTGGCAATATTATAGATACACCAATATATTCAGTCAATCACCCTGACTTAGCATCTTCCTCTAGTCCCCATCAGAATAAAGAACCTTCTTCTCCGACATATTCACAAGTGGTTGGAGATGATGCCCAAATATTTACCCTAAGCAAAGAAGAATTTAAAATTAATAAAGAATATCTTAAACAAGATTATATGAAAGAAGAAAATAAACAAAAAAGATTTATATTTTTCTCAACTTTCTCAAAATTAGAAAGAGAATATATCCAAATAAAATATTATGAATATTTGGAAAGCATACAGACTAATATACCCTTCTTCACATGGTTTGAAATATATAAATCAAATCAATTATCGACTATAAATAGAACTACTAATCAATGGACTAAAGCAGAAAATAATCAAATTATTTATGAGGAATATCCTCCTTTTGAAGCTATTAGGTATAATCAAAGAAATACACAAATACTAGCATCACCAATAAAGAGGTTAACTTCTCCAGAAACTAAAAATATTGATAATATAATACAACAAAATAATTATACTAATTTATATTTAAAAACCATGAGTAAACAATTAGAAAGAATTGAAAACACAATATCTCCTATTAAAACTCCTGCTAAAGAAGCTAAAGAAATTCCTTTATTCATTCCTCATGAAATACCTGCTCATTTAAAAACTAGTTTCACTAAGGCCAAAGATGATTTACTAGAACAAATTTCTAGTAAATTAGAAAAATTAAATCTTGATAATAATAATGCATCCACTTCAAAACAACCTCATATTAATGTATTAAACAAAATAGATTCACCTGAAATATCTGACTCTGAAATAAATACTATTGAAAATCAATTTAAAGAATTACAAATAAATAAGATTAGAAGTGATCATCGAAATTTAGATCTTTCCAGAAATTCTGCTAAGCATACTTCTATTACTCGCAATTGGTATCCAAGGCCTACCCCTCCGGATATACAATTCGAGGAAAGAGAACATATAGTGCGATCTGCTTTTGCACCAGATGCATTATATGAATGGAATATAGATGGATTATCTGAATATGAAATATTAAATCATTTTCAAGAAATGATTATGGTAGCAAATGTTTACAAAGCCAGTAGGCGGTCAGATCATCATGTAGCACATGTTCTGGTTACAGGTTTCACTGGCCAACTAAAAGGCTGGTGGGATCATTATCTTACACAAGAACAAAGATTAGCAATATTAAATGCTTACAAACATGATGAAAATATGCAACAGATTAAGACGGAAGATGGTCAACCTATAGAAGATGCTGTTAATACTCTAATATTTATATTAACAAAGCATTTTGTAGGAGATCCTTTTCAATTTAAAGAAAGAACTAGTGATTTATTAATTAATTTAAGATGTCCTCAATTATCTGATTTTAGATGGTATAAAGATGTTTTTCTAACTAAAGTTATGATCAGAGATGATTGTCAACAACCATACTGGAAGGAAAAGTTCATAGCCGGACTTCCATATTACTTCGCCCAAAAGGTACGAGAATCTTTAGTAAAATCAGATGGTACTATTGATTTTGTTAATCTCACATATGGAGACATAATATCTTCTATTAATAGAACTGGTCTGATTATGTGTAATGATTTAAGATTAAAAAAGCAATTAGAAAAAGAAAAGAAATTTGCTACAAAAGAATTAGGTACCTTTTGTGAACAGTTTGGTTACTCTCCATTATTAGCTCCTTCTACAAGACGTAAAAAAGTAAAAAGAAATTATAAGACTTATCCAACTAAGAGAAGAAAATATAAAAAATCTTACAAAAAGCCAATAGAAAAACCAACAGAAAAGCAAGTATATAAGAAACCAGTAAAGAATACAAAAAAATTTAATAAAAAGAAAAAACAGATTGTTTGTTATAAATGTGGAAAAGTTGGACATTATGCATCAAATTGTAGAGTCAAAAAAGAAATTAACGAATTAGAAATATCTGAAGAATTAAAAGAAAAATTACTAAATATTTTTATACAATCCAGTGAAGAAGATGAAATTTCTACAGAAGAAGATGAAATTTATCAATTAAAAGATTCAAGCTTTTCAGAACAATCTTCAGATAATGAATCAGAAGAAAATGAAATTCATGTTTGTAATTGTCTAGATAAGAACAATTGTATCTGTAACAAAACTATTAATGTATTATCATCACATGAAAATATTATATTAGAATTAATAGATAAAATTAATAATCCACAAGAAAGGAAAGAATATTTAGAAAAATTAAAAGATACTTTTACAGACTCTAAATCTTTTCAACCTAATTCAAATCCTTCAACATATGATTTCTTAGAAATAGTAAATAGATTTCAAACAGATAAACAAAATGTTACTTTAAAAGACTTACAACAAGAAATTAATGAAATAAAGAAAGAAATTAGAAATTTAAAAGCATCCAATAATAAACTCGAAGTTTCTAATGAACAGTTATTGCAAGAAATAATATTATTAAAAATAGATAAAAATAATGACACCCCTAAAAAGGAACAAGGAGAATGCTCAACAAAAATTACTAAAGAAGAATCAGATAATTTTATAAATATACTTAACAAAATGAATTTCCAAAAATGGTATACTGAAGTAACCATTTCTATAAATGAAGATTTTTCCTTCTCTACAATTGCTTTATTAGATACAGGTGCAGATTTAAACTGTATACAAGAAGGAATAATACCTTCTAAATATTTTGAAAAAACAAAAGAAACATTATCTCAAGCTAATGGAGCAAAATTAAATATAAATTATAAATTATCAAATGCACATATATGTAATGGTGGAATTTGTTTTAAAACAACATTCATTCTAGTAAAAAATATCAACACCAGAGTAATATTAGGAAACCCATTTCTTGCTTTACTTTACCCTTTTTCCGTAACAGAAGAAGGAATTTCTACTAAGGTATTAGGGAAAGAAATTCAATTTAAATTTCTATTTCCTCCAGTCTCTAGAGAAATTAACTCTTTAAAAGAAGCCTCATTAATCAAAGAAATTAACTTTTTAACAAAAGTTAAGATCAAAAGAAAAGAAAAACAAATAAATTTCTTAAAACAAGAATTAAAATATAAAAGAATTGAAGAGCAATTAAAAGATCCTTTATTAATTCAAAAAATTAATAATTTCAAAAATATAATTGAAAAAGAAGTGTGTTCTAATTTACCTAATGCTTTTTGGAATAGAAAACAACATATAGTTGAATTACCCTATGAAAAAGAATTTTCTGAAAAGAATATTCCTACTAAAGCTAGACCTATTCAGATGAATAAGGAATTATTAGAATTTTGTAAACAAGAGATTAATGATTTATTATCTAAAGGACTCATTAGAAAAAGTAAGTCACCATGGAGTTGTGCTGCTTTTTATGTACAAAAGCAAGCAGAATTAGAAAGAGGTGTTCCCAGATTAGTTATAAATTACAAACCATTAAATAAAGTTTTACAATGGATTAGGTATCCTATTCCTAATAAAAAAGATTTATTATCACGACTTTATGATGCCACTATATTTTCAAAATTTGACATGAAAAGCGGATTTTGGCAAATCCAGATTGCTGAAAAAGATAGGTATAAAACTGCATTTACAGTCCCATTTGGACATTATGAATGGAACGTTATGCCTTTTGGATTAAAAAATGCTCCTAGTGAATTTCAAAATATTATGAATGAAATATTTACTCCATTCACTCATTTTTCTATAGTCTATATAGATGATGTTTTAATATTCTCTTCATCAATTGAACAACATTGGAAACATTTAAATACTTTTGTCCAGATAATTAAACAAAATGGATTAGTAGTCTCATCATCCAAAATTAAATTATTCCAAGACAAGATTAGATTCCTTGGACATGATATTTATCAAGGAACCATTACTCCAATAAGTAGGGCTATAGAATTTGCCAATAAATTCCCTGATGAAATAAAAGATAAGCAACAATTACAAAGATTCTTAGGAAGTTTAAATTATGTTGCTGACTTTTATCAAGCATTAAGACCATTATGTAAACCATTATTTAAAAGATTAAAAAAGAACCCACCTCCATGGACAGAAGAACATACAAATATTGTAAAACAAATAAAAGCTCATGTTAAAAAATTACCATGTTTAGGATTACCATCTCCCAATGCTTTTAAAATTGTTGAAACAGATGCCTCTGATCTTGGTTATGGAGGAATTTTGAAACAAAAATTATCAAGTGAAAAGGAACAGATTATTAGATTCCATTCAGGATGCTGGAATCCTGCACAAAAGAATTATAGTACTATTAAAAAAGAAATTTTAGCCATTGTATTATGCATTTCTAAATTTCAAGATGATCTTTTAAATCAAAAGTTTTTACTTAGAATTGATTGTAAATCAGCCAAGGAAGTTTTAATTAAAGATGTTAAAAACTTGGCTGCCAAACAAATATTTGCAAGATGGCAAGCTATTTTAAGTATTTTTGATTTTGATATTGAACATATTAAAGGAGATTCTAATTCTCTTCCTGATTTTTTATCCCGAGAATTCTTACAGGGAAAATCATGTCTACCTCAAAGTCCAGAGTGAAATCCAAATCATCCTATGCCAAACCACCTTCTCCTCCTTACTCTTCACCCTGTCCTTCTGTTACACCAAAACCCTATACAGTATTAGGGACATTACCACAAAATATTAGACCAACCTATAATCCATTTTCTCCATTATCCTCTTCTAAATTACCTACATATTCAAAAGCTGTTTCTTCTTCTTCCTCTGGTTCTAGTCCTTCCCAAATTATCAATCCTCCACTATTATCTCAGCCTTCTGCCACACCGATTATCTTCAAATCCCATTGGCATCCTGTCTTTCCAATCGAATCAGAATTACAACATCTTTCTGAACCACAAAAATTGCTCGATGCTTTTTTGTTACCAGATTGGCATTATGTTCCCCAAAATATTACTAAGACTCAGAATTTTTATGAATTTATTTTGGTGGACACAGATTCCATTATTATTTCTGAAATTCCCTGCTCTCTACAATCTCAACCTTCTCCACCTGCAACTCCGATTATTGCATTCCACAAAGTTACTATTAAGCAGGTTCTTACCCTTGAACAATGGGGAAAAAGTCCATACTTGACAAGAAAATTTTCTCAGCCATATGATCCTCCTTACTTCGATTATTATGATTACCAGCAAGCATGGAACAAGACATTTTTAAGACAAAACAAAAATTTGCGTCATTCCTGGTTTCTCCATTTTGACAAATTACAGGAAATTAAAAGTCTGCCACGATGGTTCTTATTATGGTGGGATCAGTTTGGACCAGAATCTCTTATACTTCCTCCACCTCTTCAGGAGAGTCTTCAGACTTTCACATTACAAAATGAATATCCACCTTCATTATCACACTGTCCACCACTTCTCCTTTTCTTTCTTAAAACCAAATTAAATTGGATTATGAAGTGGGAATATGTCATTAAACCACATCCTTCTCTTAAAAACATTATGTTCTTAGCCCGTCAAGTTTCTGTAAAATGGTGGGAAAAGTACAATTATGATCATGTTGTAAAAATGTTCTCAAAGATTACCAAGGCTCCTGAAGTTCTAGTTCAGAAAAGCAGATTTCAAGCTCAATTAGCAACTATTACCAATAAAAAGGATTTGAAAAAATTAGCTGAGGCAATGTCACAAGTCTCAGACAGTGATAAAGAAGAAGACCATCAAGTCAGATTATCTCCAGCACAGCAAACATCGCCATTACAACAGGCCTCTCCCTCTCAACAGGCCTCTCCTTCTCAACAGGCTTCTCATTCGCATGAAAATTCTCCATATTATCCCTCACATTTAATGGATTCTCAAGATCCGTTCGAATTGGAACTGGTAAATTATGACCCTCAGATTATGTAATTATTGTCCAGAACACTGTTCAAGATGCCCGTAATCGTCCAGCGGTCCATTTACTGTGTAGCCGCCCATGTTTAATAAATGTAGCCGCCTATTTACTGTATATGAGTCAGCAGTGTCACTGTACATGTCAGGAATATTATTGAAAGTTACCTTTTCGTTGCCTATAAATAGGTAAGATGTTTGTAAGGAAGGGCATTCAGAAACTCTCATCTGAAGCCATTCCCAGTCCTTCTCTCCCGTCACTCTAAAAACCTCTCTCTTGTAAACTTCTTTCATGTCTCCTACCTTTCAATCATTTGAGAATTAATCTTCTTGTAAGTACTATGTTTTCAATAAAGTTAATTTTATCTTATATTGTTGTTTCTGATTACTCATGCATTATGGACGGTTGTACCGCCTGCCCTTATTTTCCGCAATTCATGCATTTATTTAAAAAATAATAATAATAAAAAAATAAAATAAACACAGCGGTGGAAACTAACTGTCAGCTTAGTATTTTCCATAAAATAAAAAAGGGATAATTATAAGGGTATGGAAATCTAGCACTGTGTGCACCAATCACGAGGGTATCTACGAAAATTTGAGAAAATGGAGGACTCAAGAGGCGAAGGAATCACAAAGCACCATGCATGCATTTACTGAATTAGTTATAAGAAGAGTCCGTACGATAGGTCTCTTTCATCTCGTTTTATTTTATTTTATTATTATAATTTTTTAAAATTTTTATATAAAATATAATAAATAATTTAATAATTTTAAATATTAAAATAATAATAATGTTAAAAATTAATTATAAATATATTTTATTCAATTTTTAATTTTCATCTCAACTCAGTATTCAAACAGTACTTTAATTGGCATCACCATCAGCTATATGTATATAGAAAAATTATATTTTCAAGTCGGTATATAAAACACATTTATTAATAGATAAATTTTAAAATTTAAATTTACAAATCATATTTAAATAATACGGAAGTTCTACTCTGTCTTAATAATATAATAATTATATCCTAATTATTGGCATCTGGGGATGGGTTTTTCAATCTCACATTTTTTGACACTTTTTTGTATTTTTTTTCTTATTAATTATATAATAAATAGAACTCAGTTCGTAGTGACGCAAAAAAAAGTAGGACCATTGGATGAAGATCTGACAGAAATGTTGAAAGAAAATACTTATAAACGGATGGCTGGGCTCAAACTTCATTAATTTTACCTTTACTTATTTATTTTTCTCTTATAATAATGTGACCCTTGGGATGGTTGGGGGGACATAAGAACATCCTGCATAAAGTAAAGTAAGATACAGAGCAAAAGGCAACTTTTGAATGACCTATACATTTAAAAGCTCTTTATTGCCAACTGCCCGAGTAACCCAACAACGCACCAGCTACCACCTATTCCAACTTTTCTCATTTATTCTTCTTCTTCGTCTTCTTCTCTCTCTCTCTCTCTCTCTCATTCATTGCTAAAGTCTAACCCAAGCTTTGTCTTGTGATATTTTAATGTCAGTGCCTTAGCCACGGTATTTTTGTGATCCTGAAACATGCATGCACCCTCCCTGCAGCACACATCTGCCACAAAAAGCTCGAGCCTGGCCGTTTCCCATCGGTATTAACTATTAAGAATTTAAGACAGACAGCTTTTTGAAGAAGAGTAAAAAGCAGTGGTCACCGACTCAAGCAGGCATGCATGCATCCTCTAGAGTTGTAATAACTCAAAAAAGTTCTATTTCTTTCACTCTGCAAAGTATTGGGATCGAAGGTCGCAATATTCTGCAATCAATAAGGCAAACAAACACTAATAATTCTAAGAATTTCTTGCATGCAGGAAAGATGAAGAGAACATGGGAAAGCAAGAAAACAATATGTCATAACCTATGAACAACTGGACAATTAAGCACATGAGTGTGCTAAGCATTTCTTAGTGCAGAAGTTCCTTTGCAGTAAATATTATTATAGATATGTCTTGTATTATTCCTATTTTATATTAATCCTATAAAGTATAAACAAACAAGGAAGCACGTGAATATAAATTACCTTATTTTCCTGATAATTTGGTTAAGTTACAATAAATGCTTCCATCAATGGAAATAGAAGGCAAACGCTTATCTGGTTGTACTATGTGTAGTGTATGGCGTGAGGATGATAAATAGAAATTCCTATTTACCATCCTGACATTGTAACAAATTCCTATTCTCCTCCAAAAACCAGAGATTTCCATTTTTCACGGCTAACTGCAAGTTTAAAGCTTGCCTCTTTTAAAAGGTAAAGTGCTCCAGTACTAGTAATGTTCCAATTTCCAAAAGCCCTCCTCTAACACAAAACCCCTGCAGCCGCCTCCCCCAGCCCGGCTTGTTTAGCATCCATGGCCGACGCCATCACCAGTACTACTCCAACCACTGACACTGAGACGACCCTAGCATTGGATCGCAGCCACCGCCATGATCTGCCTCATCATGATCAGCCGCTGCTACCGGGACTTCCCGATCATATTTCACTACTCTGCCTCTCCCTCGTCCACCCTTCTTCTCTCTACTCTGTCTGCCGCTCATGGCGCAGCCTAATCTATTCCCCTTCCTTCCCTCCTTTCCTCTCTTTGTATGCGCTTCTATCTTCTTCATCAAAAGCGTCTCAAAATCATTTGAATGCCATTGATTTCTTCACCTTCGACCCGATCTCATCGTGCTGGCATCTTCTCCCTCCACCTCCTGACCCACCCCTCCGTGTCCTCCTTCACCACCCATCTTTCATATCCCGAAACTTTCCCATTCAATCCGTAGCCGTCTCCGGTAACCTTATCCTGCTCGCTGCCACCACCCATAATTTTTTCCCAGCACTTTCTCACCCTCTCGTCTTCAACCCACTGTCTAAAGCATGGACCTTTGGCCCTCCACTCGCGGCACCGCGCCGCTGGTGTGCAGCGGGTTCAGTTCGTGGCGCGGTGTATGTGGCCAGTGGGATGGGATTCCACTACTCCACCGATACAGCTCGGTCGGTGGAGAAGTGGGATTTGCACATACAAGATAAGAGCAACAAATACCACCTCGGATATTTCGGATGGGAGTGGAAAAGAAAGAGCGGGCTTAAAGACGGGAGATTTAGCAGAGAAGCAATCGATGCGGTCGGATGGAGAGGGAAGCTTTGTATGGTGAACGTGAGAAGCGATGCCGCAAAAGGAGTGGTTTACGACGTGGAGAAGGACACATGGGAGGAGATGCCGGAAGGTATGCTTGCCGGGTGGAGAGGGCCAGTGGCAGCCATGAACGAGGAGGTCATGTACGCGTTGAATGAGGGTAAAGGAGCTCTGAGAAAGTATGTGCCGGAGAGGGATGTGTGGGAGAAGATATTGGAGTCAGAGAGGCTGAGAGGTGCCCAGCAGATTGCCGCCGGAGGTGGGCGAGTGTGCGTCGTTTGCCGTGGGGGTCTTGGAATCATTGTGGTGGACGTGGTTTCACCACTTGGAAGATTTTGGGTGTTGGATGTGCCGGCGGGATACGAAGCGGTGGCTGTTCATATCCTGCCGAGGATGAACCTGCTGGATACATCCATGGAAATAAGATGATTTTTCAATATTTATTTATTAAATGCATTTTCTTTGGAGAACTTTGGACGAGACTGGTCCACATGATGTTTTATTATTATTATTTAATTATTCTATGAGATTTTCGTGGCTTTCTGGAAACTTTAAAAGTGAAAATTTGTCCGTTTCCTCGACAGTATATCGTTCGTTCGTGGAGGTTTTTTAATTAATTTATATGAAAATAATAATTACTTTTTTAATAATAAATCCTATTCCTTTTAAAATTATTATATAATATTTATGCATTTTCTGACTGTAAACAACATTAAAAGTCGAAAATAATACATTGAACAATAATATACATGAAGTTTAAAAAGGAACACTACGCCTACCTCACTTTTCTACCGGATTTTTTCACCAAATTATTTTTTTCTAATAATTAAGAAAATATTTTATAATAATTTTATAAATTTTATTATTATTTTTAAATGTTTATAATAATTAAAAGAATGTGTAAAAAAAATGAAAAAATGATTTACACTATACAGTACTATTTGGTACAGAATTTTCGGTGGGAGTAATACCGGTCAAGTTTTAAATATATAATTTTTGTACAGGTATTTTATAGAAAGTAGATCACACTATAAAAAAATATTAAAAATTCATTTTTTTTTTTTAATTTAAATGTAAGGTCCATTTTTTTAACAAAAACACTAACTCAAAATTCAATAGTTCTAGATACAGGCAAGTTTGCGCACACTTCACCCCGCTAACGTGGCAGGACAATTATATATATATATATATATAAAATAAAAAGAAAATAGGTAAATACGTTTAAACTAGAAGAAGCTTTCATCTCCCTCCCCCTCATTGCCCACGAAAAAGCTCTCGTCTTTGCCGACACCATCTCCACACTAGCACGTCTTTGCACGCACCCACTGCCTGCATGTCTTCGTTGGACTCTCTCACCACCGCCACTTACATCGGAAAAACTTTCGCACTCACGTCTCTCAAATAGAAAAATCGTTGGTTTCCCCCACCGCCATTCCTCGTTGTCCGTATTTGGTTGGTTCTAAATTTTCTACTTTCTAGTCTTCAATTTTGTTATAATTCCGTGGTTTTTGTGCACATACGAATATTGTTAAAAATGAGGTCTTTTTCCCTGTTTTTCATGGTTTTATGATGAATATATGAGAATAGGGATGAATGAATATGTTTCTCAAAGAACCTGAAAAAGGTGAAAATTAATTTAAAGGGATGAACCACCACCACTTAGATTTTTCACTCTTTATAATTGGGGTTCAGACAAAACCCAAAAAGGGAACTTAAAATAGTTCTCTCTCTAGTTAACCAGATTGTCGATATGCTCTCCACCTTTTTTTTGGTGGAAATTATTTGTTTTATAGATAATGCATCTCATCTTTGCTGCCATTGTTTTTATTCATAGTTTGCGCAATGGTTGTCATGGAAATGGTCTCTCTCTTAAATGGTTCTTCAGCTGGGATGTGAAGCGCGGGTTAGGGCTGGGGAAGGGGGTCTTCAGCGGGGAGGTTACAGAAGACAACAAAAGAAATGATCAAATCGCCCCATTTCTGATAAGTGGCGGGTATGCCAGGTTATAAGGTGTGCGCAAGGGATGCGCAAGATGAACTTCATTTAGATTTTTCCCTAAAAATTTGTGTGTCTAGTATAATAATGCGGAACAGAGACTCAATGTTATCCAAAGCAGTTATTTTATGTTAAAAAAAAGTGACGCAACCAATCACAAGAAGTTATTTGTTACTTTACATTCAGGGAAGTCTTTGTAGTGAGTCATCATAACATTTCAAACTTCAAAAGTTGGCAACCAACAAATAAAGCACGTTAACACTAGGGGCCAACCGAACACAAAGCAGGAATTTCAAGCAAATGCAATAAACACCAAGTCAAAACAAAAGCAACAGTGCGAGGCCATGGCAATGAGGGCATTTTCAGCTCTCTGAGCTGGAGGTCTCACCAGCTGATGAGTTCTCTTGCCTAAAGCGCACCATCTCATCATAAGCCCACTCAAGGCCGGTGCAGTAA
This sequence comes from Carya cathayensis, assembly GCA_011037825.1. NCBI lineage: Eukaryota > Viridiplantae > Streptophyta > Magnoliopsida > Fagales > Juglandaceae > Carya > Carya cathayensis. The sequence goes on along the minus strand of QGSO01000281.1, from coordinate 395,803 downwards.
TGGAGCGGTGGATTAAATCTGCCGTCATTGATGTCAGCTGCCAAGAATGCACCATTCTCTATCAGGAATTTCACTGCTTCCTTCCTCCTTTCTTTAGCTGCATTGTGAAGTGGTGTCCCTGGGTTCAACAAAAATCAAAGAGAAATAAATATCGTCCATCTGAATTCAAAATCATTTATTCATTTGGAGAAAATGGAAGAAAAGACAGGAGGGGAATACTGAAACCGCTTTATCTATGAGATGAATTGACTTACAACCACAAGCACCCAAAGTTCTAGCATCAATGTTAGCACCACGTTCTAGCAATTCATCCATAACCTCAAGGTGACCACCCTCGGCAGCAAGGTGGAGGGGGGTCACTCCTTTTGATTTGGAGCCCCAGGCAGCCAAATTCGCATCCATCCCTTCATCAAGAAGTCGTTTCACCTGTTTCAAATAAAATTAACTCAACTACTCAGAAAAATATAAATTAAATTAAATCAACTTCTCTTTAGCCAGATTAAAATTGCAAATTTATTAGGATAGCAACAAAGTTTAACTGTTACTAGCTTTCAGGTTAAAAACACCTATCAGTTATGTGTGCACAAATATTCCAAAGTTCCTCCAAAGTGCACTCCTTATCATTGAAATACCAACCATTCCTTTCCATCCAGATACACCACATAAGACACAAGGGAACCATCTTCCAAGCTGCATCCACTTGAGAGCAACCATGAAGCCCGTTCCGACACACAAGAAGATCTACCACTCTCCCAAGCCAAACCAGTTCTACAAAAAATTCCATCCCATAACGCCCTTGCCACCTCACAGCGCAAAAGTAACTGATCCATTGATTCCTCATGCTTCTTACACATGAAACACCAGTCCATAACAATAAACCACACTTCCTCAAATTGTCCGTTGTCAAAATTTTCCCAAGAGAAGCAGTCCATGTGAAAAAAGCAACTTTGGAAGGCATGTGAGACATCCAAATTCAGTTTAAAGGAAAAGGAGAACTATTATGAAATGTCAACAGCTTATAATATCATCAAACTGCAAACTTTCTGCTCCCCTTGGACCTTCCACAGCATCCCATCCCCATCAGTACCACTAAGCCTCAAAGAGTATAAAAAACTGAAAAAAGCTAAAACTATATCAATTTCCCAATCCTGTACAGCTCTAGCAAAACAAACATCCCACTGAAAAGAACCATTAGAACAAACTAACACAGATCTGAAACAGAGGCATGCCGATCAGAAACCAGGCGAAAGATGACTGGAAACACCCCATTGAGAGCTCGTTCACCACACCAAATATCAAACCAAAAACAGATCCTAGATCCATCTCCAACTGCATAACTAACATGGCTTACACCATATGAACTTCCTCAACCCATCTATTTTCTCTCTATTCTTATTCAATAATGTTGCCACGCACCAAATTGATAACCCATTCTCAAAGCTTCATACTTACAGATAGATTGGCATTATCTGTGTCCTTTTGTTGTTGTAGATTCCATTGTCTTGTCAACAATCAAAGATGAAATGGGTTTGGATTACGGTTTAGGAAATATAAATAATAAAATGAAGATTTTCAGCTGGCCGATTGCCGTGAAAAAGAAACTCAAGTTTTATAATAATGTGTTATGGAAGACTTTCTACACAAATTTGTCTTTATATATATATATAAGTAGAGTAAAAAGAAGAGTTATTGATATAATTACATATCCTGAGTTATTGTATGATAGTAATGAAATTCCTAACGCAAGCACTAGGTAGTTCTAATACCAATGGCCTCTCCATCCACCCTGATCTAAAGCTCATTTGCCCGGAATATAGATTCCTACTATTGATGATACCTTTGTCTCTCACTAAAACCATCATATTCTACGCAGGTTTTCAGAATATTCTTCAGCACATAAAAAAGTTTCTAAAAATGAGTTTTTGCTCCCCTCATTGTTGTTGATAAGTAGAAACTAAATTATCCGAAACAAAGGAAGGGATTTTTTTTTGGATAAGTAGAAGAAAAAAAAAATAAAGGACATAAAGCACAGTCCATTAGCGGTAACAGTTCACAAGGCATCATTAAGTCTTCTATGTACAATATTCTTATCTCTTAACGTTATAACAGTGAACATCATAATCGGAAGTCTCTCACCACATACTCCAAAAAAAAACTTCAAAACCTTTATAGCTAAAGCTCTCGTAAGATGAGTGTATTATATAACTTGAAAACGTGCAAAAGGAGTTCAAAAGGATTGAGTTCCCCTCATATCAGGTCCTATATTAAATCCAAACAAGTTACGTATCAATAGAAAAAGCAAACATACAAACCCTTTAATATGCATTAAAAAACAATCAATCGCAAAGGCTCAATTCAGGTCATAGAATTATCCAAGAGTTTAAGAAAGTGAAGCAAAGAAAGAAATCTTACCTCCTTGACATCACCTTTACGAGCACCAATATGGAGCAGAGTCCATCCTCTATCATCCCTATTTACACCAGATCTCAACGACCTCCTCCTCGAAAAGCTCCGACGAGCAGAACCCACCTGCTCCTGTGGCATACTTCCCAGGAAAAAATCACCAAAATAATCTCCTCAAAGCCAATATGTACGTATATATGGGAACAATCGTAAGATTTTCGAACAGTACAAGGCCCGCTATCAAGAAACTCCCAGATCAATTTTTTGCAATTTTCAGTTCGGTAATATCCTCAAGACCGAGAAGACAGCAAATTCCATACGCTTTTGGGAAAACTTAGTTGCAAAAACAAGAAAAATAGGTGGGGAGAGCAGACTTAGCGAGAGGCGGAGAGGAAGGAATGATTGGCGATGCAGTAAGGTGCGATAGGATTCAAACCAGGACCCAAGACGCGAAGATTCTGAAGGACGACGACGGAGGTCACGCAGGGCGAATAAATTTTAATCATTATATAGGTGATGCGAGGGGGACGGGAAATCTGGGAACAGAGCAGTAGAGGAAGAGAAGGATATAATAAAAAAAAAAAAAAAAACAGTCGATGAATCCTTGTTTGATTCGGAGAATCGGACCAAACCCTAGGGGTGATACGCAGGAGGAGGGCGAGAGAGAGGCGGCTGAAAGAGAGGGTCGAAACTTCGCAAGGGCTGGCTTCGAATAATAAAGCTTATTCTGACGATCTCTTTGGTCCTTTTTTTAAGTGAGCCTGTGAACAGTGAAAGGGTCGAGTAATCGGACTCTCTAAGGCCCAAGGTATGAGTTCACATTTTCCTTTTTTTTAATATATATATATATTTTCAATGCGGAGTGTGTAACTTCTCAGTATTGCATAATTTATTTTTAAAAAATAAATAAATATAAGACCTGTATTAGGGCTCTACAAGAACTTTCGGAACCGACCGGCAGAATATAAGACCGGTCGCTGGGGCACGGAACAGGTCAAAGCCGGTATGCAGGTAAGAGAATAATTGAGAAAATCGATATCAGCGATTCAGCTCCAATTTGAACTCCTGAAAAACCGTTGAATGAGTCAATCCAATTAATTTTTTTTTCAAATATATATATAAAACGGCGTCGTTTCACTTAAATGAGTGAAATGATATCGTTTTAGAGCACAGAGGTTTAAAAAAAAAAACATATAGAACATTGTCTTGAAAATATACCAACGGTAGACCGAAGACCGCGCCGACACACGTCGAGACCGATGGGATTAGTTTCTCTCCCACAATCGACCGGTTCTAAGCAGTTTTCTCCCACGTCAATGGGGTCTCGGTTTTGCGCCAAAACCGATGCTAATACGTCGGTGTACAGCCCTAACCCGTATGAAAAGAATTATTTTTAAAAAAATAAATCTCATTCTTTTTCAAAAATATTATACGACATTTACGTATTTTACGATTATATATAATATTACTCTTCTTTAAAATGTCTTGGGATTAAAAAAAGAATACACATTCTGCTTTATCTAAAGAAAACTAATATTTTTAATTATTTTAATCATCATCATTTTATTACCTCTTACTGAAAATTTATTTTCTAATTTTCACTTACCCATCAAATTTTTAATGTCAAACTTTAAATATGAATTGAATATGATTAGAAGAATAAATAATAATAATAATAATAATATCGTTTTTTAATTAATACTCGAAGTAGGTTCCTTATTATGTACTATGCTCTAATGGCATGATTGAAGCTCTAAAGGCTCATTTGGACATTTATAATATCTTAAACTATTTATAAATAGTAATGAAATAATTTATGAATAATAGTAAAATTATTTGAGCTAAATTGTTTTATTAATTTTTTTTAAAGAAATAAAAAATTGAATAAAAATATTATAAAATTATAAAATAATTGTTATAGTGAAATTTTAAGAAGTTACATTATTTTTTATGTTTTATTTAAAATATGGGTGGGCAGTAGGGCCCTGGTAGCAGGGACGGAAGGTGGTCTGGGCCCAAGCCTGCCTCTCTCCACATCTCGAGTTGGACTTTAAGCCTAGCCCAATTATGTAAATACATATAATTAAATTTGTTACCAAAACTATGTCGTTTTGGTAACAAATTTAGTTATATATATTTATTTTCTAAATAGACGATGAAACGTTGTTGGTTTGGGGTGAGGTTAAACCTAACCCCCTCCCCCCCGCAACCTTCTCTTTCTCTCTTTTCTATGGATTGTTTTTTGTTTGGTAACGATTTTAAATAGTAGTTTAAGATATTTTTTGTTTTGTATTTTGTTGTGAAATGTGAATTTGTATTTCGATTTGGATTTTTTTTGGATCTTGACCTTTTATTGTGAATTTGTTTTTTTTTTTTCCCCCCAGTCATTGGTGGGCGGTACCGTTATGGACAAGGGGCCTGCACATCGTGGCCTGCTCTCGATGTGTAAGGACATATCTCGAAGGGGCTAACACAACCCTCCACCCATGCGGGAGCAGGGTGCGTTTGGATAACAATTAGATAATCATTAGAGGAAAAAATTGAAAATTATATTGTGTATGAGTGATGTTTGACAAAAATATATTTGAGAATACCTTGTTAAACAAAATAGACCTCATTTTCTATAGAGAGATTTGAGCAAACCTCGTTTTCTTGGCCTGCCGAGAATGGGACTTGCATTTGAGTATTTAACAATTACATTTACATTATGTCCCAATTAGGTACCATTTAATTTGTCCCTAATGTAGGAAGAAGCTGTTTCCGACTTTGACCACAAAACCATAAATTTTGTGATCATTTAGGCTCGGTTTTTCAACTTTTTCTAGTGCTGCATGCAGCTGCTAACTTTTACGTCGATTGAGCCACTAGAGCTCTGCCAAAGCATCGAATTTAGCCACCCATCATTCATCATCACCGTTGGGATTGTGGGCATCGAGGGAGGTCGGGGGTTCAAGCTCGAATGATAGGGCGTGGAAGGCGGATTGGGCAGTGATAGGAAGGTCGAGGTTCTTCATTCTGCTAAAGAAGACCCATATAACATCGAAGAGAATAACACCTTCCATTTTGAGGTAAAAATTCACAAATAATATTTTTTTTCCAACTATTTTGTTGGGTAAACCCAATGCCATCCCAACCTACCTTCTCTTTTCGGAGAGAAAAAGAAAGAAGGGAAATAATGAATAAAGAATAAATAAATAAAGAACAGAGAAAAATTCCCCCGGGGGTAATGAAACTCAATTGTGGGAGCAATCAAGATCACCTGTCCTAACTTAATATTTAACAGGTTAGAAACATACGTGAGAGTGTACATAATCCCCACTTTGATTTACTCATCCACGCTATGAGACCGATAGCCTTCTTGGTAGCTCTATGTTGACTTTCCCGTTCTTCATTCACTTGATTGGTCGGAACGGAATTGGAGTACTTCTCAACTTGTTCAAAGAATTCTGCTTCTTTACTTCTTCGTCTTCAATTTCCCAATGATTTTCTCCAACTGCAAAAAATAGAGTTCAGGTTGATGGGTTGTTCAGGAATGACAAGCAATTGCAGCAACGGAATGAGTAATTGAGTTGCTAAGCTCTAGATATTAAAATTGCTACAGGTTCCTAGTAGTAAGAATAATTCTCATTTTAATTCGTTCGTTTCAGAAATATTACCCAAACCTTAATTCCCGCCTTTCTCACATCACCATCATCATATTTGAACTTAATTTTCACATTCAAGGGTGGACAATGGACATCGAAGTTTAAAATAAGAACAAAATTTCATGAAAATAGCATTATTTTTCGTATACAAAAGATTTACCCTTGGCATTGCTTATTAAAATCCCCTTCCACCCCACCCCTTATCTCTATCCTCTCCCCCTTTTGGCCTTTTCTTTAGTTTAGGGTCGGCAAATGAATATGTTATCTGTGGTTTTCCTTACTTTGAGACAATTATTTTAGATGCAAAAGCTACAAGCTCAACAGATCAAAACATTATTGAAAGAAATAGAGGATTGGTACACAAAGTTAACTTGACTACTGAGTACTGATGATAAAACTTGCCTGTTTTATTGAATTTGGCTTCTGAGCACTTGTGATGCTGATTTGTTGAGTATAGAAGACAATTCAACCCCTAGGGGTTGGCTCAAGTGGTAAAAGACTTGGGTTTGGGGGTATGCTCCCCCCAGGTCTAAAGTTCAAATTCCCTTGGGTGCAAATAATCTCTAGGAGCCATTGAAATGAGGGATTTTCCCCTTGAATTACCCGAGGTGCACTTGCGGGAAACTCCTTGCCGAGGGCTTGTGCACCCCCGGGATTAGTCGGGACGTTGTTCCTGAACACCTGGTGCCAAGAAAAATAAATAAAAATTCTTTCCACAGCTCATCAAAAGCTCAAATGCCAAAACAGAGAACGATAGGCTGCATTTGGCTGATTTTAAACCAGCCATATTCTTCTCTCCACTATAAATTTAAAGCTTCACACTTTTCCTTCCTGCATGCAATATGCAAAAAGAACAGTAGGAATAATTTCCATTATAGCATAACTAGCGAGTAAAAAATGCCTAACTTGGGCCTCAGAAGGATTAACTTTTCTTTTTAAAGTTTTTTATAGAAGTTTCTGGGACAAGTTTTGAATGGTGGATGAACAGAGAAAAGTTAGTAATGCACAACAGTGGGGGTCCAATTGAGCTCACTAGGACTCTAGGAACAAACGGCAAGATAAATAACCAGGTTCACAGTGTTTCATTTTAAGGGAATATGAACATGATCAGGTGAGATAGTTAGCACACCTGTCTAACATGGATAATTATTCAATCAAGTGTCTATCCTGATGTATGTTTCTCACATGTACAAGGAATCATGTTAAGAATGTAAATATCTCAATCTGGCACTCTATGACTTGAACCATTAGAAATCCAGCTTTCTTCGTTGAACATCATACATAGGTAGTTCAGAAAGTCCAGCCGATTTCAAATATTGAGAGCGAGAGAGAGTAGCAGTAGCACATGGGCTACACAATGAAAACAGATTCTAACAGAAAAATGGCTAAAACCCAAGGTTTCACAAAGTCAGCAGCCTTGCCTTATGTATACAGTGTGTTGAGCTTCGACCTACCGTTTGCAAATAATTCCAGTAAACGTCAAGAAAAGGAGTGGAAGTAACAGCAGCCAATGACACAAGCAATTCTAACAATTTTAAGTGTCTATAAGCTGGCATGTTCTCTGAAAGAGCACCCTTACCTTGTAATACTTGCTTGGAAATGGCCCTACTGTTACATAAGCATTTGTTTGCCCAAGCCGTGTGCTAAAACTCTTCTCTCTGCATCAAGAAGAGATTGGTTGGAAGTGTTAAAAGAGAGTATTTACCACATTGCAGCTAATGAACAAGGTCATGGCAAAACATTTGTTTTTCTGAACATGTTTTAGGAACATATTTCAAATTAGAGATATAAACCATAAAAAACAAGCAATTTTTTTTTTCTTTATAATTAATAAGAGAATTTCATTACTAAGAATAGGCAAAGCCCAAGTACACAAGAAATATACAAGAGGAAATACCTACATTCACACTAGAAACATAAAAAGACTAAAGCAAAACAAGAAAATTATCTCCATTCAATACAAGAGCCTTAGCCCAACAACTCAAGATACTAAAGAAAAACTCCCTAAGTTCTCCCATTTGAGCGTTCTTTATCTTCTTCTTTTTTATAAGTAGTAATACCCGTCCTACCAAAAATCTCATTCCACAAAGTCTTGGCCACCTCACAATGAAGAAAAAGATGGTTAATAGATTCACCATCTCTCTTGCACATGAAGCACCAATCTACTACTCACATTCCATGCTTTTACCAAGAGACACCAACCAACAGAAAAACGCCACCTTACCAAGTAACTTAACTCTCCAAATGCTTTTCCAGGGGCAATCATAGACACAACGACAAGTTAGTGCCTTGTAAAAGGAGCTAACCGAAAATCTACATAACTTTTTCATTTTTTTAAAATCAAATCATGCTGAAAAGAGTCTGACTTCTTACCAAGTTGTTCCCTTTCCCCTTTTCAGTTCAGACCCTATTCAATTGGCTCCAAGAAGTACATTAAAGAGTGAAAAGGAATTTTTAAAAATATATTTCCTCCTAAAGAGAGAAAAGGACAAAATGCAAGGATCAAGAAGAAGTGACATGAAATTTTAAAACAGTACAAGAAGAAGCAGTGAGAGAATCAGACGCATGCTTATGATGAACAAGAACAAGCATTTTAATCAACTGTTTCCTCTAATTTCCCTTCATTTAACCAGAATACTAGCGTCCTAATAGTATAATGTTATATGGGGGGAAGCATGTGGAGGAGAGTGGGAAGAGAGATCCTTCAGGGTAGAAAGATGCGATTCCCAATGACAGGAAACTCATTGGTCTGGGGTGGCACCTAAGTCTTAGAAGAGCATAAGCAAGTGGGCCTCTCCTCTTCAGCTTTTTACTTGGCTCTCAAATGATCTCCACCTAGAGAGCGAATGTACAATCTTGCATCAGAGGATTGTAGTATCAAAAAGGTGAAATTTTAATTGCACAGCTAGAAATAATGAAAGAAATTCCCAGTATATTTATGGTTTCTCAATTTCGAATTCAATTTCAAATGTGGAAGCTTTAATAAATCATGGTGTCATCACAACTTGAATTCCCAAAGGCTGTTTGTGGGGAAATGCCCCTTAGGAAGCTTTATAGGTCTATGACTTTGTCAGAAACCACATTAAGGAGCTGTGATATCAATAATATGAACTGCAGTAATTTAGTCAAGCATATCTTCAAAAGCTCTCATTAAATAATCCATAAAATTTCATGATCGTGGCTAACAGTCTATGGTATGGCCTAATTGGCTTTCAAAAGGACCAAAACTTTTCTTTTGACCCCAGATTGCCTAGCTAGGTTGTATGTGGAATGTGACCAGCAAGCACTAATATACACATGCCAATATGTCTTAGCAAACAGTCCAAGAAGGCTATAATCAATAACAAAAGGACCAAAACTTTGCTTTCCTGGCAAGACAAACGAACCAAAACAATAATGATAAGACAATCCTAAGAAAACTAGAACAGAACAAGAAAATTACTTGAAAGACATGGTGAAAGCAATAATAAATCTCTGAATGTGAACTTTAGCTAAACATGACTGTAAGGCTACCTTTAGAACCATATTTGTGTACGCTAAGCCTTCTGAGTTAATCTGAGTCAGAAATTCTTTAAATAGTATGCCAGACGCACGATCATCTGTCATCTTCTTGTAATTAAGAAATCATACTTGAAAATCAAAAGATCAGAAAATCAAATTATTGACAAAAAAATAAGAAAATGAAGGAAACAGAAAAAGTAAGAAGACTTAGAAGCACGTCTGCTTACCCACTGTATGATGGCAAAGATTGAAAGGCATTAATGGTCCCATTTAGCAGACGTTTCATACTTCATCGTCAATCTATGTCCTTTTTAACTTGGTCAGATATTTCATATGTTTCAATGGATTTGTCTAATTTAGACAGCTCTCTGGCCAAGATAAAATATGTATGAGAATTGAGAATGCAATTTCTGGCCTCCATAATGTGCAGAAGCATCATGCATGGATCTACTTGCCCTTGCTTCAGCAATCCATCAACCAATACTGTCCAAACAATCTCATCATTATTCCATTCTTTCTCAAGCATGCTCTTGAACAAATTTTGAGCCTCTTCTACCCGACTTGCACTGCAGAGAGCACAAATAAGTGCTTTGTAGATTGATAAGCGGGGCTCCAAGACTCCAATTGTCATTTTGTTGAAGATATTCAGAGCATGGTCCAGTTCTAAGTTCTTGCAATGAGCAACCAGCATAGAGTCGTAAATTTCTGGATTAGGACACAAGCCTCTCTCCTTCATGTTTTCCGTCAATTGACTTGCCTCCCAAGATCTTCCTTCTCTACACAAGCCTGTCACCAGAGTACTGTAGGTATCAACAGTAGGGTCACATCCATTCTCTGACAATCTAGTTAAGAAATTACATAAAACTTCAAAATTGGTACATCTCTCATCTGAGCTGCAATTGTACACTGCTTCATGTTGTGCCGCAACCTTTTCTGTGAGCAACTTACTCTCCCTTTGCAACCCTTTCAACAACACGCACAACGTTCTGTAGTTGGGTTTGCAGCCCATGTTAATCATTCGCCGAAGAAGTAAGAATGCATGATCTAGCCTACCATGCATAACAAAACCGTCAATAAGTGATGTATATGTCACCTCATCGGGAACCAATCCTTTCCTCTCCATTTCTTCAAGTAACCCCTCCGCATCATCAGCTTTTCCCTCTAGACATAACCCATAAATAAGTAAACTATATGTGTACAGATTTGGTGAGCAATTTCTTTTTTCCATTTCATGAAATATCTTAATTGCAAGCTCGGTCCTACCATTTCTACATAGCCCATCAATCAAAGATGTGTAGGTAATGACATTTGGCTGTAAGCCTTGCTCTGCCATCTTGATAAAAGTCTTTTCAGCTTCAGAAAAGCGATTATCTTTGGACAACCCACTTAAAATGGCATTGTAGGTTTCAACACTTGGATGGCAACCACTTTCCTCCATCTTCTCAAACAATGATAGGGCAATATCTAACTTACCCGCTGTACAGTATCCACTTATCATAGCAGTGTAACAGACCTGATTTGGACTAATACCTCTTTTCTCCATTTCATGGAAAAGACTAGATGCAAGATCCAACTTGCCACCCTCACAACACCCCGAGATAAGTTTGCTGTAGGTCCACTCATCTGGTTCACAACCACTCTCCTTCATCAACTCCAATAGTCTAATAGAATTGTTCTTGTTTCCTAATTTAAGGTACCCATTGATGAGTGTGTTGTATGTAACCACAGTTGGAGGGGGACCAGCTTTGAGCATTTTGTTGAAAAGGACCATTGCCTTCTCAACATCACCCAGCAGGCAAAATCCTTTTATAATCTCATTGTATGTTTGAACATTCAGTGACATACCATGGCCTTCCATCCAATAAAAAATCTTCAAAGCAACACTAAATCTTCCTCCAGCAGAAAACTCATTTATCAAAGCATTAAATGTTACTGTGCTTGGAACCAAACCATTCCTCAACATCTTGTGGTATATCCCAATGGCAATCTCAAGTTTCCCAGCTCGAGACAACCCACTAATCAATGCTGTATGTGTGTGAACATTGAGAATACATCCCCTCTTCCTCATACTCCCCACCAGCTCAATCGCCTCATTCACACGCCCAGCTTCACATAAGGAAGTAATTGGAACCGTATAAGTATACACGGTTGGCTCAATCCCTTTCTCAATCATTGCTTCAATCATGTCCAACGCCTCGTCCACCCGCCCATCATTGCATAGGCCATTAATAAGGGTTGAGTATGTAACAGAATTTGGGTCACACCCCTGCATCACCATTCTATCAAAAACCTTAAAAGCTGCACTCAAATTACCATTCCTACAATGTCCAAGAATCAAAGATGTATGTGTAAACACATCTGGGCACATATCATACTGAAAAACCTTACTCAAAACCAACTCTGCCTCTTGCACTTTACCCTTCTTACATAATATATTAATCATAGTGTTGAATGTCAGCAAACTTGGCCTAATCCTGCTGTTCAACATCTTATAATATACATCTTGTGCTACAAAAACCATATCAAATTTTCCCAACCGAATTAAAAGCGTATTGAAGCTATACAGAGTAAATTCAAAACCAGTTCCACTTATCTCGTTGAAATATGACATAGCCTGCTTGAGCTCGTCCTCATTCCGACAAGCTTTGATCATAAGGATCCTAACGTGGTCTGCTTTCGCAAATTGGTGGTCCTGCACAAGCCTATTGAGCATTGATATAAAACAGCCCATATCATGTACGTAGAAATGTCGGTTAGAGACCCAATAGAAGAAGCGCAAGGCTGAGTCCGTGTTGTTATGGATTTCAAGAATCTTGGATACATGGTAGGGTTTGAGTTTGGGGCTCAAGGTTTTGAGTTGGGGGTTCTTTTCCCATTGGGGACCAGAGAGTATGTTACAAATTTTGGAGACTAGATTAGGGGGAGGGTCTTCAAAGGGTGTAAATGAAAAGTTGGGTTTGGATGAGAATCTGCGAAAACGGTGGGAACCCGATTGAGAAAGGAGGTTTCGAAGGTGGATAGAAGATGAGGTTTTGATGGGTTTTCTCATCATTTGTACCTTCAGGAAGGCATAGAAACAAAAATTAGTATGATATAACTAACAATTTTTCAACCCCGTAAAAAGGTTAAAAAGATAATGCTGCTTACAATTTGACTCTCCGCAAGAATATCACGTGGGACATTAAGTGGAAGGTTCGTTGAGGCCACAACACCTTTCACAAAGCTTAGATATTGCTGGAACTATTCAAGAAAAAATGAAAACAATTATTTCACCACAAGTTTTTTGACAAGTAAAAAACAATTAGCACCACAACTTGACATTATATTTTTACTTATGTTATTAAATTGCATTCCTTTTTTGTCCAAACTTTAGCAATATTTTTTTTTATCACTTTTCCTTCTAAGTCACCAGAAACGAGCCACTGTTTTCCATAAAGCCTTACATGTTTGGTCTTGGGATTGATTATGTCCTCCTTTCTTATGGAAGCGATGGCTGGCGCATAGAGTACAGATTGAAACACTACTTCACCCTGCAATTCAGCTCAGAAAGAGGGCACCATGATGAAATAATAGATGCTAAAAAAAATCGCATGCATCAGGAGTAAAGCCTACACTTAGCTGTAGTTTCCTCACTTAACTATAGCTAATTGGGCGCCCATTTTAGAAGGAACTAATATTTTGAAAAACACGTCAATAGAGAACAAGCAAACATTTCCAAATCATTACCATACAAAGGTATAATGCTTATTACCTCTGTTATAAAGCATGAAGATGGTAATGGATCCAAGTATTCATCAAAGTTTCTCTTATAGAATTCAAATTTCTCAGCTGGTAAGGCAGACACATAGGGTGCTGTAGCAGTGGACTCATATTGATTGCCCGGAAACGAGGTGCCCTTCAAGTTTACGTGAGTTGAATATTTGATGAAATGACTCCTTCCAGCACTTAACACAGAGTGCCAACGACTCCTGGACTCACTCTCTTCCACCTACTACGCATCAGAAACATCAAGATATCATGCCCAAAGAAAATGGCAATCGACTCACAAATAGAAACACGCAAAAGGGCATTACCACGCATTAAAAGAGAAACCGCAAATCTACATTTCGACAAAATTTCACTCAAAACGTCTTAAAACTGGAATTCCCGACCAAAATTTAAATGTGTATATATATATATATATATTCGTTTCTTTTAAACAGTTTTTAAGAACTTTTTTGTAAGAAATCCAATGGCTAATGATCAGAAAGTTTATCGATCAGAGAACTGAAAAGCATACGGAATCAAAAAGTCGTGAGGAGCAGGAAATCGGAGCGGCGGCGTTCCCGTAACGTGCGCCATCGCCGGTCCGCAGGATACCGGAGAGAGAGCTTCGTGAGAGCCCGTGCATATGGAAGAAGCTACTGAAACAACCAGAGAGAGAGAGGGCCCCGGGAGGGTTTTGGGAAGATCCTGAAGATTGGGCCTCAGCTCCAGCCTTCTTCACGTTTTCAGAACTCGCCTCTTATTCCTGGCGTTTTGGTTTTGGGTCCCAAATGAAAGGAAAAAAATGGTATACATTTGGTAGACGTGTCACTTTTAGGTCTCCATGTACCTCTTAACTCGGAAGTGTAATTTGTTTGATGAGACAATTACTCGATTACAGTTTTATCCTTATGATTTGTTTTGGACAGTATATTTATGTTGTGATTGTTTGTCTCCTGTCTGGTTTTTTGGTCTTTTGGTCAGTTAAGTTAGGATGCAACTAGCTGCCTTTCTAATAGCAATAGCATTGTAATACGTAAAGCAAATTTAGAATTTGGCTAAGTGAAATGCTTAGGCGGTGGCTCTCGTTTGGCCACCGTTGAAATTTTTTTTTTTAAATGATTAAGAAAATTTTTTTAGTATTATTATAAATTTTTAATATATTTTTTTAAATATTTAAAAGTATTAAAAAATAATTTAAAAAAAATAAACAAAATAAAAAAATTTCTTCAGCCTAACGTTGAGCCACTAGTGATGACTCTAGCATCGTCCTTTGTCTAATATCATATATTACCTTTTATCTATTTCATTTAAAACCTATTCTAATATTGAATTATCTATTTATTAGTTAAAATAATAATAAAATATTATTTAATTAATATTTTTATCTAATTTATTTTTCTCGTATTTTACAATTATGTCGATAGTATGTTCATTAATAATTAAATTATTATTTAAACAATCATAAATGGTCATATTTAATACTAATAACTACAAAATTTGTATAATAGTATTTTATTTGGGGATGCTGTAGCGAATGCTAGGGTTTGGGGTGAAAAATACTTCTTCAATAACTTTGATAGGTTGGTAAGTGTCAAAATTAGGGGTGAAATCGGTCCGGTCCAGTTCGGTTGGGATAATTTCAGTTCAACACTTTTTTCGAATTGGACCATACTGAACATCCAGTCGGACTGCTATCGGTTGGTTCATTTGGTCTAGTCTAATTATTTTTTTATTTTTTTCTTCTTTTTTCCCCTAAATAAGTTAATAAAAAAATTTACTTAAACTACTAAATTAAAATTAAGTGAGTTATTAATATAGATTATGTAATTAACTCATTAAAAAATTATTTTATATGGTCAATAATAATAATTTAGATGAAAATTACATCATTATTTTCTATAATTACTATATAAAAATAATATTATAAATTATTAAATGGTGAGTTGGTGATATGTTAGTTAATTGATATCATATATTAGTTCTTTAAAATTTACATTAATAATAATTGTTTTATATTTACTTACAAGTTACAACTTAGGCATAAAAAATTTATCTAATAACTTTAATTAAATCATAATGTAGACGTTAGTAATTACTAATTAGTTAATGGTGAATTGATAATATACATTAGTTAATTAATTGAATATTAATTTATAATTAAATATTTAAATAGTATATTGTTAATGTACTAATAGTTTAGATGAAAATTTAATAATTAATTAAATAATTATTATATAAAATAATGTATTTAATATCTTTAAAAATTAAAAAAATACATTTTCATATTTAGTCGGTCTAGTTTGGGAAAACCTCACCCTGGGACTTGACCGAAAACCAAAAATCCACATAATCTTGGACCGAGACCGACCAGTCCCATGGTTGGTGCGGTCCGGTCTAGACCGAAACAGTCTGTCCAATCGGTTTCTTTAGTCTGGACTGATCATTCTTCACCCCTCGTCAAAACAATTATTGATGCCAACAATGTCTTCATAAATCAACAAGGTATTCCTACAACATGTCAGCCCAGTTTCAAGTTGAAAAAAACTCAAGCGGAAGAGAGGTTTTTTCCCTCAAGAGGTTTTGTGCGTTGGCAGTGGCAGAACCAGCAATTGTCTTGAGAGAGGGTTAAAATTTTTATTATGTGATACATTTATATAAAGAGTAATGCTAAATACAGTGTAAGAATATGCAAGCTCTACGCGCTTTATTTGAAAAAAAAATGGAGTCCACCATTAAAAAAAAAATTCATGTAAGTCATAGATTTACTTATTTTTTTCAAAAGAAGCGGGCGAGACTTGCACATCTTAGTCTTGCAAATGTCATTTCTCCTATGTAAATTAAAAATAGATTGAAAAATAATAAAAATATAACTACAAACTATTTTTCTTATAGATCATCAATCTCAAATAATCTTTCTTATATTTTCACTTTAGATTCAATATTAAGAAACCTAATATTATATAACAAAAAATCTTGAGATCTATATTAATAAGTTTATTATTTCTCCTAAATTTAATTTTAATTTTAACTTTTGAGAGGCCACATCCTTGAAAATAGACAATATATATAAATTTTAAAAAAAATTGAGCCTATATAAAAAATTGAAGAGAGACATTTTTAGGTATATTAAAATTTAAAAAATTTTTAAAGATCATATGAAAATTATAAAATTTTTTGGAATGGCTATTTTTTATATGTTGGCACTGGCTTTCAAATATAAATTTTCAATACTAAAATCATGTCATATTAAGATGACATTTGTCATTGAATTGTTTTGTTTTGTTTTTTTTAAATCCTGAGCTTGCTAAATAAATTAATATCACTGTCATTCTTTAGTCTTATTTTTTATATAATCCTCTTGAGAAGATGTCAAATTTCTAAAATATTGCCAAGAAACCAAAAGCAAGATCTTCAACATTTGTTATTAGGATGACAGGGTTTAAAATGAGAAGAAGAAATATTTGTATATTTTAGGAATGAGCAATGATACTCTTCATTATAATCCTAATTGTTCTAAAGCGTGCTTCCGTTTCTAGTTTTTTGAGCTCAACCAGTGATGCTTCTTTCTCAATTGTGTGATTTATAGATTGGAAGATGTAGATGAGTCTGATTATTATCACTTAAAATATATCATGTTAATGCTTAAAAATAATAAGATGGGCTGGAAGCGGAGAAAAAGTCATTACTAGCCCGCTGAGACTATTCGAGCCTTGATCGGTGTGGTTTAAAGCCCCCGGTGGTGGTTCGATGGTGTTTGTGCATACTTCTATGGCAATGAACAATAAATAAATGTAGGAAAAATAAAAGAGACGGAGATATACAGATTTACATGGTTCAATATAATGTCTACATCTACGAGGGCTTGAGGAGGAGATAATCCACTATAATATGATTATTTTACAATCTTTCGTAGTCTCTTATTCTCACTATATAATAGAGATCAAATGCCTATCTTCTCGAATAGATGCTATTAATGGAATCCTTATCATGAAGTTGAAGAAGCTCCAAAAGCCGTAGTGTGGCCAAAAAGTCATCTAGAAGAAGCCCTCAAATCGTCCTGTTTCTCCATTTTATTTTCAGTCTCTCATTCTTTCATTTCACCTCATCTCTCATTTATGTCACTTATCTCATCTTTCTCATGAAACTCTGTCATTCTTCAGCCCTTATTTTCTATTTGTCGATTTTTTCTCTCCTTAAATTGTCTTTTAGTCGGAGCCTTCATCTTAGGTTGGGCCTAAAAGCCCATTAAAAACCTGAGACATTTTATCCCTCCATATCACATCACCAAATTTAGTTAGAAATAATAGGAATTAGGATTAAAAAAGTATTTATCTTTTATGGAAACATGGTCCTCTAGGACAGATTGAGGTGGTCTTCGCATGTTTATGGTGTAATCAAAAGAGCTGTTTTGGTTCATCATCGAATGGTTAGTACCCTAATCTAGTAGAAGTACTGATGTTCATCCCACCAAATTTCTCACAAATTAGAACAAAAATGTATATGAATCAGGCACAATTTGAGCAATATGGTCTGAACCGACTCCATCTTTGAAGGAAAAATGCAGATAAAAAGTTATGAATCCCACCTGTTATTTAATAAATACTGTATTAACCTCTCTTCAATTACACCATTTAATTTGAGCAGACAGAAGGAGAATGTATCAATCTCTAGCTCTGTAAGATGGTCGGCTAAAGAGGATAGATGTTTGATATTTTGCAGGCGTCGGCAAGTATTTTAAGCCAAACAATTATACAGTCGATTGCATTCTCAACCATGTTGTATTCTCTCTCTCTATCTGAAAAAAAATGTAAGAACTTGATTCAAGCAGACCTTTTTCATCTTTGACAATCGCAGCCAAGATCAACCTTGAACTCCAGACTATAATGGGTAGCCTGAAACAATTACTCGCCATTTTGCCTTCTCAAATAAATACTCAGAAAACAGAGACGATGCTCTGAATGATGGGGGAGATTTAAAAATCACAGATAAGCCCAGGGCTGAGCAGCGCTTTGTAAAATGATTTGTCGAATCATATTCTGGGATGAACTTCTTAAGGTTGAGTTTTTTTGAGGCAGGAGAGCTTAATCAATTCCGGAGGAATCCTAATGCAGAAATGCAACAATGGAATAGGATCATTGCGGATTTCTGCATCATAATTGACATGCATATAGCCATGCGATGGGGCCGATAATTTCTGCAGTGGGAGCCTCTGTTGGGAGTCTTTTGAGTCCTGCAGAGTGTTGGCGACCGAGTTTGGCAACAATTTGTATGGGGTTTGGAATTGGGTCCCAATGGACATCTTTGTTTTGGGTTAAATCCATATAACACCAAAGATTAGAACTGCAATGACACGAAAAAGCATGTGATTGTGCAGAAAGCAACCAAGATTACAAGGGCCATAGGCAGCTGGGCCATAGGCAGCTGAACTTTGATGACAGATCCAAGCAATCCTACCTAAGCCCAAGCCATCTTGGTCGTGAAGACAATACTAAATCCAAGCAATTCAGTAGCTGGTATGAGAGGTAGACAAGATGGAAAAGGTGCATGGTCATTTCACTCTCAAAAAGAGCCGAAATTTGAACCATCTTTTTCCGGGTGTCCTTTTCTTTTGAGTTTTTCCAGACAAGCAGTTACAAAACATAAATTTGCCGGGTCAGCTCCACGACATCACAGAATCATAGTTCCGTGGGACACATGTTTTTTTAGGTAATCCAGTAGATCCAACCTTTTATCAAGTTCCCCAAGTTGATTCATTGATTGTCGTACCTTCTGCACAGTGCACATGCTCTCTCTCTCTCTCTCTCTCTCTCTCTCTGTCTGTGTGGCAGTGATTGTTCTGGTAATGGTTTGATCTACTCGTTTATTTAGCTCAAAATATATAAAATAAAAGAAGAAAAACATTTGATTAAAACATTGATTCAGTAGATCCAACCTTTTATCAAGTTCCCCAAGTTGATTCATCGATCATTGTACCTTCTGCACGGTGCACATGCTCTTTCTCGCTATCTTCTTTCTCTGGCAGTGATTGTTCTGGTATGATTTACTCGTTTCACTAGCTCAAAATATATAAAATAAAAGAGAGAAAAAGAAACATTTGATTCTAAACATTGACTAAAGACTTCGAATTTTTATTTATCTCCTTTTCATAATCTAGAAATTGAAATGCAGCCAAACGATCAAAGGTTGTTAAGAACAATAAAGTCCCAACCAGCTTGGTAACTAATAAATGAATCTTCTTTTTCTTTACAACAGGTATGGAGATAACTGTCAAAGGTCTCATATCCTAAGCACCATATCCATTGAGATTCACATTCATAATCTACATTAATCAAACCCCACCAATATAAATCTCTTATTTTTATTGAGGCAAACACCCTCAATTTTAAATGAATCAAAGCAGAGATATGCTTTCATATCAAAAGGTTTGTATACTGTCCAACAAAATCCTGACAGTCCAATGAAGAGTTTTATGGGTAGAAGAGAGAGACAGATATGGGGTGTTCCAAGGCTCCCACTTTAACTTGCTATTGCCTATTGGACAATAAAAGTCAACCAAAGTGGAGAAATAGACAAAACAAAAAGCTGTTAAAGAACCTCTTCGTTAATACAGCTTAAAAGGAAAAAGAAAGGAAGAAAAGAAGAAAGCCTTTCTTACCCTTCACTCATTTTTAAAGCCTGCAACCACACGTTCAGACTGGGACAAACCGTGAGAAATATGAAGATGGAAGGAAGGTTTGGCAATGCCATTGATATCTTTTTCTTATGATGTTTAGAAACAAACTATACCAGAAATCATAGCACGAGAATTGAATCTGAAGTTCTGAACAGCTAAATATGGACAGGATGAGTTTAATTGTCCTAAACGGCTTCGTGAATATATAAAGGCAGAATCTTTAAGATTGATGTACAGCTAATCTGCTGATTTTTTTTTTTTTTTTGAAAAGTAATCTGCTGATTTTTGGATGGTATGAATCAAGGTCTGAAATGAAAATATATTCCTTGAGATTGCAGTGATATTTTATGACGGATTGGTTATAAAGTATAGACACAACCTTCGTTAATTCCATGCCCTGCAAGACCCATTTTCGTAAATTCATAATCGGAAAGCCAACCAAGAAAAGGAGCTACTGGCTCAGCCTCAGAGTCTCAGAGGGAGATATTCCCCATAAAAAGCAAAGAAAGCCGCTTTCTTGTGGACTCAAACGTCTTTTTCTTCTCGGCTTCGGAGTCGAAGGTCTTGCAAGTCGGAGTCGAAGGAAGTAATGGCAGAAAAAGGAGGAGGAGAACTGGGTACCGTACTAGAGGAGGACGCGGGAGAAGACAGAGACGAAGAACAAGAAGAGGAAGTGAAGAAGCTTGTGCGAACTTACCTGGGGCTCAGCTTTTCAGTGTCGCTGGCATTGATTCCCAATAAGGCAATGTCCCTGGTACCGGAACTGGTACCGGCCCTAAAAACCCAAGTCCGGGAACTCTCTTTGAGACTCCTGCAAGCGGAGGAGCAACTGAGGCAGATGAAGTCCCGGAGAAAGGAGGACTCCAAGGCCAATGCCCGGGTGGTGGAGATTTGCGAGCCACCGGAACGCGTGGCAGGCGGAGGAGAGGCGGCTTCTTCAGGGGATCGAGGAGCTGAGGGAGAGGGTGGCGGAGCTGGAGAAGAGGGAGGCAGAGTACAGGGCGCGGGTGGAGGAGCTGGAGAAGGAGGTGGGCGAGAGGGATGAAATAATTAGCTTCATGTCCAGGACTAGCAGGGTTGATCATCACGAGTTTGGGGAGGAAGAGGAAGACAGTTCGGTTGAAGTGAACTTTGTTTATGAGCGTCCGGAACCACATCCGCAGCTTAATCATCATCAGAAGAATGTATTTGATTCTGAGTTGTTGGCGTCCTCTGCCTCTGCTTCCAAATTTTGGGCGGAAAGAGCTGGCCTCTGTCAGGTATTAACTTTCTTTTCCAATGTCTTTGAATCCCCTAGTTTTCTAATTGAATATAATTGAACAATGAACAAAAAAAGATTAGCCGTTGGAAGAGGCCTATATGTTGAAAAAATATTTGAATCTACTGCATGAGTGGACAACATGATGGAGAATAATTCTGATTCAGCACACTTGCAAGAAAGTAGCCACGATCTTTATTGAGTAGTAGATGAGAGAAAGTTGTAGAAGATAGTTAGGGTTTGTTTGATGAAAACTGATGGATGGGATTGGATGAAGAATTAGCTTGTTCAAGAGAAGAGCACCCAATAGATAAAGAGAAGACCTAACATAAGTTCCAATTGTCTGATGTAGGATGCATCTGTAGATAGAGCTAAATGGCCAAAAAGGGAAAAAAGAGTTTACTTTATATTAACTATATGGCACATCCATACACATCTGAAAAAGAAAAAAGAGTTTGTTGGATATATGTCAACTAATTATCATTAGCAGCATAATACTACTTTAATCTCTCATTGGGATTTCAGGTCTAATATTGATAGTGTAGAATTCTTAAGTTATTTTGATATTCTAATAGCCTTAGATAAACTAATGATGCTTAAATTCTATATTTGTGAAGAGAATGAAGGCATTTCTTATGGACCTGAAGTTTGAGTGTCTCATCTTGCAGGACCTACCGTATGAATCTCACGAATCATTGTATCATATGAAGCATTTTGTACCAAGGTATATGGAAACTGTCTATCACTGATAATTTCTGAAGAATGTAGCTAACACCCTACAACTAACAAAAGGGAAAACATTTTTTGCTTGCCTAGAAGGGAATCCCCTTGGAAGGTCAGTGGTGAATCAACTGGAGTTGCCTCTAAACTAAAGTTACTTGAACGGGAACTCATGAATTTGGTAAGCGTGGGTAACAGTGATCTATCAAAAGTACCAACACTAATCAGGAAGCAAGCAAAGAGATGTCAAGCTCTTGCAGGGAAGATTGATGATCTTTGCAGAAGCATGGTAATGCTCAACTGCTTCCGGTTTTTGCTTCTGTGCTCGTACACATCATGACTAGTCTCGATTTGATGCTTTTAGACACATCATCACTTGAATGAATCATGCTACATGTTAAATCTATGCATGAGAGAGGTCCCGCTTGTAATAGTGATCAATTGGAACTAAAAGGCTGTTCCCTTTGCCCTTGTGAAGTAATTAAACAAAAATCCTACATGATGCATCTACAAAGCTATTTTAAAACTATCTTGCTGTGGAAGAGTATGTCAAACATTTGTTGTTGAGACCCAAAAAGATGATAAATGTAACAGTGTAATCAGATGTCCCCTGCCACCAATTCTCCTTTCTCTTTTCCCTATTTTAGCACTTCCTGGTTTACCCTGATTATTGGTGAAAGATTAATGTTAGGATACAAGTCACTCCTCTGCCTGCTGCTACAAATTGTTGTGATTTTTATTTCCATTGTTGGTATTTGCTAATGTCACATCAAAAAAATTGTTACTAAAGTTGCTTTCCTCGTTTCTACAGCAGGCTAGTGATCCCAATGAACCGACCCTTACTCCAGAGTTTCGAACGCAAAGGCAAACAGAGTTTTTACGCGAGGCATTTAGACTTCAGCAGCGTGCATCAGAAACTGGACAGAAGCTCATGGCATTACGAACTGAAGTTGGGAAGAGTTACCATGGAGATGAGGTGGGGAACCAGGCCAAACTGACAACAAGGAGATCTCTAGACTCGATCATAAACAACTTGAAAGAAATCCAGAGGAATTTGGAGATATGGCTGGCCAGAATTATAGGAGATCTTGAAGGGATTCTGGCAAGAGATGGCGCTTCTCGTGTAAGGGATTATTATATGTCAAGGTATCCTTTTGTTCAATAGAATATTCAAGCCATCTTGATCCACAAAAAATATATGCATATGCTCTTTTGGGATCATACTTTCTAAGCAATAAAATGGCAGTTAGATGTCTCCTGTAGTCCTGTATATGAAAGTTCTGCTTTGTTAATAATAGCATCTTAACGTAACGTTACATCTTTAAAATGTAGTCGACATAGATCTGAAACATTAGGGACAGAGACAAGCTGCAACTTTTATCATCATCTGCAATTGCAAAGCAAAGTGGAAAACATTCTTTAACATCTATACCAAGACAACAGGATCACCTTGAGAACCATGCTCTATGTTGCTCCAACAGAACTTTTCTATGAATTCTAAAATGTATGTCAACTATTTTTTTTTCTTCTTTTTAATAACAACATAGAAAATTAGAAATAGTGTGAACTGTGAAGTTTATGACTGAGTAAAAATATCCGTAAATAGTAATAGAGATCGGCTTAGCCTTACCTTACTAAGGATATGAATCAAAAATGATAAATGATATTTATAGTCGTAAGTGTGTAAGTACCGTGCAATCACTTTAAAAAAAGTGAAAAAATATGAGATTTATAGAAAAAAAAATTAATTTTTTAATAGTGAATTTTATTATTTTTAAAATGACTGTACGACGTTTACGCACTTCATAACTGTATATAACATTACTTAAAAAGCGAGGGTGTGGGACACATCGTTGATTAAAACTAGAAAATAGAGCATCGACCTAATAAATTGGTTGACACCAATCACGTAATAAGTTGAGATGCGATACAAATTTGTCGTTTTGGGCGGCCGATAAAGATACTTGTTTCCTCTCCTTCCTATTTCTCGACAAGAAAATATAAAACCGTTTCGAGGAAATATAGATAGGGTGGCATGTGGGTCACATGCTGATGGGTTTGTTGGTCTCTTCGGTGATCGAGCAAAGTTAGTCAAAGATATTTCATTTCGGGCAGTTTTTAACTTTTCTTTTTCAAGATTACTGGTATTTTGAAGTTCACGTCGTCGACTTGGTACTACACCCAACTGGGCAGTACTAAGTTTACAACCCAACTCAGGACTACATAGAAAAGTAATAAAGCAAACCTAACTCTCAACCACATGGTACTCTTCTTTGTTTGGTAAGCTGAAATTCATCAATGACAGAGCTTAAATGGTAATCTAGGCGATGGTATCAAAACGACAACAGGCAAATGGTTCAGGTTTTGATGCTATTTTTCGTACCATTTTTTGAGAGGATTAAGCTGGATTTGAGCTCCATAGAGTTATTGACCAGACTTTAGATCTTAGAGTGAGATAGATAGACCCATAAAGTGAATCTAATAATATTGAGCGAATTTTTTAGGAAGCGTTAAATGCTCAATAAATATTACGAGACCTATTTGAAGTGTTTATTTTTCTCTCACTCTAGGCCCTAAAGTTTAGTAAAAGACTCTAGGAAATCTCAATTCAATTAAGCTCCATACAATTATATTAGGTTCCTTATAAAATTTTCTATAATTTAGCTAAAAATGACATTCCTTTAAATTTTTTCCTAAATTTTACTTATCTTTTAAAAACCTTCTACATCTCATTCCCTATCATTTCTCTATTCTATTAAAATAATATTTCTCTATTTTTTTATTACTTTTTTCTCTCACTTCTATTTACAAACTTAACTACTCAATATTTTTTCTTATGTTTTGAACTATTACTATAGTGAATATTTTAAACAAAAAATTAAATTATTTTTTGTGGGTATGAAAATATTTTTAGAATTAATTTTTATATTTTTCGTAATTATTTAAATTATGATTTAAAACTATAACAAATATGAGTATGATAGAAAATATACATGATTGGAAGTAGATAAGTATGATAGAAAGTGTAAATGATTATAATAAAATATTGATAAAAAATAATTTAGGGATATACAGTGGTACATCCCATAAACACTTTCCTTAAAATGAAAATCCGGATGTAAATGTGATTTTAATGAAATCGTTAAAATTTTAATCAAATTATAGGAAAAATGTACCTATGCATTACCGGTTGGGAATGCTCGAAAACTGCCCCACCCAAATATTTGAGCATAAATAAGCAGCTTAGCCTGATTTTTAAGTTAAGTTAAAGCAGGCACTGTATTGGGTTCAAGAATTTTGGCCAACTCAAATTAACAAACACAAGAAAATGAACATATTTGAGGAATCAAGATCACATTTCCAGTTTGAAAACTGCAGATGCTTGTTTTAGTTATTACAATGTAGTTTCCAAAAAACAGGGAATCAAGAGGCGTTATGCATGAACAAGACAACATCAGGCAGATGCCACAGCTTCCTCCTGCAACTGTTTCGCTTTGGTTACGTAATCACTCATTGCTTCCTCCTTGGATTTTCCTGGAAAATAAAAGTTTCGATATTTCTCACAACAGAGTTAACTAAACCATTCAGCACCCTTTTAACAGATCAGAGTACCATTACCTTCAATAGCCTTCCATGCATCCCACTTTGCTCTCTCCTTCATGCTGAAAATTCCAGGACGGCCTGAAAATTAGATACAAAAAAGCCACAAAGGGTGAAAATTAATTTTCTCAAAAATAAGCTTTTAGTTAAAAAATCAACAGATGCTTACCGGTGTTCACCGGTCCAACGGTGGCCTGCTTGTACAGCCCATAGAGAATAAGCTTGCTTTCGTTTGAGGTATTCTCCGGCAGGGTCTTGGCTTTCTCAGCATACTCCTCAAACTCCTCCTGCATTAATTAACGCCGGCACATTCTTACTGTTAACACATTTACATGCATGTAAAATTACAAAAGAGCTATAAGTTATCGAAGCATAAATTCGTCCTTTTAAGTAAAGCTCTGCTACGAATGGGTTTTATTCTCGGTCTGTCTTAATTTTCCCAAGCCGAGATAAAAGCAGAAAGGAGTAATTCAAATCAGAAAACTGGAGTTTGAACCCATTAATGATGCCAAGAATAAAGGACCTGAAATTCCAATACCGGATACCTATTCATCATACCTAAACTAGATCAAGATGGTTCTCTTTGATAATAAACCAGTACGTGCATCCAAACTGTTATCTAATTTCCTAGATAATCTAAAAGCAAATTTACAAATAAAATGATGGTAAATTCAATTAAAGGGAAGAAGTGAAGAACTTCCTGAAACCAAAAAGTTCCCTCTCTCTTTCTTGTATTGATCTCCTGAAACAAGTATAATATCCAGATCTGAACTGATTCCTACCACAATAATTTCCATAATTGAAAGAACCAAATTGAGTCTAATAACAAAAATGTAAACAAAGGATCGGCAATCTTTTTAGAATCGTTAAAAAAAAAAACAATGTGGATACTACTCGATGGTGATGCATGTTTATGGGTTCTGCCATTCATAAAAAGAAAAACGATGTGGATTCTACTTCGAACAAATAATTTCTAACGAAAGAAAATATGTCAGCCCAAAAAACAAAACAAAAAACGATAGATTTCCAAGAAGGTTTGAAAAGTGAGTATTATGGCAGACCTTCAAACCCATATTGCTATCTCCCGCCTGAACTCCGACGCCTGATTTGCTTCGCACTTCTCGCGTGGTGTTATATAGTGAACAATGTGTGTATGCGGAAAGATATTCCCTTGAAACTATCACTCAGGGTCGAGGCTCTCGATGGCATATATATATATATATATATATAAACGTTACGTATAATCATGGAGTACGTAAGCGTTGTATGTTCAATTTGAAAAAAAGTATAACTTATTATTAAAAAATTAATTTCTTTTCATATGAATTATGTATTTATTCACTTTTTTTCAAAATGATTGTACAACATTTATACAATCACGACTACAACTATCATTTCTAATATATATTATATAATATAGTCTTGCAATTTATAAACCAATGCATTAGCACACCACTTATAATAGGATATATTATAAATTTAAGTAAATAAAAATAAAAATTACTTTTAGCATAACAATATATTGGGTGTATAAAAAAATAAGGATTCTAAAGAGATTTTCTCCTATTTATATGAAATGATTTGTACAATTTTAAATTTTGAAGGTAAGATCTACACATTATTTTAAAAATATTGGATAAATTTGAGATTCAATTGAAAAAAAAAAAAATCCACTTTTTAACATGGAGTCGCACTTATTTTAAAAAAAATATGCGAGAGTTACGTGTTATAAAACTTTATCTAATATTACTCTATATCTAATATAATTTATATACACCTATACATACCTGAATACATAATTACATACGTGCATTTGACTTGTATTAATAATTACATACGTGCATTTGACTTGTATTAAGCATTTCTAGGGACGTGGACCCAAAATATTTTAAAAAAAAAAGACAACGAAACACTTTCTATTAATATTTCTCGAAAGATGGAAATGTGAGGTCATATAATATTTATAATTTAATATAGTAATAATAATTCACAGAAAATAATTGAACACTAGCCTGATCGTATCCTGATCCTGATCGAGTGGTTTGGTTTGGGCCTCTTTGGGCCTTTTTCAGCCGAAAACAAAATTTCTATCAGTAACCCATGTGTCGAAAGGTAGACGCCATCCGACCAAAATTTATTATTATTGTAACGACGATAATAACATATAAAAAAATCTATTCATTATCTTGACACATCACTTTTTTTTATTTTAACCAAATATATGATATATAAATAATGAGTATAAAAATTCAATTAATTTAAAAATAAAAATGGTGTGCGGAGATTAATAGAATTTTTCTTGCTGAAATGGTGATCCTGAAAAGACAGTGAGACAACAGAATGCGAAAATTTTCCCTCAGAGAACATATAGATCTCGGAAATCAACCCAGAAAAAGAGTTTAGGCTAAACAACAACGCATTAATCTTTCTAGGAAGCATCTCAGGTGAGAAAACACAGTAATTGTTTTGAAATAGAAGCAGGAAAGACAGGTACTAACTCCAGAACTTCATGCCATTATCTTGGCAGACCTAACATAGAGGCTATCCACGACCTTGCCAACATTTGAAATGGTTTCCAGTGTTGCCAGATATATTGCATCTATCTTGGGATCGTCAAAAATGACGAGGCATCCAGCACCCTGATCCAGAGTACCCGCAAACTTCTTATCCAAAATCATCTGAGATAATTTCTTCTCAACATGATCAACCGGTAGCTCAATCAGCTCAGCAATATGAGTAATCTCAACCCTGGAGAAAGGTTCAATCAACCTGCAGAGATTTTGCTCCAATAACGTGTCATACAGAGAAGAGAGGTGCCTGTGGACAATAGGATCTTCCTCTAGCTGAGCCTTGAAATCCCTGAGGGCAGTCTCAAAAAGCTTCAAAGAGCGTTTTGAATGGGCATCAGCCACAGCCTTCATTGCATCCAGCTCAGGCCCCACATATTGCAGCCCAGCTTTGGATGATATTACTCCTGCCACGTCATCAGCCTGGCTCACCATGATTTTGCATAACAGCATATACTTGAGGCTAAATACTGCTCTCGGATCTTCAAGAGCATTGAAAGCTTCAAAAGCTTCAAAGAAATAGCTATAAGCAGTTTTGTAGTCCTTTTCTTCTGCATGAAGGATCCCACTCTGCAAATCTATAGTACCCTGTTGAGCTGGGGGCACATATATGGCATTGGCAGCAGTTCTAGCAGCTGTCAGAGAAGCCTTGGCTTTGGGGAGATTCTTTAAAGAGAAATGGAGTTTGCTCTCCAACAAGTCTATGTCCACAAGCAGCAGCTTATCATCTAGCCTTCTCACTTCCTTTATTAAGCTAGAAAGGAGAACTAAAGCTTCTGAGTACTCTTTGTTTTCCATCAAAAGAGATGCAAGCCTTGCCTCCACTCTTTGCCGTAGGAAAGTTCGCTTTTCAGCACGGGTCCACTGCACCATTTCTTGGCAGAGGGAAATCTGGAGATCAGACGTGCCTGGTATTTTAGCTACTGCATCAATTATCCCACGAACAATTTTTGCAGTCTTTGCCTTGGGAATCAAGTTGAAAAAGGGCCTCAATTGGGTCAAAAGGTTTCGGAGATCCTCTGCTCGATTCTCTTGCCTTAGAAGATCTGAAAGCTTTGTGATTGCCTGTTCCTTTATCCTTAAGGCTTCAGCAGAAGATGATGGGTTTTCAAGCACACGGTAAAGAATAGAGATGGCGTCAGCTGGGGTCTTGGCTTCTAAAGCCTGAGCAATAGAATCAGTGGTTGCTGGGAGATATGAAGAAGACATAGTTGATTGTTTGGAAACTGAATCCTGAAAAATGAAAACAATCCAACAACTTAACTTCATAGACATCAAACATCAGATAGAGCAAAATAACTGTGCCCTAAGATATAAAGTAACTCGTGCTCAAAATAGTTCAAAGCTAATTCAGCAAACAGCACCAATTTTTAAATCTTTGAGCCTTTACAATCTCTATTTAAAGACAACAAGAACATCCTCAACACTGAAACTTAGTGGCACTCAACAAATAATCTATTTCATTCTGTAAAACAAGATACCAAAATTAACAAGGGATTCCCTAATGTTACATAAAAAGAAATACTTGGATACTTAACGGCATCAACCATCAGTTTCTAAGTTGAAGAGTCCGTTTCTACAATCTCTTGTCCCCTTTTTAATAGAGGCTTTTCTCTTGTACACTATGATACTGGCCAGCTCCAACTTTTTTTCTTAATCATATAGGAAATATAAATAGCAAAACCATCACTAGCGCCAGCTGAAACATTTGTTTTTTTTATAAGTAAACAAAAAACATTTGTTAACTTTCTTCTCCTCTTTGGGTGATCAAAAGGAAAAACTATAATACCTCTTATTATGGCAGTGTACCAACTGGAAGTATTATCAAAACCTAATAGGTATCGCTTTCGTGACAAAATAAAGGAGCACAATTGCGTATTAGAATCATAGAAGGGTTAGTCAACCTTCATCCTACTGTTGTCCCCAGCCACAGCCACTAAATATGCAGCAGTACCATCAGTAACAAAATGATTCAGATGATTCAGTTCAGGCATCTGCAACCCACAAATTCACTATAGATGTCCCAATTGAACGGGCAAACTATTGGCACCGAGCCCATAAAGGATAAGAACAAACTAAGCAAGGAGGTCATTGGCCATACTTAGTGATGGGTGAAGGGAGTCAACCTCTTTATCAAAGAACACTCTAGATGGTTTTTCTCCTCTCAAAAATCACTCTGGCTCACTTGCTGTTTTCGGCCCACTAGTCCACATTTGGCGCAAGGCAGATAAACTCTCAGCAATCTGTGTTAAATGTTTGTACTCCACTTCTAAGAAGCTGTGTGTTAATAAGTAAGCCAGAGCGAATTTCAAGAGGAACAGAAAAATCTACCGTTATTGTAAATTTTTTTCAAAATATCTATTGAACAAGGGAATATATATAATCTAATTCAAACACACCAGCTCTAGTTGCTCATTCATAGTAAATTGGTAATGTGTGAAACAAAAAAAGCAGTGACAGAAGGTCACCCTTCTCTAATTAGCTCATAACTGTTAATATGCCGTATGGTTCGGAATCAGGGAATTCAAAGAATACCATAACCCGCGGAAGGAGACAATCCCAAAGAATGTTTCAACTTTTACAAATATCCATATTCGATTCAGTTTCTGAAACACTAATATGAATATGATGCTGTAACTTGGGATTATCAGCTATTACTGGCATTAACATTCGAAAATCTGTTTCGTGCTCGATTAAATAACATAAAACGCACTTCAAAACAAACTGCTGCAAATTACACAAACCCCAAAAGTAAAAGAACAGACCAGCATATGTGCAATCAAGTAAGACCATGAAAACCCTGATAATTGAAGAAATCAACCACATCTGATCTGAGACCCAGAGACGAATTGCATACCTCGTGGCTGATTAACGTGGAGTTTCTCGTTCTAGGAATTTTTTTTTTTCTTTTTTAGGTAAGTCGTTCTAGGGATTTAGAGTACTCCTCCGCCCGGATATCATACATTGGACGGATGAGATTAAATCATCTCTTGGACGGAATTGGGAAACGGTTCAGATTCGATCATCTTTTGGACCAAATTGGGGTAGTTATGTAATTGTAGCTTCGCAATAGTAAATTCTTTGCGTCTGATAATTGAATCCCAGGCCCAACCAATTGGCCCATGATTGTGTAGGTAATGAATATTTTTGACCAAATTAGATTATTCAATTTTTTTTTTAAATATTATTCAATTTAAAAAGAGATAAAGAAATACAATTGAAAGGTGGCGTAAAAAAACAGTAAATTCTCTTTAAAAAAAAGAGAGAGTGTGTAAATACCATGCAATCGCTTTGAAAAATAATATAATCTATTATTAAAAAAATTAATTTTTTTTTCATATACGTCTTATATTTATTCAAATTTTTTAAAAATGATTGTGCATACGAATGTAATTATCATTTCTCATTTAAAAAACGATACATCTAATTTATTTTTTGAAATAATTGTTATGGAGGATGTGGCACTATAATTTTAACCTTTTTGTAACTTCTTATTATATTCCTTGATTATTATTTAAAGTTTTATTTTTTATAACCCATAGGTTTTGGTTCAAAGTGGTAAAAGTCTTGATTTTGGGAATTGGTGGTATGCTCCCTCTAGAGTCTAAGGCTGTAAGGTTCGAATCCCATAGCCATTGGATTGAGAGGATTCTTTCTTAAATTACCTAAAATGCACTTAAAGAATACTCATTTTCGATCTCTTGTACGTCATCGAGATTAGTTGCAACGTTGCTTCTGGACACTCGATACCTATTAAGTTTTTTTTTTAATATATAAAGAGAGAAATTTATAAATTAAGTCGTTTTATTGTATAAAATTTACATATAATATAGAAATTATTTAAATATTTAATGTTGTGTCTATTTTTTTTCATATTTTAAAAGAAATGTGGTAAAACTAAAAATAAAAAATAAAAACAAAGTAATACGAATGGGTCAAGTGCTGAACAAAGCCCAGCTTTTGACTGGATGGGCCTACAATACCCACGGGAGGGGGGGCTTAAGTGCGTCTTGCCCGAGAAACTCGAAAGGAATATCACTGTTGCTTCCTGTAACTGGCGACAAGGGGGAAAATGGGGAATCCTCAGAAATCGGGCACCGGCGGAGATCTTCACAACGCGGCTCGGTCCGGCGACCTGAATGCGGTGCAATTATTATTGAGCACAAACCCTTTGGCAGTCAATTCCAGGGACAAGCACTCTAGAACTCCGTATCCTCTTCTCCACCCTTTTTTTGGTTGCTTTAGTTGGATTCTTGTTTGTGTCTTGTTTGGTTCCCGAGAAAACCTAATTGTGGAAGAGATATACTTTCTTGAGTCTTTAAAGTTATTTTTAGATAAATAAAATTACGAAGTTTATCTCTCTCGTTAGTATTGTTATTTCTATTATGAGTGACCATGAGGTGAGCGATAGAAAACACGATATTACCCAGTTTGTAATTTTCTTTCCATTGGATAATAAAATTGTTTGCAGCATTTAATTCACTTTAAAACACAAGTTTGGGGGCTGCTATCATAGTTTTTCTACTTTCATAAATCTTTAGTTTACGTTTACACAGTGATAATAACTTATCGAGGGGAGGGATAACAGATGATAGGAGAAGGCGAAGCTGCCGAGTTTTCACTCATTAATGAGGGACTTGGCTGCAGCTTCTTCCGGGTATTTTGTGTTACAACGGCAATGGTTGGAAAAATAAAGAATTTCGTACTGAATTTTGTCGGGTCTTTCTGTTTAATCTCCCCATGCATCTTTGAATTGTGTTTTTGGGTTTAGAAATTGGAATGGCTTGCTCACGCTTTGTTCGAGAATCTACTTAGACATGGCTGTCGCTTAGAGACCTAATTGTGCATTTGTAGATCGTAGATGGTCACTCTGATAAAAACATTAGTTTTCAAAAACATACTTTTCTGTCGATATATATCTATGAAATTAAATTACTTTGTAAGGGTGAGAAGGCCCTATAGACTTGTCAAGGTTATTTGTGTCTCTGTTGTGTTCTTAAGTGCCATTTCTTGTTATTTGGGGGACTTGTCGATGCCATCATGTTTGTTGATATTCAATGTTTTATGTATTCCCATTGGACCTCCAAATGGCAACGTTGGGGTGTTTAAAGACCACGAGAAAATAAAATTATCTCCTTACAAAATCCAGACTTCCAAATCTCTCCCTTTTTTATGTTCTCATTGCCTCTCATCTTAATTATTTTATCACAACAACAAAAAGAGAGGAATTTGGCTGGTAAAAACAAGAGGATTGGAAGATGGATTTGATGCTGGCTATGGTGATAGATAAAAAAAAATACTTATACAACACTGGCAAAAGTAGTTGTGCCATATGAGATGAACTATTTGAAGTGTTTTTTTTTTTTCTAATTTTATTCTTAGGGAGAACCTGGACAGTCAAATTCAAGTGCAGGGGGTCCCATTATCTCTCAAAATACATGGTATTATTAAGATGCTAAGTTTGTCATGTACTCTATATGTTAATCTTGGCTTGATGTACTCTTTACTCCAGTATCTTCCACTGGCCATTAATTTGTTTCCCTGTCAGCTTGGCAACTTATAAATAACACAGAGCTGCTACTGTAGAGTACTGGGAAGAATTCACTTACTAATGGGCAGAGACTTATTTGTGAAACTTTTATCCATCATTTAGCATTCTAGCAATCAGGTCTTGTTTCCTTGACACAAGCAACCTTAATCATAGACTACATTTAGCTGCATGGTCTGGCCAAGCAGAGGTGGTGAGTTATCTTTGCAAGAATAAGGCTGATGTCGGTGCTGCCGCCATGGATGACATGGGTGCAATTCACTTTGCTGCCCAAAAAGGTCATTTAGAAGTTGTACGAACTCTACTTTCGTCAGGTGCCTCTGCTAAAGCTTCTACTCGCAAGGGCCTGACTCCATTACACTATGCTGTCCAAGGATCCCACTCAGAACTTGTCAAGTACTTGGTAAGGAAAGGTGCAAGTCTTAGCATCAAGACAAAATCAGGGAAGACTCCCATTGATCTTGCCAACAATGAAGAAATTCACTCCTTTCTCAAGGAGCGTGAAAGGTCGCCCATTAAAGGAGATCTGAATGGTAGAAAGAAGGATGAAGAATCTGACCCGAAGCCATCTGTGCAAGAAAAAGAAGAAAATCCTGATGATGGAGCTCCTTCCGTTGTACATGACGACAACGATGAACTGGATGGTGAAGGGGTGAAGCGGAAGGGTGATCAAGATGATAGAAATGAAGCCTCATCCGAACCAAAAAAGGCACGAGTTGCACTCAATCACCTTTCAAGTGCAGATGATGCACAAGAAGATGAAGAAAACTTGTGATGCCTTGATAGAAGTGTGGTAGAGTGACTACTTGCCTAGCATCCTGACTGCTTTGGGGTTGTACGACCTTTTGTGCTATACGATGCCATAAACGCATATTTGTAAGACTTTCTTAAGAGTTTTTTATTTTTCCTTTTAAGTTTCAATGTCGTGATTTTACGTTGTAATTTCCTGCTAATCTCCTGGTATTTTATAATTTATATTGTAATTGTAAACGCTATTTTTGGGCTAACTGTCATGAAACAGGTACATAGAGACATGCAAGAGCGACATCTTGTAATTTCTTCTTGTATGAATGGTTTTTATTTTTTTATTAATATCACGAATGAAAACTCACTTAGAACAAAATCTAGAGAAAATTGTAAAGGAAGAGGAAGAAGATAGCGATTACAAAGAAATTCGATTCGGTGGAGCGGCCGTGAGGCGGGATGTTCGTGTTGCAAGTAAATGAGAGGGAAAGCTTTACCCAATTAGGATCTAAACATAATGTCACAACATTTCGGGTGTGGAGTACTCAAAATAATATATATCTTCTATATATAAAAAGTGTGTAAGAAATAGAAAATCTTGTTTTAACGGTTTTTCTTGTTTTTTCATTAAAGTTAACACCGTTTATTTTAACGGTTTGGTATATAAAATGAAGACATAAATATTAAGAGAGATAATATTCAATGTTGTTATATGATTTATTAATCACAATAATTATAATATTTAATAGTTTATATAATAATAAGTAATTAAAGATTAGTTATTATATTTTTCTCTTTTTTCTTAACATATACACGTGTATTAGGTGCATAAGACGTGAATCCCTAAGTATAATATACGTGTATTATACGTTTCATTAACTCAGATTATTGAGTATTCTAAATTTAAAAATTTCATATAATATATAATATAAGTGTATTTAATCAAAGTGTTTTTTTCCCCATGGTAGTAGGACGTAGCTTCCGCTAAGTCATATTCCACACGTGGGCTTGCTATGATGGGTACGTGACAAAGGCCGTAATCCTTGAACTAATCAAGAAATAGTAAATTCGGCCAACAACTTCAAAATATATTTTAGGATTTATATATATATGCTCTATATAGAAAATATTATACCACAAATTTTATAAAAAGATTATGTTTTCACTTTATGTTGTCCCTGATCGACTCAACCAACAGCAAAATAAGAATTTCAATGTTGTCTTTATTGATCGTCTACAGGATGACATAAATTGATGAATAATAATACAAACATCAAACGACACATATTTTGAACTACCGTTTGTGTTAGACTTTTATTAAATTTTTCTTATACATCTTTGCTAAAACTATGGATGTTATAAACATATATTGGATTATATGATATTTTAAACTAATTTTTTTATTTTCTCCAATATGCTTTAAATTATTAAGTGACATCAATAATTTTTATAAAATATATATTATTTTTTACAAATAATCATTTCATAAAATTAGACAAACGTGCTTTGCATGTTGGTCTCACCTAATATATATATAAATATAAAAAAATAAAATGATAGTGACAGTTGTTAGCATGCACTACATAATTATTTAAAAAAAAATGAGTAAGTATAAGATTCATATAAAAAAAAATTAATATTTTAATAATAAATTATATTTTTTTAATTTTTTTAAATAATTATATAGTATTTAAGTACTCAATAATTATATTTAACATTATTCTTTTAAACAGTTAAAATGGTATTGCAGTAGTTTTGATAATTTATGTCAGATAATGATAAGCCTATTACGTCTTATAATTTATTTATTATTCTTTTTATTTTTTTTTTTAACTTTTTTAATTATTTTTTGACTTTTGCAAAAATAAATTTTTTAAAATTTGAAGTAATTTCGTTTATCGGTAAGGTCCAACACTTCTCAGTTACACGTCGTTTCACTTTCACTCACATTGACATACCTAAGAGACCGCCATGGATTTGCTTTCGGTCTCATCCTCTTCTCCGTCGTCTTCCCTACTATGCTCTCACTTCCTCTCTCGCCCAAAATCCTCCCTCCACTTCTCCTCATTCAAGCCCCTAATACCCTTCACTCCCTCGCGCCATCCCAGAAGCTCCATTTACAATTCCCTCCACACTTACGCACCCGAACCACCCAAATCCCTAGCCCTCGAAGCTCAGCTACGGTCCCGAGATGGGACGCGTGCTAGTTTCGAACTCTCGGGTGCGCCTCCGCAGACCCCGGCGACCGCCATGAGAGGCGCCGAAGCCGACGCCATGGGGCTCTTGCTCAGGGAGAGGATTGTGTTCTTGGGGAGCGGCATCGATGACTTCGTGGCCGACGCCATTATCAGTCAGCTACTTCTGTTGGACGCTCAGGACCACACTAAGGATATCCGCCTCTTTATCAATTCCCCTGGCGGCGCTTTGAGGTCAAATTTTTTTTTCTGTCATATTCCTTTTGGTTGACGAAGTAGATAAGAGGAAAGGGATAACTACACTTTACCTGATTAGTTTGATAGGTTGAGAAGATGAAAAGGGTTAATTCAACTTGCCGATTAGTCCTATTTGACTTCCGTGAAAACTGAAAAGTGGCATTTGACGTTAGTAGAGAAAAGGTAGACTGATTCACAGAGACTTCTATGAGCTAAAGATGCTCTTGTATTTTTAGTACACCCAGAATTTGGGCAAAGTACCTTGGCATGAATGTGTAAGGGTAGTTTTCAGGGTATCTCCACACACACAAGCACCATTCTACATTCTATATTGTTACTGAAGCCGGCATTCAAGTGTTGAATATGTCCATTTTCAAATTTATTTAACCGTTGATTTGAGTGTTTGATACTATCATTATTAATGTCATGACATGTTGACGTGGTTTTACACAATGTGAGTTGGGTCTGGGAAAGCCCAAGTATAAAGTGATCATTTTTTGCCTTTGTAATTTTCTGGTGCTACGTGATTGTAGTGAGGCTGCCTGAGCTGTGATTTAATAACGGTGTCTAGAATTCGTCTAGAATGGTTATTATTGATTTATTGCCCATACGGCCAGAGTAGCCTCAGTCTCAGTTCAGTGAATCATACTGCCATGATTGGTTCCATCCCATTGGTCAGCTTGTATTGGAAGCCACCAAAGTTTGATGCCACCATCCACTCACAAAGTGCGAGGACAATCTGTTGTACAGGAATCGCATTTGCTCCATCCAAACTATCTTGGCATCTGAAACTGTTACTCCTTCAGTTTCACCTATCTGAAACACACTGGCGCAGTCCTCAGCAACCACTTCCGCCATGAGGCCACTCACTTCTGTTCACCCTCATCCCAACCCACCACCCTCCAATTCACTACACCACTATCATTTTTGCAACTGCCATATCATTCAATGAGTTCCCTCTGCCTCTGCCCAACTTTCCTTCCTTGTTTGTCGCATCTGCAATGATATTTTTTTTTTTTTCCACTTAAACCAATTAATGATTTGGTCTTTATTCTTGTTTAAATTAGTTCTAATATTTTTCTATTGTGGTTGGAAAGTATATCTGATGATACGGGACTCACAATAGGTGTCAATAGCACTGTTAAAAATGAGGGGTGGTCAATACTCTTACAATCTATGGTACAGTGTATATCACCACAAACTCGATCAATTATTATTATCTTTTATCAGTCTCAAATTCAACCAACTCTAACCTAGGAAAGTATGTTTCCTTAATGGAATTTCCACTTTTGCTGCGTCTTGTTTGATAATAACTTGGTTTCTTGGCTATCCCACTTCGTTTTTTTATACTGGCTCATTTTATTTTGCTGTTATTATCTGCACCAGTGCTACAATGGCCATTTATGATGTCGTACAGCTTGTGAGGGCGGATGTTTCCACAGTCGCCCTTGGCTTTGCTGCATCTACAGCTTCTATAATCCTTGGAGGTGGCACTAAAGGCAAGCGTCTGGCAATGCCCAATACAAGGATTATGATCCATCAACCTCTTGGAGGTGCTAGCGGCCAAGCAATAGATGTGGAAATTCAAGCTCGAGAAGTCATGCATAACAAAAATAATGTCACAAGAATTATTTCAGAATCCACGAATCGCTCATTTGAACAAGTCCAAAAAGACATTGATAGGGATCGTTACATGTCCCCTATAGAAGCAGTTGAATATGGAATAATTGATGGAGTTATTGATAGGGATAGCATTATTCCTCTAATGCCTGTGCCAGAAAGGGTGAAAGCCAGACTGAATTACGAGGAAATTAGTAAAGATCCAAGGAAGTTCTTGACTCCCGATGTTCCAGATGATGAGATATACTAGCTTTGGGTGTGTGCTACTGGTCAAATACTCTTGTCAGCTACTATTTCCTTTCCGTACTTTCGTCTTGAACTTCATGTAAGCTGAGGTAACTTACATTTACGGGATTCTGCAATTGTAGGGAGGAAAGTCTTGTCAAATTTCAAACATTTTTTTGAGTGGTTTCTTTAGTTTTTTACCATGGAAGAAAGCTTCAGAACTTAACGTTGTTTTTATTCCATGTCATTTTTGGTAAATATCGTGTTCAGACTCTTAAATTTCTATGCTTTACTGTGAATTACTTTGATTAACCCATCCTCCCACCACCACCACCCCCCCCCCGGGGCCTAGGAAAGCTTCAGAACTTAAGGTTGTTTTTATTCCATGTCATTTTTGGTAAATATCGTGTTCAGACTCTTAAATTTCTATGCTTTACTGTGAATTACTTTGATTAACCCATCCTCCCACCACCACCACCCCCCCCCCGGGGCCTAGGAAAGCTTCAGAACTTAAGGTTGTTTTTATTCCATGTCATTTTTGGTAAATATCGTGTTCAGACTCTTAAATTTCTATGCTTTACTGTGAATTACTTTGATTAACCCATCCTCCCACCACCACCACCCCCCCCCCGGGGCCTAGGAAAGCTTCAGAACTTAAGGTTGTTTTTATTCCATGTCATTTTTGGTAAATATCGTGTTCAGACTCTTAAATTTCTATGCTTTACTGTGAATTACTTTGATTAACCCATCCTCACCCCCCCCCCCCCCCCCCCCCCCCCCCCCCCCCCCCCCCCCCCCCCCCCCCCCCCCCCCCCCCCCCCCCGGGGGCCTAGGACATATCCAACAAAGCTCAAAGCAGACGTATATAAGTGGTCTCCATGTTGCCTAGAGTACATATATGTGAGACTTGAAACTAGGAAAACTAACCCAATACGATAAATAGAACAATCTGCAAAAGACGGACTCTAGAGCTCAGCTACTCCAGAGAGGTCAAACAGATCTGCACCACCAAAGGGCAAGCAGAAATATGACAGTAATAAAGTGTAACTTTCAAAGATCTTGTTTCATTCAATTATGGATACTATATGATGCCCAGAAAGGTGAAGTATGGATGCTATCTGACATGAGATTTGTTTCATATGGTGTTTCGATTGGAGTTATCAATGATTGAAGAAGAGAAGAGGTAGGCAGATAGAGGTTCTGACTTTTGGGCCCTTCAGAGACTATAAATTAATAAGTTGACTGAAAATAAAAAAGGGACGAGCGTAAAAGACCTCACACTTGAAAGATTCTATCACTGCATAGTTGGACTCAAGTTAGGCAATTTGGGTGTGATTCAGACACAGGTGGAAGAGGATATCTTACTCCGGCATTTTAGATGCACATGAACTCTCACCTACCAAATGCACATCCATCCCACAACCCTTTTGTTTATGTTTCTTTATCATTATACTGATATATCTTAAACCAATTCAGAAAGTTAATGTTTCATTTGTTGTTATGCATTACAGAGATCTTTGATTTTGCTGAATCTGCTGCTGCTGGATGGCATTTGCATGTAAGTTTGACCGGGGAGTACAAGATTTAGGATGAAAAATAGCATTTTTTGTTTGTTTGTTAAGATACAGACCCCCTGGACCTCTTGACATGAGAAAGAAAATAGACAAAAGATAGGCATATTGTAATTCAAACTAGAGATGCTACATTTGAAGTCAGTACTGTTGAGTAGGTCAGCAAGGTACTGTTGAGTAGGTCAGAATTTGTCCCAATCTAAAAAACAGACGATGCCGGCTCCATAAAACAAATAATCAGACCATAAAAATAATGAAAGTGAAGTCAGATTTATGAAGAATCTGTGATTATTCCATGGGATCAAGCTATTTCATCGTTTGTCTCTCGAATGAGTCTCAACTGTATATTGTGGCAGTTGATGTTTGGCAACATGCGGACACCATTTTAATAAATGTGTATGACCTTTCTCAAATGATTGCCATCGAAGTGGAAGGCCTTCTATATTAGTCGGATCGCAAAAACAATATTACTTTCAAATATGAATACATAATCATATAAAACAAAGCAGTTTACCCATTTATGTTTAGTTTTTAAAGAGTTATTCTATTCTTCGAGTAAGTATGGAGAGTAAAGTTTTGAAAATCGTTTTGATGACTGTTTCAGTTAAGGCATTATAATGAAATATTTCAATATCCGTACTATTTCAAGATAGCCTATATAAGAATAAATTAATTATATATGTATAAATTATATTTCAAAATAATATAAATGCAAATCTTAAAAAGTTAAAACACATATTTATAAAACTTAATAATACTTCTAAGTTTCCAATCCAACTATTAAAAAAAAATCGCTCATCTTCATCACAAAAATGGGAGTAAGGATTTGATTTTCAGGCATCGAGAAAAGGGGTTAAAAAATTTAAGAAAATAATCTTCATATGTGAGAATTTGAATGAAAATTACGAAAAAATAATGATTTTTACATTAATTATAAAAATATATTAATTTCGCCTGGTATTGACTCAGTATGAAACATATACCTCCCTCATGCTAGTTATTGTTCCGGCACGGTATTCAAAAATTTTAATGTAGAGCACACAATTCATATTACTTAAAGGGTGAAATTTGATTTGTAAGATCAAATTTTAAAATTTATCTTCTAAATCAAAGTGTTCCTCGCAAGCAATATGTCATTGTGTGGTGTAGATGTCTTATAATAGCAGTACTCTTTTTAAAAATTTGGATTGATGTTCTTCCTCATACTAAGAGAACTCAAATGAGTTACTAAATCAAATGGTGGGTTAATTTCCAACATACCAATTTCACACAATTTTCCAGTTAATTTTGGCCAAACCCTCGAAAGACAACATATGCTAGCGGTTAGAATTCTGGTCAAACATTTGCAGGTTGATGACTTTGTAAGAGACAGATTGTGTGTAATCCAAGTGCAAAGGATGCAAATCCGGTGGTGATTAACTATGTAATTAAATAATGTTTGATTACCTAATTGCTTAGGTATACCATTGCATTCTTTTATGCTGAAATTTGAGTCACTAATTAATAAATTCTTTTTTGGGCAAATGATATCATCATCTCCTTGAATATATCTTCTATATATAAAAAGTGTGTATGAAACGGAAAATCTTGTTTTAACGGTTTTTCTTGTTTTTTCCGTTAAAATTAACACCGTTTGTTTAAATACGTGTGAATGTAATCGGCATATAAAACGAAGACATAAATGTTGAGAGAAATAGCATTCAATGTTGTTATATGATTTATTAATCACAATAATTACAATACTTAATAGTTTATATAATAATAAGTAATTAAATATTAGTTATTATATTTTTCTCTTTGTCTTTAACATATACACGTATGTTAGGTGCATAAGACGTGATATCTAAGTATAATACTCGTGTATTAAACGTTTCATTAACTCAGATTATTGAGTATTCCAAATTTAAAAATCTCATATAATATATAATACAAGTGTGTTTAATCAAAGTGTTTTTTTTTTTCTCATGGTAGTAGGACGTTGCTTCCGCTAAGTCATAATCCATATGTGGGCTTGCTATGATGGGTACGTGACAAAGGCCATGATCCTTGAGCTAATCAAGATAGAGTAAATTCGGCCAACAACTTCAAAATATATTTTAAGATTTATATATATGCTATATATAGAAAATATTATATCACAAATTTTATAAAAAGATTATGTTTTAACTTTGTGTTGATCCTAATCGACTCAACCAACAACAAAATAAGAATTTCAATATTGTTTCTATTGATCGTCTACAGAATGACATAAATTGATGAATTATAATACAAACATCAAACGACACATATTTTGAATATGATTTGCACGTTGCTCCCACCTAGTAATATATAAAGTGACGTTACCATGATGAAATCAATACTTCATTCATCTACAAATGTCATTCATTATTTCCATCGACATTTGCTGCATTAAATTTGAAAATATAACAACAATTTGGTCCAATTAGATTAGAGTAAATTACAACTAAGTTACATGCTAAATAGCAAAATGTGAATTTAAAAAAAAAAAATTAATTACCAAAGTTCTATTTTATTTTATTTTTTCATAAGTACGTTGTAAAAATTTATTGCCACGGATCAGCCGGAGAACATATATACAATCTATTTTGTGATTAAGAAATATGTTTTAAGAGTAATGCTACTCATCATCATTTTTCTCATCTTCTCAAGATGTGACATTAGATGATTGAAGATTATTTATTATGTTTCACTTGTGAATCTATAATTTAATGTCACATCATAAGATGATGAGAAAAATAATAATGAATAGTTGTACCCATCTTAAGTA
This sequence comes from Carya cathayensis, assembly GCA_011037825.1. Classification (NCBI taxonomy): domain Eukaryota; kingdom Viridiplantae; phylum Streptophyta; class Magnoliopsida; order Fagales; family Juglandaceae; genus Carya; species Carya cathayensis. The sequence continues at coordinate 352,762 of QGSO01000281.1, read as the reverse complement.
TGAACTGGTAAGAGATATTTAGGGGTCAAATTCCCCTCAACCCAATAGTGCACTAAAAAAGCTCACACCATGTACCAAAGTATGAAGATATTTAGTTTAGGTATGACTATATTCAAACGTCTTTACACTATACATCATAGATAATGAATCTATCTTACTTGAATCCATTCCTCATCGACACGATATAATTTGATTTGTAATATTTAAATTTTAAAATTTATATTCCAGATCAAATTATGTCACGTAGATAATATATAGTGTAAAAAATTTCAAATAAAATTATTGAATAAGTCAATACAGGCTACTAAATTATCAATCGATATAAGTGTGAAGTTACCGATACTAGACTTTTCAAACTCTAATTATTAAATTGAGTCGTGCCACGCACATGAATGTTGGTCTTGTTTGGTTACACAGTTCATATGAGATGAGATGTTTTTGTTAATAGTTAAATAAAATATTGTTATAATAAAATTTTTTAATATTAGTTTTGTTTTGAAACTTGAAAAAGTTAAATTATTTATTATATTTTGTATGAAAATTTAAAAAAATTATAATAATTATATGATATGAAATAAGATGAAATGATTTAATTTTGCATAACTAAACCAGTCCTTATTTGCTTATCATTTCTTCATTTTATATGGCCTTAGGCTTACATTGGTAAGTTAAAAAACCACTTAATGCATTTAAAAAAAATATATTAATCTCAGTAAAAATTATTGTTAGATTAATTTAAGAGTGACACATTTTATGATGCTAATACGATCAAAACAAATTTAAAATAATTTATTTAAAATCTTGAACTTTTTGTTGATGTGACATATCAACGTATGACTTACGACTAAATTCCTTCTTAATTGATTTATTCCCACTCGTAGACAATGAATTACATTTATTTATTTGTTTTTAATATTTTTTGCATGATGTTTGATGGCATGGCCGTAGACAACAAGCACCCAAGCCATGAAAGCGCCATCTCAACGGCTACAATTTTTAAATCCCAAAAACGGGTCTCTTTCATGGCTCTTACCGACCTTTTGCTCCACCTCTGGTGAAGACTCAATTCCTTTTCATCTTTTATTATTGTTATTATTTTGTAGTTTGTTTCGTCATGAATTGAACAATTCCACCCAAGTTTAATCGATCATTTTCCATTATTTTTTCAACCTTTTAAATTCAGATTACCGCCGTATATTTACGTTTCATAATCATAATCCAGAAAAAGACAAACTATGATATGATGGAATCTGAAGAAAACCCACAATTCTCTGATGCCGCTCCTTGAATATTTTATTAATTTGCCCGCCGTATGTTTGTAAAATTGTTGTAGTAAAAAAGAAAAAAAAAAAAGATTGTTCTGAATTCTCACCTGTGCGGTAGAATATTAGTAGATTGGACTTTTCAGGTTGAGTAAACTGTGTATGCTCAGTTGGTCTTAAGTGTAAAATGGAAAGAGTCTAGGTACAACTGTCAACTGATTGCTGATAAAGGGATCATATTTTCGGCTGATCGTAAGATGAAAGCTTGACTTGTTGTTTACTCTAGAGGCAAAGCTTTTTGTGTTTCATATGCAAATTGTTGGAGCAACGATTCCTCATAGTTCAAGTTTGTGAGTATCGATGTTTTTGCCATTTTTTTTTGTTTTGTTTCTTTGTCTTGACAAGATTTTTTATCATATAGTTCCAAGATTTTCATGGTTTTTCAGTTTAAAAAGTTCGGTTATTTGTTGGGGTGGCAAGGGTAGATTCCACTTACAGAGGTGAATATTAATCCTTTCAGGGGATTTTTGTTATTACCTTGTTTGGAGAAAAGGAAATATGGTTAAGAATGGAAACAAGGGAAGCTTAAAGATGAATCTTTTGTAACTAGACAGTGATCAGCGGACTTTGAAGTATAATCAGTGTCAGACAATTCCTAGGAGTGGAGGGAAAGGCGTTTCGTGGCAATGGAAGACTTGCATAGGAATTCAAGCGAGGAGATCATCCTGAAATATTTCATGGAAAGCTCAACTGGAGTCCCAGCACAAAGCATGGAGATGTTGGGATTTAAGAACCTTTCTCAGAGCTTTCGACATGCAGATAGTGAGGAGCTCTTCAAATGTTGGCTCACAAATGGAGAGGCAAGTGGGGCTTTTTTTGTCCTTGTTCATGACTTTGTTCCTTCACTACAAATTGGGATTTTAACACGACACAATCAAAGTGTTGAAGAAACCAGTCAAATCATTCACTGTGATGGTTTTAAAACTTTATTGAACCCTTTAACCCTATCTTCAGTTATACGCTGGTGACACTCTTTGTGAGGGAATAAAGGGGGGAAAAGCTACTCCATGCAGTTCATTCCGATTACGTTTGATTTATGTAGGAAAAGTGGTATAGAAAATTACAACCGTATGTCAGATTTGAATATCAAGGGGATGCAAACAACTGTCTCAAACTTAGTGCTATTATCCTATTAGTTTCTTGGTGAATATGAGCTTTACTATTGTGTTAATCAGATAGACTAATATTATTGCTTGTAATTTACTGAAGTAATGCACCCTCTTTGAAAGGAACCCTTTTTTTTGCCACTGGGTGTCTGGAACAAAGCCCCGACTAATCCCGAGGTGCACAGTCTCTCGGCAAGGAGTTTTCAACAAGTGCACCTTAGGTAATTCAAGGGAAAATTTTCCAGTCCAATGGCCCCTAAAAATTGTGAGTCTATCGAGGATTGTGACACATTTTTCTTGAAGCATTTTCGATGTAGGGAGCAGTTCGAGCCATTCCTTTCTAAATTATGCCATCCACATTTCTTGTTCTATAAATTTTTTTTAATCTTTTTGCATTTTCTCTACAATCCAAACCTCTTCTTGTATTGCTCTGTGAAGTACTACAAATAAGACAACTAGCAACTGAGTGTGAGTCTTCATCTCCATAGGATAGTAATTGCAGCATGGTTGTGCAGCAATTGCGGTTGGTCCTTTAGACTCATAATTGTGAAATTTTAACTGAGGGTCACCCTGGCCTTGCAAGGTGAAGCATCAAGATCATTTTCCAGTTGTTAAGCAAAACAGAATTTAAAGCCTTTTCAAGTATCAGTTGCGAGAATACTTTTGTCATCTACCTCTTGTCAGATAGACTTGGCAGACATTGAATCCATTTTGAAGCTCTAAACAGGAGTATGCATTTTTTTCTTTTCGATGGATTTAACCAAATTCGGTTTTAGCCTTTGAAATTTCTAGATCCATTAATTTACTTATTATCGATACTTTTTGGACTTAAGAACCATGGAAAGCTGTGGAAGTTTTGATGAGTATTGGACCTTCTGTAAGTCATCATCCAATGATCATAATCCACCTTGAAATTTTCGTAGTTGAGACTTTGTGGTCAAGTATGGCATGCTTTTTATTTTTTCCCTTTCCTGATTACTTTTTCCTTAAATTGTTGTATATCTATTTTCAGAACAATGCCAACAACTCATCAAGCATCACACATCGTACTCGGCAAGCATCGAGGAGGTGAGTAGGCCATCAACAAAGAACACATGGATTGAGTACATCTTATATGCAGTATGGATATTGGTGACTTACTGAAGCAATTCCTGTGATTCTTGTTTGTAAATGTTTTTTCTTTTTTAGTCTCTTTGTCCAACAATAATGCAGGGAAACATGCTGTTTAATTGTTCAAAGGCCATTGTAGATTTTACATGCATGATAATATTAAAAACAACAGTGCCAACAATCATAACAATAATTTTCCAGAACTTTGATTAGAAAATTTTGAAGCCCTTTAACATTTGGAAGCTACTTTTTCCTAATGATATAGGATTAGACTAGTTACGTTCTGGTTTGTATAGCTGTTTCACCATAGAATTTTGTAAAAATTAGCAACAACATGATAACTTATTTTCCTTTGAATTATGTGTCGCTGCTATCTGCCCAGCCGTTTCATATTTTGAGATGATCATTTGTTTAATCAGAAATAGAGTATAAGAAAGTCCAAATGGTGGAAAAATGTATAATTCAAGTTTCATGTCGTCTACAGTCCAAATGGCAGTTGAAATTAGGTTCATTGCAGTTCCAAAATTTTCCACTCATCAAATCTCTGTATTATCTACTTATTGTTGGGTTTTAAATATTTTTGGAGTTGAAGTTTCTGATGAACTAAATTCCTTATATTTCTCGACACTACCTTAAGTGATGTCTACGTTGGTGCTTGTTCTACTTCTCATGACTGTCATAATGATACAGCCGAGTTTAAGAACCACACACCTGTATCCTAAAGTAAACATCACTCTAGTGATAATTGATCTTTAGAAAAAACATTTGAAGCCATGAGGCCTGTGTACTTGCGCTATGAATTTTGATTTCTTTACTAAAATATTTGATTACTTTAAAAGAAAAAACATTTGTAAGTTATGGGGAAGTCACCAAGGTTAGACTATTAAGATCATCTAGTTGTTTGATAAGATTCATTTAGTTACTTTTACAACCTCCCTAAATCTTACTTTTGTAAGTATTTAGTCATTTATCTTTTCTATATAGTTTATCATTTAAACTACCTAGTGTACTTGATATTGGCACATAATTACTCTGTTGCAATTTCATTGCACTTTCAGGATATCCACTGAACTTGCCAGTATTTCTGGTCAGCAACATGTGGGTATACCACAAAAGAAAAGAAGCAACGATAATTTACATCCACAGAGTAATTCTCTGGCAGATAATATCTCTGGAGACCTCCATCAACAATCAATTAGGTGCTTACTGCTTTCTTTCAATATGAATGTACCTATCCATTTTGTAGTATTACATGGTCCCAGAGTTGCTGGGTCTATTAGTAGAGCCATTATTGTTTTCTGGTTGAATCATCCATAATTAGTATTAGATTTCATGATTTTGTAAAGTACTAAAAGTATTAGTGCTACATTTTCTCAATAGAGCTTATTATGTTCAGTGATTTAGTTTACTTCCGTTTTGTCAGGAATTTGTTGAAAAGGGATTGCAGACTACAGATTTATATTTGGCCAAGGTTAGGTTTACCTTTTTGAATCTTATTTTCACTAAAGCTTCGTGTTTTTCTGATATCTTACTATTAATGCAGGCATGGTTTCATAGTTCTCAACCTGTGACAAGAAGCCAATCTTCTGAGTTGCGGTATTTATTGTGTAGTGCATACATCAGTCAAAATCATATTCATGAAAATTTCAATTTATTTTGTAGCTAACTAGATATAGAAATCATGCGTGAGATCATTGAGGTCTGAAATTACTCTTACTTGCTTTCTTTTCTTTTGAATTTATTTTAATTTAGAGATGAATAATTTATAAACTTTGTTTTTTCAGGAAGAGGTACGCTGCTATGCAGAGTGCTCAAACAACAATGGGTATGGAAGTTATGCAGAATGCTTCTGGGCATAGCATCAATACATTGAAACAAGAATTTTCCAATTCAAATTGTTTCAATGACTTTTTGACGTGTGAGATTACCAACCAAGTGGGCAGATTCATGTCTCCTTCAAAATGTCTCCTTCAAATTCATCCTCATCGACTTTCACCACCCCACAAATGGCTGAGATAGATAAAGTTTCTTCTGTTGTGAGTATGCTGAAGGGTACGCTAGAATGCAAGAAGCTTAGCAACCAGATTGAAAAAAAAGCTGTTATGGATAGCTCTAATGGGATTTATCATGGTCATGACATTGTTGTGAACAGTTGCTTTGATCAAGGGAAAAACAATCATTTAAATGAAATACCAAGTACTTTTCAAGAAGCATCCCATGTCCAAGTTAAGGATTCTAGGATTTTACTTGCAGTTGAAGAATCCTTAGATCTTGACATGGAAGGTTTTGTAAATCCCAGAAACCAAATGCAGCTGAGCAGAGCTTCTCAAGAACCTTCCCAAAGTGAATCTTCTGCTGCTGCACCAGTAGTTTCATCTGGTTTAGATGCATGTGATGGGCCCAGCAATTCTAGTCAAAAAATAAGCATTTGTGAGAGCTCGAGGAAACAAGTTGGAAATAGTAGGAGTTCAGAAAATGGCAATAAAGCCAAAGGTATATGATCCACAGGATGGTGAATTGGCATGGGTTGATTTAAACAATTGCTAGTCATCTTGTCATCATCATTCTCGTTCAGCATTCTTGACTCTGTGCTTTTTATTTTACAAATAATATGTTTTATGACATCAGTGTATTTCCTTCATGCAGGTATATGTTTGTTTTCTTGTTTCTTCATCACTGTGATGGAATTTATTGGTTCATTTATTTATAAAAAAAATTGGTAAAGGGGGCTTATTAGATTAATAGCACATGGTGCTGCCTCTAATTAGGAATTTCTGATTCAATTCTTGACATTAATTTCAAGTTTTTGATGCAGAAAAATAAGTTTTTAAGGGTCACTAGGGATGTGTAACATAATTGAATCCGTCACTTTGAATGAAAGAGAGCACTCTGAATCATTTGGAGCTCTCAACATGAACATGAATAACTTCTGTGAAAACAACATTTGAAATTTAAAGACTGAATCATTTGGAGCTCCCAACATGAACATGAATAGTTTCTGTGAAAACAACATTTGAAATTTAAAGCTTTTGTGACTCCTACTACACCAGCACATTATACTGTTTTCTTTTCTTTTCTCCCCTTCCTGGACCAGATGGAAGAACTATACATTCAGATAATCAAGTGTGTATTCTTGTGTAACTGCAGAAATCAGAGAACGGATAATTGACACTTTGAAAGAAGATCGGAAGGTATATACCTATTTTTGGATAGCTGGAAGTATTTGCTTAAAAAATTAGGGGAAATGCCTTACACAGGTTTATTTTTCTTTGTTCTTTTCTGTGCATCTGACGCAGAGAGGAAGTCTAGTTCGATATGGATCTGTGACATCAGTAGGCTCAGGTGATCAACTATGTTTAAAAATTCACAAGAATGAGTAATTAGGCTCTTTCTCGTATATCTCTTGTGTACTCGGGCTTTGCCTATTTACGTGGTTCAATAAATTTTTTTACCTATCAAAAAAAAAATTCACAAGAATGAACATTAGGTCTTCCTTCTATATGTACTCGGTAGATTTAATAGGACAGATAATTTTATTTTCCAAAGCAATTGTATATGTTCCCACAGCATAAACCTAATTGTGCTGTATCTTTAAATAATCATACAATTCATTGGTTGACCTCTCTGTACACCTGAGATGATTAAATGAAACACAGTCCCATGGTGGAAAATGGAGTTGAGAATGAAGTCGTGGTCTGATGGGCCCATGGCATAGATTACTAAGTGTAAAGGAAAAAGAAAAAGAGACCATTGATGGGGTATGAAAACCATAATGAGCCAGTTTTAAATGGATGGTACGGTTGGTCAGTATTTTTATCTGTTCTTTGTCAAAATCTAAGCCATGAACTTCTGCTTGGAAATTTCTCTGGTTCCCTGAATACTTATAGACACTTCCTTCTTGACTCTTGATTTGTTGATATTACTTTGATGACTTATTTCAAAAAATATAAATTAAAATCATATTTGTTGCAACCCTACACATAATACCATGCATGCAATGAAATTGATATGATTACAACTCTTCTTCTCATCCAAACATGCAGTTGTTTTTTTTTTTTTTACACAATATCACATGGCATGTTTAGCTTGCTTTACTTTCTGAAATGCAACACTCGCATCCGAAATGCTAATGTTTATGCTTGAGGGAAAGCTTTAAAAACCACTTTTGACATATTTGACTGACTTCAAAATGGAATCAAGATATTCATATGTTTTCATGAGAGATAAGTGTGTGTGTTCGCGCTCTTGTTTTCACTAGTATGCTTATCTTGATGCTACCACTACACGGGAAACTTCCATTCATAGAAGTAGAGTAACAATTATGCAGTCATATCATCTCTAACAAACAAAAGTTGTACAGTGGACAAGGGGGACTCTACAAAAAAGCGAAGGGTGGAGCGATCGAGAAAGTATGTAAAACAAACTCTACAACTTTGGGAAGAGTATCCTCTTCCTCGTAAAGTTATCTTTTCTTTCTCGATCTTTTTTTTTTCTCTTTTTGTTTACTTTAATTGGATAGCTATATTATTTACTTTATTATAACTTTTGTATTTCCCATACAAGAAGCATTGTTGAAATTAATGAGATACATTTCAAAAGCACACGAATTCGCATATACAAACACACACGAAGGAAGTAGGCCATCAATTTATATCAAGCTCATTCTTGCCGACAACTTGGGAATATTTAATTGTCTGTTAGTGCTACGGCTGGCAATTGCTGGTTCATATTGATTTCTTGATGATGCAGGATGGCAGAGGCAAAGGAAAGGAATTTGACACCAGCAATTCCATCAGATGTGCAATCTGTCTTGAAGAGGTGTGAAAACCTTGAAAAGGAAGTGCGGTCACTTAAACTCAACTTGTCCTTCATGAATAGGTAACGAGAAAATGGAACATTTATTTTCTTACAGTCAAGATATATATGCTTACTAATCTAATGCTTAAGACTATATTGCTTCTTTATTCAACGCGAACTTATTTGTTGAAATTGATGAACATGCCTACTATTTTACAAATACAATGCTTGGAATTGTTCTTTACAGATTTCCTAAGATTCAGTGGAGTTTCAAATCCTTTGAATCAGAAAAAAAAAAAAGAGAGTCAATGATGTGCCTATAGACAGCATGTTTTGACAAACATATAAACTCTAAAATCATAGTCTTACTTGAATTCTAGCAAATGAAATCAAACAGACCATGTAGAGTTAGTAAGTATGCTTACCCATATTAGTAGCATTTCTCTTTTCTAATTATGTCCACCTTCCAAGAAAATTTAAGGGCTGTTTGTGTAGGTTTCCACTTTACCAAAATAACTCCTGCCCTCAGTACGTGACTGTGAACATTTAACTTTCATTGAACATATATATCTATAATACGTGTGTAAATGACAGTAGAATCCAAGAAAATAGAGATTCTGTTCTGCAATCTAGATGACAGGTTTTTATTTCTGGAAACCATACAAGTTATATCTTCACCTATAGAAAAGGCGTGCTATGAATATAGTTATTATGACTACCACCCTTTTACTTTCCATGCTTGGTGCAAGAAAGGCTTCTCTTCTTTAGTTCACGAGAATCATCTAATGCATGTGATCATGACTGCAACTACTGAGGCTTCGTATTTTGAGAGTAATTTGGCTTAACTAGGGGCCTATTTGATAACCCCATTAACAGTTGAAATAAAAATAAGTTCAGTGGCTCCTCATTTAAGGTTTTAGTCCAAACAAACATATACAGAGGCCTAAATTTATAGTCAAAGGGATCTGACTGGGACAAAAGATTGCACTATGTCCATTCAGTTGCTGCGAAAGATTCAGTACAATTCTTTTTCTTACTGTGGGTGGACTGGTTTTTTATGGATGAGGCAGATAGTACGGTCAGAGTATTTGTGTTTGTGTATATCATGGAAGATAAAAGCTTGGGGAGAGCATTAGATCTAAATGGTCTTAGCTTCCATGATTTCCTTGTAACGGTTTCTAGTTCTTAAAAAGGTGTATGCTTGTGTATACCTCTAGTGTACTTGGGCTATGCCTATCTTTACATCAATGAAATATCTTATTACTTATCAAAAAAAAAAAAAAGCTTGGGGAGAGCATGTCAGCTGGCTACCTTTGATTATTTCTGTTGTTTTTTAATAAGTAAACAGCCAATTTAAGAACGATCTTGATTCTTTCTGTTCTTAACATATGCATAGGGAGGTGCAGCTAGTGAGCTTTAAGCCAGTCTCCCACCAAGCAGATTGGTCGAATATCTCTTGGTGGAGTCAGGTTGCTATATGATGAACCAGGAATAAGATGTGCAGTTCTTTAGTTAAGATCAATGTTATACTTCCTTAATGAAATTGGTCAGACTTTTTAATGTTATATGTTAAAACTTCGAGATTTAAGTATTTAGAACCACTGTTGGGTATTCTCCTAATGAGGGAGGATTAGAACTATGGTTTCTTTATGAGATGGATTAAAATTCTATATTGTTATATTTAAGAACTGGAATTATCATCGGCTAAGCAAGAAGAGGTCATTAGTAAAATATAAACTAGGGAATGAAGATTCGTGTCTTTATATGAAGCTTTATCCAAAATTTTTGAGAACGGATTTACTAATGACTCTGGGTCATCTGGCTCGGATGCTCTAGTAGATGCACCATATAGGATCAGGAAGCTTATCCATAACCTGGATGCAATGCATGTGATGCAGTTCCTTCTCCCTTCAACTCCTTGTTATTAACCTTTATGCATAATTTTTGCACATACTTCAACACGAAACCTACAGTACACTTCTTAATTCTCCAATATTTAGAAATGCTATGTCAAGCAAGTGTGACTCACTGTCAGGGTGGCGTGGTGGCACTTGATGATAGCTTTTGATTGAATTGAAATACAATCAGATTTCTTCTCCTCTATTATGCTTAGCCATTACAGGAATCTCAACTTTCACATTGATTGTCAAACAAATGGCGGAATTTCTCTAGTTTTTAACTAGTGTACTATAAACTTTCAGGTAGGACTCGGAGCAAACAAAGCAGATAGAAGAGCTTCAGAAGAAGAATGAGGAGTTGGTGGATGAAAAAGAGCGCCTTCAAGAAAAAATCGAGAGGATCGTTTCAGAAAGTGTCAAGATATGTTAAAGTGAGTTAGCTACTGTTGGATTCTTGTCATATCAACCTTGGGTAAAATATTTTGTGAAGCAGCAAAGTTTTAAGCAACAGCCATTTGTGAAGATTCAAGTTAGGCGCCCACAAATCCAAAGCCGATTATCTATAGGATAGACAAGAGCAAGCCCAGATCTTGATGTACCAGTAAAGAATGATTGGCAAACTTGTTTGCTAAATATAAACGTATGCATCTGTACATTCCATTCTGGGCATTGTATCTGGAAAAATCTAATCATGATTGTGATCCTAATGAGCAATGTTATTATTTATCTTGAATTTGTCATTTTCAGTCATTGGTATATGTTGAGTGACTTCTTCAAACACACCTTGTGCTATGGATTACTTAGGTTTGGACTTTAGTACCCCTGTACATTTTTTAAGCCATAACCACTTGTACTAGGCATGATTGTGAATGAAGTCCAACTGTGAAAAACTCCGTCCATCCTTGAGGGAACCAGGACATGTCTAAGCACAGTAGATCAGCTATACGCCACGTGGCGAATACACGTGTAAAAGCCAACAAAATGACATTTCTGCCCTTACTCCCACCTTATTGTAGAGTTCACCTATTGTGATCAATCCGTTTTAACACCATCCATATTTATACTATTTTGGCTCCAAGATCACATTTCTCTTTTGTTTGTCATGCCGTACAACCATTCCCCCCCGGATGTTCCTATGTTTCGGGTTTGGGTTATATATCATATCTCTTGTATGTGGGGCTTTCTATGGATTCAGACCGAAAAAATCTCAACTGTTTAAGAGAGGCCTGTTTAGTTTAGAATGAAAGAACCCAACTGCTCGTTTTTCTGAATTTTAAATATTCCTAAAAAAACAAGAATTATGTTACATACAATACTTTTGTATATTTTTTACATATTCTATTGATGATTGACCAAATTAGTTATTTTATATTATAAAAAAATAATATAATCACATTAATAGAATAGGCAAAAGTGACGATATATAAAATTAAAAAAAAAAAACAATCATTTGGGAAAAAAATGTAAAAATATATGATCTTTTATTCTGAATTTCATGATTGTATTTGGTCAATCTTGAAGGACAAATGACAGATCGAAAAGCAATAAAAGTTTATACTTGCTAATCAGTTTCTGGAGATGGGATGAATTTGGGTCTTCACCCAACTTCAAACATTAGATTCAACTTAAGAAAAAGTCAATCCACAGAGCCCCGGCCATCAACAAAAAATTTAAAAATATGAAATAAATACATGTTCAAACAAAAGGGCCCCACAACCAAAGAATAAATTAATCAAGAACCTCTTTTTATCTAATTTTTATTGAAATTTCCAATAGCCAACAGCCGACAGCCTGGGCACAAAAATATATACAAATATCTACTACTTAATTCTCCCCATCATGGTACGTGTAATGGTATGCAAGTTTCTCCTCACCTTCCTGTTTGTACGTACCCAATTGCATGCGTACATATATGACTTTGCAGGACAATATAGACTAAATGCAAAAATGCCTCAGTCAACACGCAGTTGGGTTTTTGCCTGAAAATGATGGGAATTATTAGAGAGAAGCTAGCCATAGCAACAGCACAAGCATAGAAAGCAAGCATCACATGGAGGGGTATGAAAGCCATGTGGAACCTTTTTTTTCTTGGCCCCCGATGGACGTCATGTTCCTTACCAATGATTCAAAATCCTTTCGACGCGTTTATCCTTTGCCTCAGCAGCTTAGCCCTCCTCATCATGTGGTCTCTTATCTTTCGTTTTGCCCTATTCTATGCCATCTGGCATCTGTCTTTTGTCCATATACTCGAAACCCTTTTCGGCTCATAAACTGCATGCACCAATATTTGTAGACTGGGCCCCTAAACCATGTGTAAAACTTTTGCTAATTTGTCGCTGTTTTGTATAAATGGAGCCACCTAGATGGTAAGCCATTCAGTTATGGTCACAACAACAACGTACATCTCTATCCAATCTATATTTTGGGTCTCCATCATCATCCCTGCATGTGTGTTGTGTGCCATTTAGATGGCAATTGGATTGAGAAAGGTCTAAAAGAACTCTCTCATGACCACTTGAAAACTGATCTTTTCTTCCTCAACATGAGGAAGATATAAGGATAGATATACAATTTATACAGTTAAAAAAATACTAAATCGGTTCGAGGTTAATTAAGGTTCTTCTCCATTTCAAGTTATATAGAATCATCGATAATCTTCATCGAGCATAAAATTTAGGATATTTTGATCATTTCACTTGTTAACATAATGCAAAAGATCAAACTACCTTAAAATATCGCCCTTTGTGTCTTTGATATGCTTGATCTTAACCTAAAACTTATCAAAATTATCAAATTCAGAAGTAAAATTCCTCTCCTCAGACTCATTATATGTCAGCTGTTTGACCTATAGCTAGATGTCTGTCCACTCATGTATTTTATCCATTTACCAAGTAATTATCCTCAATAAAACCATTAATATTTCAACCAAGTGGTTTTTTTTACTCTTTTTTTTAGCATATCGATTCCTCCAAATGTTAATTATGGATTGGACTGGTGTTCATAATATACATATAGATCAGCTTCAACAACTCAGAGTCAAGATGCTGATCCAGGGAACAGTAGCTAACATTCTCATTCATGGACTTTTTATTCTCTCCATATTCCTTAGGTTGAAGGAGAAGCAAAGTGTTGCATGCACGTCATGTCTTCCATGACAGTTCCAAAGTTAATGTTAAAGAATAAAGTTGTCTGAGATATATAATGTCGGTGATCAATTAAGCAGTTTTTTAATTGCCTTTTTTAATTATTATGAAGCTCATCCAAAATTTATTTACTGCTCCATTTATTTAAATAAATAAATAAAAATTTATTTAAAAATATTCTCCCATGCAGTGATTAAATGCATACATATATACCTATGTATAAGACTATAAGTTCGTTATATATTACACTTTTATTCTATTTTTATCTTACTCTACTAAGATGATATTATTGAGTAACTCTAATATTTATAATTTTAAAAGATAATAATTAACCTAATGGTTGCTCGGCAATATTCTATCGCTTCAGCATGATATGATGAAAATGATGTCGGAACATAATAAATAATATAAGTTATAATGAGAAATACTTTAACCGCAAAGGTATTTCATGAAAATAAACCCACAAATTGATATTATTTAATGCGGTATGTCAGGTTGTAAAGTTATTTTTATTGTAAAGTAAATTTAATGTACGTATAATATAAAAACATATCAATTTGTAAGTTTTCTTTTATAAAATCTCTTTATAACTATTGCATTTCTCATATATAATTGATTAATTGGGAAGGTTTGGATAGTAAGTTGAGATGAAAGTTAAATAAAATATTATTTTTATTTTAAAATTTAAAAAATTAAAATTTTTATTATATTTTGTTTAAAAATTTAAAAAAAATTATAATAATAAAATGAGTTGAGATGATTTTGATATCTAAACGAGGTCTAATTGAACAGGTTTTGGGGTGCACTGTGAAAACTGAGATGTGTATATTGTTTAGATGCAAGTAGTGATGTTCAACCTCGACTTAGGATGTGAAGGTCATGATCTCATTGTTTATTCAATTTTTTTATTCACCGACCCATTACATCCTCACATCTTTATAATTTAATTTAATTTTAAATCCAAATAATTACTATTCAATAAATTTATATTTTTTTATTAAAAAAAAAATTCTATACTGTTTTGGTCCAAGTCTATGTTCCCAACAATGAGGTCCGACCCTCGGTACTTTCAACTTTCTTGTGCCAATTGTCAAACTCTCCCATTCCACGACCAACACATTTTTTTTTATTTTTCCTCCAGCTGCGACATATTAATTAAAGAAAAATATTTATTACTGAGTGATTTTTAAATCGATTTTATTATATTTAATTATTTTTATATATTTTTATGTACTATATTGATGTAATTGATAAAAATAATTATTTTATATTAAAAAAATAAAATAATCAATCACATTAATAAAATGTATAATGAATATGTAAAAATACTGTATATATAATTTTTATTTTTAAATTCAGTTGGAAAAATTACATTTTATAGCTCTAAAAGTATAGCTTTTCAATTTCTCTCATTCATGATGTAGCTGGCAATGTATCCATCTGTAATAATTCTTCTTAGTTCTTAATTTCTTTCATCTTGACTCTGACATAAAACCAAGTAAAAGAATTTCCTCGGAATTAAATTCCAATTCAGCAATTAAAGTATTTTTGCATCATTAATCCCGCATTTATAATTTTTAAATTCCATCTTCATTGGTAGATGAATCAGCTCTTATTCAAATGATTTCTCATTGAAAATAAAATAGAAAAAAAAAGGAACTACCATACTAATTCTATGTGAGAAGTTGGCCGTTAAAATTTTTCTCTCTCCTTAGTGTTTCTCTGGTCCCGTTTGGTTACACAGATGAGATGAGATGTTTTAAATAATAATGAATAAAATATTATTATAATATAATTTTATAATATTAATTTTGTATTGGAATTTAAAAAAGTGAAATTGTTTATTATATTTTGTATGGGGATTTGAAAAAGTTGTATGGGGATTTGAAAAAGGTGTAATGATGAGTTGAGATGAGATGGGATGAGATTTTTGATTTTGTGTAAACAAACTAGGCTTTAAGAGTCTACATCGCCCCACCCAAAAAAAAATTTTGTTCGTGGGGGAGGGGGGTTGGTGCTTCAGCACCACCAAACTCACCTCCTCGTCGGCCAAAACCTTTATTTTCGTTTATTTTTATTTTTTTCTTCATTTTTTTTAGTTTATTCTTTTATAGCACTGTTTAACTTTGTTGATCTATTACTTTCCGGCGACCTAGGGCGGACATGCACCCCTTCTTCAACTTCTTTAGGTGCCGATCGTTAAGATGGCAGAAGAAATCCGCCCATTTGTGCTGCATGTTTGCCTCACGTGCCGCCGCATCTCGGAGGGCTCTCTACCACCACGCCTGCAGTTTCGGGATTTGCGGCATCGGGTCTTCCAAATCCGATTGGTCTCCTCTCTTCATATGTGCGTGTGGCCTGCACGCGCCACCACAGCTAGTAACGCTCCCTCTCCGGCGATTCGTCTCAATTTTCAGATGTTATACTATGTTTACACTTATCCTAACCAAGGATCGAGTAAAAGTGGATATGATAGTTCATTTGAGCTAGTCCAAACCAACACTTTACAACACAACCCTTTGTACATCAGCTTCTACTTGCAATTTAATAGTCTGTTCATCAGACAATTTTAAAAACAGTCACCAAGCTGTCTTCCATTCTAGGAATCGAGTGGGAGCCAATCTTTTGACTCTAATTACCCCTTTTGTTTTTCTACTTTTGTGTTGTAATGTATGTTGGTTTTGGAAAGACTGTAAGGGATTCCCTCCCTATTGAACTTGTATCTTGTAACTACTAGTTTATCTATAAATGTCCTATTTGCTGAGGAAAAAAAATTCAATGTTGCCCAGATGACTAACACAAGAGGGGGGTGAATTGAGTTGTATTTAAAAAAATAACAATTATAAATCAAATATACAATATAAAATATAAACAAAATATGAAACAACAATAAATATAAAGAGTAAGGGTAAGAGAGAAGCAAACTCAGTATGTTAACGAGGTTCGGCCCCACTGCCTACGTCCTCGCCTCAAGCTACCCCTTGAGGATCCTCGAATTCACTATTCAATCTCCTTCAGATGGAGATAGAAACCTATTACACCTTTGAACAACACCGCTACAAAGGATCCGTGTAGAACACCCTCTACACTTGCAATCACCTTACACGTGGTGATTCAACGATTCCCTGTGTAGAACACTTTCTACACGCACAAGGGTTGTACACACCCTTTTACTGATACAAGAATTGATAGTGGGTAGGATATCAGAAAACACTCCTCAATGAGTGAAATAAGAACAATACAAGCACAAACTATATCTCTCAAAATGAACAAGGGTTAAGGCTCAATGCTTAGAGAAGAGAGAATGAAAGCTTTGAATGAGAGTTGTATGCTCTTGGTGTTGTGAATGTGAAGCTCTCAAATGATCTATTTATAGGCATATGAGACTTCATATTCAAATTTAAAAAGATTCACATGTCAAAAACATCATCATTCATTTTTCAAAAATTTCAAACCTAATCTTTTTACTTTTTGCATATGACAAAAGGAGCACACTTTGCTTTTCAAAAATTTCAAACCTAATTTTTTACTTTTTGCATATGACAAAAGGAGCACACTTTACTTTTCAAAATATTCAAACAAAGGCATCTTCCTTTTGCATAAGTCAAGAAAAGCATCAATCACTTTTGAAAATATTCAAATAAAACATGCACATGTGAAAGATGACAATCAATCATCTTTAATATTTTCAAAGTTCAAACCTTTAATCATGGCATGCACATGTGAAAGATGACAATCAATTATCTTTCAAAATTTTCAAATTTAATTTTCAAAATATTCATGCACATGTGGAAAATGTATTTTAATGCTTTATGATAAAATATTAATTTTTGAGCCTTAATCCTAATTTCGAATTTTAAAGAGATTTACAACATTATTCTATGACTTTAATGTGAACTTGCTCCCTTCTTGCTCATGCTTGGTTTCTTGATGTGCTTGACTCCATTGTGTAGATAACTTGAGCTTGAGACTCCTTTATTCTATGAATTCATTTGTTATCATCAAAATCCATGTGTAAATATATAATTACACAAAACTTGAAACCTTAGGTTTAACAATCTCCCCCTTTTTGATGATGACAAATACTTGATAGAACCTGAAGCCTGTATTAATACTTAAGCTCCCCCTGAGAATGTGCGTTAGTTTTTCAAGCAAAAAAAAAAAAATAATTCCAAGCATATATAACAAGTTTAACAATTTAAACAATATTAATGTTCTAGTCTAAAACTTCTCCCCCTTTTGGCATCATTAAAAAGGATCGACAGCAAGTAAATAGACTGAAGAAAACGGTGCGTTAAAAAACACTGTAGATAGTTGAAAAAGAGAGCCGTCCGTGACCCGACAAGTCCTGCAAAGCCTCGAGGCCTAACTCTATGAATTTAGTGCGGTTGAAGATAGAAACAAATCGCCTGATGTTGTTGACAAACGAGATTGAAGGCTCCGAGTTTCTAAAAAAAATGTCTTTTTCACTGATCGGGAAAAAACACATTGCTCTTTGACTTGGATGATAGCTCGTCTTGTTCTTTATACTATCTCTATAAAAACAGTCTTAAAGTTCATCCAATCCGCATCAAGTTTTCTTCTTATCTCTATAACTCATCTGCATTCCTTCAACATTCTCGCTTTAAGTTTTCAATTCCTTTCTCAATGGCTCATTCTTCTACATCTCAACCTCCTGTCCTTTCTGCAGCTGCCATTGGTGCTATGTTGCAGCAAGAAAATAATAGTATGGCAAATAAGTCAGACTCCGATGCTATCTACGACTTGGTGAGTCTCGGGACTCGCTACTCATCCTCTATTGTTGCTTTTTCCCAGCGGGTTCAAGCAAAAAACCATGAGGTTGAAAAGCTTAAGGAACAAATTGTTGTACTTCAACGAATTGTTCAAGAGTCTCACACAAGGGAAGGAATCCTTCGGCAGAAGAATAAAAAGTTGAAATCTCTATTGGATTCTTCATTCCGCTTGCCAGTTCCCATGAATAGGGATGACATGATATTGTATGAAGAGAATGAGCGTCTCAAACATGAGGCTAAGAACCTCAAGTTTATGTAAAAGTATTTAAGAAAAATCTATCTATTTTTATGAACTTTGATCTGTCTTTTAAGAGATATTCATAATATGCATCATACCTATTTCTCTTCTAATCATAGATAATCTATCTTCTGGTAAAGGTTTTGTGAATATATCTGCTAACTGATCGTGTGTGTTTGTGAACTCTAGTACTATATCGCCTTTCTGCACATGATCTCGAAGAAAATGATATCTTATTTCAATATGCTTAGTTCTAGAATGTTGTATTGGGTTTTTTGAAAGATTTATAGCACTTGTATTATCACATTTGATTGGAATGTGATTATACATGAGTTTAAAATCTTCAAGTTGTTGCTTCATGTAAAGAACTTGAGCACAACAACTACCCGCAGCAACATATTCTGCCTCAGCAGTAGATAGTGCAACAGAATTTTGTTTTTTACTAAACCAGGAAACTAATGCATGACCTAAGAAGTGACATGCTCCACTAGTGCTTTTTCGATCTATTTTACAACCAGCATAATCTGCATCTGTGTAGCTGATTAGATCGAAAGATGTGTGTTTAGGGTACCATAACCCTAGGTTAATTGTACCACTAAGATATCTAAGAATGCGCTTAACTGCAATTAAATGAGATTCTTTTGGAGATGATTGAAAACGTGCACATAAACACACACTGAACATAATATCTGGTCTACTGGCTGTCAAATATAATAAGCTACCAATCATACCTCGATATACTTTCGAGTCAACTGTCTTACCGGATTCATCTTTATCAAGTTTAGTAGATGGGCTCATTGGTGTTCCAGTTTCCTTAGCACCTTCCATCCCAAACTTCTTCAGCAATTCCTTAATATATTTTGATTGATTGATGAATGTCCCACTTTTTACTTGCTTAATTTGCAATCCGAGAAAGAATGTAAGTTCTCCCATCATGCTCATTTCAAATTCATCCTGCATAGTCTTAGCAAAAACTTGACACATATTTTCATTAGTAGCACCGAATATTATATCATCAACATAAATCTGAACCAAAAGAATATCATCATTTTCGTATTTAATGAAAAGAGTTGTGTCGATTTTTCCTCTTGAGAAACCTTTTTTAATCAAGAAACCACTGAGTCTCTCGTACCACGCTCTAGGAGCTTGTTTGAGTCCATATAGTGCTTTTGTGAGTTTGAAAACATGATTTGGAGAAATATGATTTTCAAAACCTGGAGGTTGCTCAACATATACCTCTTCATTTATAAAACCATTTAAGAAAGCACTTTTAACATCCATTTGAAAAAGTTTGAAATCTTTATAACAAGCATATGCAAGTAGCATTCGAATAGCTTCTAATCTTGCGACTGGTGCATATGTCTCATCATAATCAATTCCTTCTTCTTGATTGTAACCTTGGGCTACAAGTCGAGCCTTATTTCTAGTAATGACTCCGGACTCATCTTTCTTGTTTCTAAAAACCCATTTTGTTCCAATAATAGTATGATTTTTGGGTTTAGGAACAAGTGTCCAAACATCATTTCTTTCAAATTGATTAAGCTCTTCTTGCATAGCTAGAATCCAAGATTCATCAAGAAGTGCTTCATCAATATTTTTAGGTTCAATCTGAGATAAAAAAGCAGTATGATTGCAAATATTTCTAAGAGATGATCGAGTGCTTACACCTTGTGAAGGTTCTCCCAGAATTTGTTCCACTGGATGATCTTTCACAAATTTCCACTGTTTGGTTGCATCTCGTATTAAATTTTGATGATCTTTCCTGATGTCTCCATGTTGGACTTCCTCTATTGTGTTCTCTTTGTTGAGATTGAGACTTTCTGTATTATTTATACCTCCTGTTTCTTCATCAATGGATTTCTTGGAGAGTAGAGAATTAGATTCATCAAATACTACATGCATAGATTCTTGTACAGTTAAAGTCTTTTTATTGAATACTCTATAAGCTTTACTATTTGTAGAATACCCGAGAAAAATACCTTCATCCGATTTTGCATCAAATTTGCCTAAATTATCCCTGTCATTCAAAATAAAACATTTGCATCCAAATACATGAAAGTAACCAATGTTGGGCTTTTTCTCATTCCAAAGCTCATAGGGGGTTTTATCTAATTTAGACCTTAACATAACTCTATTTATAACATAACATGCAGTACTTACCGCTTCGGCCCAAAAATAACTAGGCAAGTTGTTCTCATTAAGAATTGTTCTTGCCATCTCTTGAAGAGATCTATTTTTCCTCTCTACTACCCCATTTTGTTGAGGAGTTCGAGGAGCAGAAAAATTATGCACAAAACCATTTTCATCACAAAATGTTTCAATATTTTTATTAACAAACTCTTTTCCCCTATCACTTCGGATACTTGAAATAGTATAGCCCTTTTCATTTTGAATTCTCTTGCATAACTTGGTAAAAGCATTATGTGCCTCATCTTTATGAGCAAGAAAGATGACCCAAGTATATCTAGAGAAATCATCAACAATAACAAAAGCATAATATTTTCCTCCTAGACTTGCAACTCTATTTGGTCCAAAAAGATCCATGTGTATCAGTTGCAGTGGTCTAGTAGTGGAAATATATTTCTTGGTTTTAAAAGAAGTTTTTGTTTGTTTACCAAATTGGCATGCATCACAAATTTTGTCTTTAAGAAAATTTGCCTTTGGTAAACCTCTCACAAGATCATTTTTTGAAAGTTTGGAAATAAGTTCCATGTTGGCATGACCTAGTCTTCTATGCCATAACCAATTAGTTTCATTTTGTACTGAAAAACAAATAGCATCTTGTGAGGTAATTTCTTCAAAATCGATTGTATAAACATTATTACTTCTAAAGGCAGTAAAACAAATGTTATAATCATGATCATTCAAAATAATGCACTTATCCATTTTGAAAGTAACTGTAAATCCTTTATCACATAATTGACTTATACTCAAAAGATTATGTTTTAGACCTTCAACAAGTAGAACATCTTCAATTATGAGAGAAGATTTATTACCAATTTTACCTATTCCCACGATCTTCCCTTTCGAGTTGTCTCCAAATGTCACGTGTCCTTCTTCTTTAGATCTAAGATCAAAGAACTTAGTCTTGTCTCCCGTCATGTGTCTTGAACATCCACTATCTAAAAACCATTTGTTTTTGCTTGTAGAGGACTTCATGCATACCTATAAAAACAATTAAAATGATTTTTCTTGGTACCCAAGTTCTTTGGGTCCTTTATTTATTAGTATTAGAAGAAACAAGATTTTTAGGTACCCATATGGCCCTAATAGTCATTGTATGTTTTCTTCTAATAGGACAAGTATGATAATTATGACCATTTCTATTACAAAAATTACAAATAGCATGTGACATATATGAAAATCTTGAATGATTATAATAGTATCCTTTTTTGACAAACTTATTATGAAAAGAATTTTGAATATTAGACTTTGATGTAGAAGGATTATCAAAGAAGTTTTTATAAGGTTTGAACTTTTGTTTTGGCATATATCCCAAGCCTGCCTTGTCAAAAACACATCTTTGACTACCAAGAAGTTTTTCAAAATTTCTTTTTCCATTCGTAAAGTTTTCAACAATATTTTCTAAATCAGTTTTCTTTTTCTTCAACTCAAGATTTTCGTCTTTCAAAACAATATTTTCTTTTCTTAAAATATCAATTTCGTTTGTTAAAGAAGAATTTTTCTTTTTCAAAGCAGTATATTTGATACCCAATTTTTCAAATTCTTCATATACCTCTTCTAAAACATTTTGCAATTCTTCATATGAAGGATTTTCAATATTATCAAAATTTGTTACCTCAATATCATCTTTAGCCATAAGACAGAGATTTGCTGATTCTTCATTGCTTGCTTCACTATCTGAGCTACTTGAATCATCATCCCATGTAGCTTTCATTGCTTTCTTGCCTTTGTTTCGATCTTTCTTTAGCAGGGGACAATCTGGCTTGATATGACCAGGCTTATTGCATTTATAACAAATTAAAGTATCATTTTTACCTGAATCTTTCTTGGAAAACTTTTTGAATGATTTCCTCGGAGGAGTTTTATTTTTCTTTAAGAATCTCTGAATTCTTCTTGTTATCATCGCAACTTCTTCATCTTTATCGTCATTTTCCTCATCTTCATCACTTTCACTTTCATGAGGAACAGCTTTAAGTGCCAAGCTCTTCTTTGGCTTTCCTTCTTCTTCTCCTCTTTTCAATGTGTACTCATGGGTGATAAGTGACCCGATGAGTTCATTCACTTCGAGCTTCTTGAGGTCTCTAGCTTCAAGAATCGCTGTCACTTTTGATTCCCAACGTTTTGGTAGAGAGTTGAGAATTTTTCTTACCATTTCCACTTTGGAATAAACTTTACCAAGAGCTGTCAAACTGTTTATGATGTTAGTAAAACGAGTGTGCATGCTAGAAATAGATTCATCATCATTCATCTTAAACATTTCATATTCATGAGTAAGAATATAAATTTTTGATTCCTTAACTTGAGAAGTTCCTTCATAAGTAACTTCCAAGTTATCCCAAATTTCTTTTGCCGTAGCACAAGTCATTACTCTATTAAACTCATTACCATTGAGAGCATTATATAATAAATTCATAGCAGTTAAATTCAAAGTATAAAGTCTATCGTCTTCACGATCAAACTCTTCTTCTTCCTTTTTGACCTTTACTCCACCAACCACTTTTGTTGGAATATAAGGTCCATTTACAATGCATTTCCAGATCTCTCGACCTTGAGCCTGAAGGAATATTCTCATTCTAACTTTCCAGAATGAATAATTGTCTCCACAAAAGAGTGGAGGCCGACTGCTAGATTGACCTTCACCAAATGAAGCTGCAATGTTAGCCATAAGATCTTAACTCAAAAGATAGTTAATCTTATAACAGAGCTTTAGCTCTGATACCAATTGTTGCCCAGATGACTAACACAAGAGGGGGGGTGAATTGAGTTGTATTTAAAAAAAAAAAAAAATTATAAATCAAATATACAATATCAAATATAAACAAAATACGAAATAGCAATAAATATAAAGAGTAAGGGTAAGAGAGAATCAAACTCAGTATGTTAACGAGGTTCGGCCCCACTGCCTACGTCCTCGCCTCAAGCTACCCCTTGAGGATCCCCGAATTCACTATTCAACCTCCTTCAGGTGGAGGTAAAAACCTATTACACCTTTGAACAACACCGCTACAAAGGATCCGTGTAGAACACCCTCTACACTTGCAATCACCTTACACGTGGTGATTCAACGATTCCCTGTGTAGAACACTTTCTACACGCACAAGGGTTGTACACACCCTTTTACTGATACAAGAATTGATAGTAGGTAGGATATCAGAAAACACTCCTCAATGAGTGAAATAAAAACAATACAAGCACAAACTATATCTCTCAAAATGAACAAGGGTTAAGGCTCAATGCTTAGAGAAGAGAGAATGAAAGCTTTGAATGAGAGTTGTATGCTCTTGGTGTTGTGAATGTGAAGCTCTCAAATGATCTATTTATAGGCATATGAGATTTCATATTCAAATTTAAAAAGATTCACATGTCAAAGACATCATCATTCATTTTTCAAAAAAATCAAATCTAATCTTTTACTTTTTGCATATGACAAAAGGAGCACACTTTGCTTTTAAAAAATTTCAAACCTAATCTTTTACTTTTTGTATATGACAAAAGGAGCACACTTTACTTTTCAAATTCTTCAAACAAAGACATCTTCCTTTTGCATAAGTCAAGAAAAGTATCAATCACTTTTGAAATTATTCAAATAAAACATACACATGTGAAAAATGTATTTTAATGTTTTATGATAAAATATTAATTTTTGAGCCTTAATCCTAATTTTGAATTTTAAGAGATTTACAATATTTCTCTATGACTTTAATGTGAATTTGTTTCCTTCTTGCTCATACTTGGTTCCTTGATGTGCTTGACTCCATTGTGTGGACAAATTGAGTTTAAGACTCCTTCATTCTTTGAATTCATTTGTTATCATCAAAATCCATGTGTAAATATATAATTACACAAAACTTAAAACCTTAGGTTCAACATTCACTGTGAGAAATATTTTAACCATATAGAGATTTTATTAAAATAAACTCATAAATTAACGTGACTTTATTTAATTAGTACTTTATAATAATAATAATAATAATAATAATTTATATTATATCTTCATTTTCTTTTTGTATTCGTTTCTTTTTTTTTTCTTTTGGAAATATCCCTATTCAAGATTCTAAAGAATGCATTTGGTCCCGTTTGAATGTTGAGATGAATTGAGTTCTTTATGAATAGTAATAAGTTGAGATGGTAGACTAAATTTTATAGGGCCCACCTAATATGTGTTTGAATGTTAAGATGAGTTTAGAGATATTTATAAAAAATTTAAAAAGGTCGTGGGTCATGAATGTAAAGAGATATTGAATTGAAAAAGGCTGTATGTATCGCGTGTAAAGAGGTTTTGAGTTGAGATGAGTTTAATAATTTAAAAATTTGGTGTCTTAATGTTAGACTCAGTTTAAAATTAGAGTCTAAGATCTAAATAAAGCCTTAATTAAAAGTGAGAAGAGGTACAAAGGGATCTAAAAACCCACAAATATTAGGAAGAAATGGAAGAGCACTTGGCCAAAAAATATAGGTGGCTAAACTTGAGATTTAAGCAATGGCTTAATATAAAAAGCCAAAATTTGTGGGCAAATAATGGTTTTTGCCAAACTTTTTTATTGGATTGATCATTGAAGGTAGGTGGGTCTACCTGTTTAATTTCTACGAGCATTCTTCATCACCCAAAAAACAAAAAGACCCATTAATGGTGGTTCATTAAAAGTCAGAAACCCTTATCTGTGGTGTGAGATGTCACAGACTCACAAATCAGTGGGAAATACACCACTGACTTTAATGTTGAAACTCTAGCCTTAATTATAGATATGATTTGACTAATTTTCATGAGAATTTGACACCTTCCACCTGAGCTGGGAACTAGAGATATGTTATAATTAAATTATTTAATTTATGTCAGGAAAAAAAAAAAAAAGATTACAGTTGCACCCAAAATTTAGGATGTTAAACATGGGATAAACAAAGTATCGTGTTAGAGTGTCCCTTTTGATCTAAAGACAGGAAAGGGTCATTACCCTGTTGATGGACCCGAAAGCCATGGCCTAGACAGGAATCCATGTTCCTTCAGCAGTTTGAGACAATTATAACTTATAATCTTGCATTTGGGGTTTCCGGCTATCATTAGTCATTATTGGCTATCATAAAATAATTAATAACACTAAATACAGTTATAAAATAGGAAAGTATCATGCATTCTATTTAAAAAAATTACGGTTTACTATTAAAAAAATATTTACTTTTTTGTAAATCTCATTTTTAACTACTTTTAATAGGAGTGTGTGACCCTTGTACATTCTATGACTGTATTTAACATTTTTCTTAAATAATTTATCGTCTACATGATAAAGCTTTAATTACAAAGAGATTTTATAAAAATAAACTCATAAACTGACATGACTGATACGTTAGATTATAAAAATAAAGTAAATTTAACGTATGTCATCAAGCCGTTAATTTATAATCTTATTTTTGTAAAATTTATTTGTGACAAAGTTTATATCCTTTTCTAATTTTATTTTATTTTATTTTTCGTAGTAACATTTGGGAGTAGTGGCGGAGCCATGTTGGGCAGGGGGCCAAGGCCCCCCCAAGAAATTTGAAAAAATTTTGGCACTGCTGTAAAATTTAATCTGATATAAAAATGAAATAAATAAAACACATATCATATAAAATAAAATACATATTTTTATTATAAATAAAATTAAAAAAAATTCTAACCATAACCGGTAGTATTTCTAATCTCTTTCTATTTTTCAAATGTAAGATCTTGACAATAGGTTTGGTGAATAAAGGACAAAGCTTTTAACCCTTAACTCAGCTTTGGATCCAAAAGATGAATATAAATCCTTTAATATTGATGATATATGTTGTCTTCCATAAGAGTATTATCCTCTTGATTTTTCTGAGAATGAGAAAATCAATTTAAGGTTTTAATTAAAGCATTTTGAAGTTGATGTGCTTAGGAATCCGAAGTTTCAAGATTTGAAATCCATTACAGATTTATGTCGAAAATTGGTAGAGAGAGAGAAATCAAAAATATATTATCTTATTGATAGATTGATTCATCTAATTTTGATTCTTCCAGTGTCTACAGCAACCAGTGAACGAGCATTTTCTGCTATAAAGATTGTTAAAACAAGGGTTCGCAACAAGATTGAAGATGAATTCTTATCAAATAATGTAGTTGTCTATATTGAAAGAGAAATAGTTAAGAATTTTGATTTAAATTTAATACTTAATGATTTTGTTCGTTTAAAAGAACGCAAGTTATAATTTTAGACATTTCTTTTGTTTAATATATTTGTATAAATGTCTTTATATTATTTTAATAATATATTATTCTTCATATATCAAATACTTTTTTAATATATAAGTTGTATTAAACGTATTTTATTTTTATTGTAAATTTTTCTATTAAATTATTATATCGTAAAAAAATTATATAAAATTAGAAAAAAAAATATTTTATGTATATTATTTTAATTTTATTTGGCCCCTCTTGAGGAAATTTCTGACTCCGCCAATGTGTGGGAGATTTGAATCCTGGCGTTATTCGAGTGATAAAACAAGATTAATGGCCAAGGATCACCGGCACATTCCCTCAGTTTTCTCTCTTCTATAGATTTGGAACTTGTCCTTATACAGACTCAATGCAAGTAATTGTATATAATTAAATGAAAAGGATACAAGCAGTGCAAATTTATTAAATAAAAAAGAAAAATAATTTAGACAAAAAGAAAAAAGAATTGATCTGATTTCGCGTGTCCTTCCCATACTGTATTATTATAATATACAGAAGTAAGAAAACTGAAGAATCCCATGGTCTTGTTCTTTTCTGCGTGTAATTCAGTGCGTGGAACTGTGGTAGAAATCATTCGGGTCGGGCCATTTTCCGTGAATGACAGTAGACCGATGTAGATTCACCGACACACAAAGGAAAGGAAAAAGGACAAAACTTTAGAGGTTCCATGATCATCATTATCACGTTATTATTATAATAATTTTTTTACCAGAGAAGCAGAATGGAGTCTTGAGAAAAACCGGTGGGGTGGGGGGGACAGCAGAGCAGAAGGCAAGGGGGGTGAGAGTTATAAATGACCGAGCTTGAGATCTCAGTTTTTGCATACTCCTCTCTCTCTCTCCATCTCTCTCTCTATATCTAAAGAGTGTTTTCGACGGATTCCCATTTTGTCTCTCCTTTGGATTTTGGAAGCAGTGAGAAAAAGAGAGGCTGTACAGAGAAAGAGAGAGAGGTACGTACTCTATGTTCATCATCGTCTCTCTTTCTCTCTCTCATCTTCTCCCTGGACTTGTTGTGTGGCTACTCACTGTTTGCTCTTTGTTTCTTGCTTTTCTTTGTTCTCTGTCAGATCTCGTCAGATACTATCATTGTACTAATAATCCAGTTTCCTTCTATCCATCTGTATCTTTTATCAATTTCCGACTTTTACGCTCTTCTTCATGACATGTATGCATGTCCTCATGAAGAGTCTTCCATTTGCATAATTGATCTTCATTTGATTGTAGACCCGTTTTTCTCTTTTGATATGGGTATAAGTCTAGATCAGTTACTTTGTTCTTCCATGTTCTGTGTTGATTTCCTAATTACAAGATGGGTTTTCAAGAGAATTGTTGTTTCATTTATGTCTGCATTGTCTGCTCTGTTTCGGCACCTTCATTTATGTCTGCATTGTCTGCTCTGTTTCGGCACCATATGGATGCATTTCATCCTATCATTTGATTGGCAATGCATTGGAATTGCGTGCTTTTGCTCTTTTTTCTGTTTTCCTATTAATTGCGTTTCTTGATGTCATATAACCATTGACGATTCAGAAGCAGCTGATTGGCATGCAGTGACGATGAAATCATGGGAACTTTTCTTATGGTTGAAGAAATGATTAAACTGCATGATGCCCTTTCTCTTTTATTTGCTTTCTTCTTTTCTATGGTGGGTGTAAGATCAACACTTCTTTTTCTGCCTTTTGAAGTAGTGGGAGAGAGGGGGGGACCCTCATAAGTCATAAGGTCGGCTGCGTTTGTTAGGTTTGGGACCCAATATCATGTGAGAAAATGTAAAGCCAAGGTGACATGCAAAGTAATAATTGTCGGCAGCCGCTATCAGATCTCGTAGTTTACAGCTTACCGTAGTCGATTTAGTGGTTGGTATTGAGTATTGACATCTGGATCTTAATCCTTCCGCTGTTTGCGCCGATTATTTTGGGTCTGTTTTTTTTCATTTTTTTTTTTTTTCCACCCGACTCTCTTTCTTTTGTGTTAATTGAGGAGAATTTGCACGCATAAACTGGATCTGACCTTCAAAATTGAGTCTTGTGGCATGACTTGCATCCATCTGATAGCTCCGCGCTTCTAGTGTATATAACTTCTAACAAAAATTGACTTCTTGCTTTGTACTTTTCGCATTGCAGATGAATTTTGCTCAGTTAAACACATCAGTACATACTTTTGAAGTGGTTGGGTGTCCTTTCTTTCCTTTTTTTTTCCCTCTTTTCTTTTGAATTTGGTAGGACACTGATTAATTGAAAAGAACTAACTGGTAATTGCATAATATTTGGGATGAATGGAACTTAAATAGTTGAGTCAGGCTGTCAGCGCATCCATTGATCTTTTGTTTCATATTCAAGATGCCAAGTTTAATTTTTTGGATGATAATGGGGAATGAGATGGGAACTTGGAATGTCATGAATAGTGTGGTTAGAGTGGCTGGCTGTTATAAGTTTCCTAGTGTTCTTCATTTCCTTTAACTGCAAATGAGGACAGATGGAAATATGTGATTTGGGGAGTAAGGGAAAATTCTGATTTCTTAAGTAATAAGGAGAAAATATGCATAATGCCTCTGTTTTATATATGATTTACTGAGTAGGGGGAAGGTGGAATATTAGCATTATCAAAAATTTTAAAAATAGAAAAAATTCCAGTCTTTGGGTACTTACAAGTCCCTTGCATTTGTGCAGATATTTGCAAATTTTAGGCAATCATGAAGCATAAAGATGGAAAACCATTTCCCCAAGGGGATAAAAATTCCAGGCTTGTCCCCATGTCAATTATGTTTCTGGTGCTATGTGGATTTTCATTTTATCTTGGTGGAATCTTTTGTTCTGAAAAGAGCGGGTTTGACACCAACAATGTTGCAAGGGATGTCCAATCCCCAAAAGGATCAGTAGTTACTCCTCTTCAAGTTAAGCCCATTGTATTTCCTGAATGCAGCAGTGACTATCAAGACTACACTCCATGCACGGATCCGAGGGTACTGTTAATTTATTTTTGTGTTGTACATGTATTGGAATCTAGGAAAAGGCTGTATGGTATAAAAGTCCCTCACTTCTGATTCATGTTTATTTGTTTAGAGGTGGAGGAAGTATGGTCTTCAGCGCCTTAGATTCATGGAACGTCACTGTCCTCCAGTATTTGAAAGGAAGGAATGCTTGGTTCCACCCCCTGATGGGTATAAGCCGCCTATTAAATGGCCAAAGAGCAGGGATCAATGTTGGTACAGGTATTATGATCTTTTTAGTTTTTAGTTAAAGTGCCTCCCTGGCTTTAAGTTGCCAGGATCTTATTCCTAATTTGAGTGCTTTGAGTGCTTCATTGAATTAATCACGTGGACTTTCCAGGAATGTACCATATAATTGGATTAACAAGCAGAAATCAAATCAGAATTGGCTTAGGAAAGAAGGGGAGAAGTTCCTCTTTCCTGGTGGGGGTACTATGTTCCCTAGAGGTGTTGGTGCATATGTTGATCTGATGCAAGATCTGATCCCAGAAATGAAAGATGGTACTGTTCGAACTGCCATTGACACTGGGTGCGGGGTGAGTGACTCTTTCATCTTCTCAATTGTTTATAACATTCATCTTATCTAAGACATGTATTTTCTACTAGTCATCTATCAGTCTATATGTTTTGTCCTTCAAGACATGGTCATCTGTTTGCTGTGCTGTAGAGAGTTTTAATCAGAGGTAGTGGAAATCATTAATATTTTATATGCTAAAAGATAGGCCAATTGATCTGTACAAATGGCTTAATTATTAGGTTGCAAGCTGGGGTGGTGATTTGTTAGATCGTGGTATTCTAACAGTTTCCCTTGCCCCAAGAGATAATCATGAAGCTCAAGTCCAGTTTGCACTGGAACGTGGAATTCCGGCAATCCTTGGCATCATTTCCACACAACGCCTTCCTTTCCCTTCAAAGTCATTTGACATGGCTCATTGCTCAAGATGCCTTATCCCATGGACAGAGTTTGGTAAGTATTTTCTCATACTGTGAAACTGTTCTGTCATATTCTGATCAAAACCTATGAAACTAAGAGAATTTTGTCCAAATAGACAATCGAGTAGTCATGATTCGTGTTATTTTTTTTCTTATTGGAACTTTGGGGTGAGAATGCATGTCATATGATTTAATTAGTGTCCGTTACGTGCTCTGCCTTTCTTATCTGCAGATGAATGTAGTTTTTTCTGAGAATACTGTATATTTAGTCTAGAGTGTGCAATTTAGTTTACAATTGTGTAGCAATTGCTGGTGCTTATTTTATGCACAAACTGTGCATAAGATAGATCGTTGATGTGGTTTCTTTTGTGGCCTGAGTTTCTTTTCCCTTGGTCAACTTCATGTGAGGTCGTTGTTTTAAATCCTCTTTCACTTAGGTTGTTAGGAATTTCGTTTTGGAAAATGCACAAGTGAGAAAAAAAATTGCTGATATTTTTTTGTGAGCAGTATTATTCTTGCTTTCTTTCACTAATCAAATTTCCTGCTTTCAGGTGGAATGTACCTCCTTGAAATACACCGCATACTTCGTCCTGGAGGCTTCTGGGTTTTGTCTGGCCCACCAGTTAACTATGAAAACCGATGGCGAGGATGGAACACAACCGTGGAAGAGCAGAGATCAGATTACGAAAAGTTGCAGGAGCTGCTAACTTCTATGTGCTTCAAACTATACAAGAAAAAAGATGACATTGCTGTTTGGCAGAAATCTTCAGACAATAGTTGCTACAATCAGCTGGATAATCCAGATGCCTATCCACCTAAATGTGATGATAGCCTTGAGCCAGATTCAGCATGGTACACCCCACTTCGTCCTTGTGTTGTTGTTCCAAACCCAAACCTTAAGAAATCTGCATTGGCATCCATCCCTAAATGGCCTGAGCGGTTGCATGTTACACCTGAGCGGGTTTCAGATGTTCCCGGTGGGAGTGCTAGTACCTTCAAGCATGATGACAGTAAATGGAAGGTGCGATTGAAGCACTACAAAAAGTTGCTCCCTGGAATTTGGACTGACAAGATAAGAAATGTAATGGACATGAATACCGTTTATGGGGGATTTGCTGCAGCTTTAGTTGATGATCCCGTGTGGGTCATGAATGTTGTCTCATCCTATGCTGCCAATACACTTGCCGTGATCTTTGATCGGGGTCTCATTGGAACTTACCATGATTGGTAATTTTCTATTTATTTTCTGGAACCTTTTCTCCTCACGGATGGCATCCTAAGTACATTCCTTGTATCTTATTGATTATATCATACTGAATGGGTGTTTGCTGCTTTGGTAGGTGTGAAGCGTTCTCAACATATCCTAGAACATATGATCTCCTTCACCTTGATAGCCTCTTTACTGATGAAGGCCACAGGTAAGGCACTGGCCAAATGCATTTTTTTTTCTTTTTTCTTTTTTAATTTTTTATGAACTAGTTGATTATTTTCAGATGGTGATAACACTTTTGCCTCTGGTTTTGGAATGACACTCGTCTGATGGGACAAAGTTGATGTTGAAATATGGACTGATTATGATAAATTTATCTTGTTGACTAGAGTGCCCAAGCAGACAATTCAGATCTGAAAAATAACATATTAGAAACTGGTCACCAACTTGGTTGAACTTTACAGTAGAGAAAACAAAAGGCTTGGGACATTACTGAAGTTTGTAATCCCAGGGCTGTTTGAGAATTCAGTGGGGTGGGCCAAACTGGATACATAAGGTTAAAAGCTAAATAACCTAGAACAGACTTGCTTATTCTCAGCTTAGAGTGTATGTGGGTCTCCCAAATAGCAAACTGAGCCTGCCATGGAGAAAATACTTTGGTTTGAAATGCATGAGGGCACTCTTCTTTTTTTTTTTTTTTCAATATTAGAATTAATACGATTTGACTATTGAGGTGCACTGTTAGCTCTTAAGTATGATAGGAACGAGTTAAAACATGCATTCTGTTTCTGGATAATTGATGCATGAACTACACAAGTATTCTGGTTCTGACAATAGCTAGTATTCTTGCAGATGTGACATGAAATATGTACTCCTGGAGATGGACCGGATGCTGCGACCCAATGGGTATGCAATAATTCGGGAATCCAGTTTTTTTGTAGATGCTGTTGCCACCATTGCCAAGGGGATGAAATGGGGTTGCCGTAAAGAAGACACCGAGTATGGTATCGAGAAGGAGAGGATATTGATTTGCCAGAAAAAACTCTGGTACTCCTCTAATGGGAGTTCAAGATGATGAAACAATAGCCAACCCAAGATTCTCTCTTGGAGTGTCAAAGTACAAATATGATTTCGAGAATAGAAGCAAAAAGAGAAGCAATTTCAGCAGCTCATAGAGATATTAGTTCAGTCTAAAGAAGCAAAAAATCTTTGGAATTCATATTTTTCAACTGAAAATTAATCACCAAATAATATGATTTTTATTAATTTACAGGGCCTTTTTCATATAGATTAAGATATATTCTTTAAGGCATCAACATGTACTGTGCATGATTATTCCCTTTATTATTATTACTATATAGTTTTTATTTCCTTCCAGTGTATTGTTGTCTCTATGTGCTGTAAACCCATTTAACCAAATTGAAAATATGCAAGTGGTTAATTCTCTCCCTCGCTGCCTCTGATTTACTTTTTATTTATTTATTTTTGGTGTCCAATGAATTTTATTGGATGTAAATCTCTTCTGCTTCTTTGTTATTTGACTTTCTGAAGCAGATTATTCTCTCTGTGGGAAGCTTGAAATATTTTCATTGGCAGTTTAGGGGCCCACTTATAAATTTCGAGGCTTGAAATTTGGGCCATTGGGCTCATTCCCTTGGTTGATTATGGGCTGGACTTAGTTTTTATGGATCTACCAAGTTTTATTATTAAAAAATATTATTATAAAGTCGTTTTGGAGTTATGTTTACAGTAGCGGGAGTACTCGAGCTATTTTTAGAATATTTTATTATTATTTATTATTTTATTATTATTATTTATCTATTTTTATTACTGTTCATTACTTTTCACATATTTTTTACTTAAAATTTCTCAACACTTCTTACTACTCATACCTAAGTTAAGTGCATGTTTAGGGTTGTGGTGGAAAATATTGCTTTTAACTTAAGGTTTATAGCTTAAATCTTAATACGTTAAGATCCACTATTAAAAAGTTATTTATTGTTTAGGATCCGTATGTTTAAAGCACTTTCAAACATATTAAATTTATTTGGAAACAAATTAAAAAATCACTTTTTGAGATAAAAATGATATAAAAGGGCATATACATAATAAAAATCAATATTATAATAAAATAATAACAAAAATAGTATAATAGATTTTTTAGTAATTATAATGAAAAAGAAAATCTCTTCAACAATGCATAACTGATATAAAAAAATGAAAAATATTGATGGATAAAGTCTTGAATAGATTATACGAGAATAATGAAAAAGATAGATTAATAAAGTTGTCATTGTGTTAAAATGATGAAGGTCATTTTGTAATGTACATAGCACAGTAAAATATGAACTACTTTTTCTAAAGAGCTTTTGACAAAAAGTATCACTTTGATGTTTTTGTTGAAATATAATTTTATGTTTTTTCTTGATTTAGAATTACTTTAATGTAAATTTACGAAACGGATAAATTTTATTATTTAAACATTTTAAATTATTTTACTGTACTTTTTAGATCTCTCGCGACAATTCCAAACTAACCCTAACCATAACCACTACGAGAGTCTCTCTTCTCCTCTCTCTCTCTCTCCTATGATTCTTCTCTCATTCTCCTTTATTTTTCCTCCATTTTTTTCTTCTCTTCCTTCACGAAGCACCCATGCTCGTGCCGCCTGTGGAAATCCGAATTTTTACTAGTTAATACTCTTTTTTGTTTTCGATTTATTGTTTATTTTGTTGTGGATTTTAAGACTTTAAGCCATTTTTTACTTTTTTTTATCAAATTTTTTGTTTTGATTTTTAATATTGATTAAAAAAAGTATTAAAAATCATATACAATGTAATTCAAGCATTTATTTTCAAATTTAGAAGAATATAAAATATAAATTCATTAACTGTTTCAATAAAAATATTATATGAATCTAAATTGTTACAATAAACATATAATTTGCTTATTTAACTTCAATTGTCAACATTGTTTGTATGTGAAAAGACTATGAAGTTATAAGCACATGAAAAATATAGCATTTTATGCACCACTAATTTAATACAAAATACTCATTCATCTTTTAAATTTTTTTATTCAACTAAAGAAAATAAAGAATTACATATTTTATCTTTTATTTTTTATACAATTCTTGTTGAATACAATAATGAAAAATTTAATATATGTTTAATTATATCATATTTTTATACAATAATTAAAAAAAAAACTCACTTATCAAACAACTTAAAAAGAATATATATAATTTTGAATCGATTCAAATCAATTTAAAATTGGTTAAAATCGATTTGAATCCATCTAAATTGGCTGATTAAAACGTTTTGATGAACGATTTCAAAAGTTTTATTAAAATTGGTTCGATTTTCTGATCGATTCAATTTAAACGGGTTGAATTGGACTCAATCGAACTATTTTTTCAAGCCTTCACAATATTACAATTTAATGAGCAGAAGATGGATTTTTAATGAATTGCAGAAGAAATTTAATTAAATTCAAGGCTGTCCCATTTGTATAAAGCGGGTCCGGGTTAGTGGGTCGGGTTTTCTTTTATCCCTTTTGAGTCCATGGAAGATACGTGAATCGTAGTACTTCCGTAGCGGAATTTCTTCCTCTCCAGAAAGAAGAAGAGGGTTCCGCCCGAAAGATTAGTGGCTTAGTGCTCTTCTTCACGTTCTTACTCTCGACCAAATCTGTAGTTGGGTATGATCTCAGCAACAAATTTATGCACTCATTTTGCAGTTTCTGAAGATTTCTGTTTTGTTTGTTCTTTTTGAATTGAATTTTATATTAAAAACTATATTCTGCCGTGGGTTTCAATCTTCAAATTGGATTTTATGCAGGAAATCGTTTTCTGGAGCCATTGAAGTTGAGCTGAACAATATAATTATCAAAAAAGAAGTTGAGCTTCAAAATTTAATATTTTGTAAATAGAATGATTTATATGTTTTTGTCAGAGCCCATATGGGATGAGAATGGAGATGATGCCTCTTCCAGTGTTAGAATATCTCTCTTGAATGAATTGGAATCGGTTATTTGGTCACTGATGATGTCCGGAGGTCGATCAGAGGTTCGATTATGGCTTTGTAACACCATAGCAGGCATACGTTCTATCACTTCCCACCACCAGTGTGAGCTATTTTCGAGCTTACTGAGATCTAAGCCACGGAAGCGGGCCTTGGCATCCCAACTCCTACAAATGATATTTGAGAAAAGGCCTCAGAAAGCGGGGCTCATCTTAGCCAAGAAAAGCTACATTCTCAAGAAATTCTTTCGAGGCAAGTCAACATTACTAGTTGTGCTGTCAGTTCATTTTTCCTTTAGTTTTTCCATCTCATTTACTCGTCTGAAAGAAGGAAAAACAGATCAGAAAATGTATTATTTTACTATAATGACATTTCATTGTTTATGTATTTAGTAGCATGAGTTTCTTGTTGGATATTACTTTGATTGGTGAATATTTATCTTTACCCTCTTTCTTGTGACTTTACATTCCATTTTTCAAGTATATTTTCATTTAGATATTTCCTTCTATGAACTTTTAGGGTAAGTATGAGTAGCTAGTGTGGGAATCAAGTCCCACTATCCCCTGTCCTTGTTATGTGATTATTTTCACTGATGTTTTTTCCAGAGTTCTGATTGTGCCATAATTGCATAACAAGGCAGGAAATCCGAGGCGTATATTGCAATGGTTTTCTAATTTTGCCGCTGGTGGTGGACTGGATCATGGAAAAGGTGCGAAGGCGTTATCCCAATTTGCTTTTGTAAATCGGGATATCTGTTGGGAGGAACTTGAATGGAAGGGAAAACATGGTCAGTCACCTGCAATGGTTGCTACAAAGCCCCATTACTTTCTAGACTTGGACGTCCAACAAACTGTCGAGAATTTCCTTGTCAATGTGCCTGAATTTTGGTCATCCAATGAGTTTGCTGAGTCTCTAAAAGATGGTGAGATTTTGTTCATTGATAGACAATTCTTTGTAGAATATTTCGTTGATTTGATGTATGAAGAGGATTCAAGAGATGTATGGGAAGTCATAAATGAGTTCCTATTTGAAGAGTCTTTCTCTTCGTTGTGCCACCACCTTCTTATTATTCTTGAAGAGAGGGACTTGCATAGTTTTTTGGAATTGCTTTGTAAGCTTCTCGACCCGAGAATGGAACCTAAGGATTTTGGAAATTCATGTTACTTGTTTGAGGTCATAATTTCAAAGTGCGGTGATTGCGGATCTATTGATCAGATGATGTTGTTAAATGCGATTATTACACAAGGACGCCAACTTCTACGGTTTCTACACGAGGAAGGGGGCCTGGAGGAACATTCAAAAATAAAAGACATTATGTCACGGATTCACACAATACAAAGCAATGCCAATAGTTTGGTGCCTATTTTCATGCAGTGCTTCAAAAAAAGGACTATTAAAGCGATAAAATGGCTGGGTCTTCAGGCTTGGGCTCTTTATTATATATTGTCTGAGGAGTGCCATACTCTTGATTCCTGGGAACTGTTATTTAGAGATAATAACATAGGTTTTCGCAGATCAAATCAATATAGATTGCTAGATCATGATGAACTGTCAGAAGAAAGTGGTTCTGATTCTGGTCATAAAGCATCAATCAGAATCAAGCATAGGAGGAAAGAAAAAAGAAGAAAGAGAAGAAAAAGCTTTGGTCGTGATGACAGCCATGACAATGAGTTGCCAGATTTTGATACTACCAATACGAGGGGTTTGCAAGCTAATACTGGAAGTTGGTTGCTCTCTATCGATGGATATTCTGTGTCTTGGAGCAGTGTAAGTTCACACACTCGTGTTAAGCTTTACATTTCAGCACCCGTGTTTTATTGTTGACCTTTTGCACAAATCTGCAATATCTGGTTTTTTCAACGAGTTACAATTTCTATGTTTACAATTTGGCAGTCATGCACACAAAATCTGTTGGCCAACTGATTTTAAATAGCTCAGACGAATAAGTTTTTTTTATTCTTTTAATTACTTTCAGGTAATGCATATAGTTGTATAATTTTTACTATTCACACTAACCTTACCAAAAGGAAATATCTGCTATAGATGCCAATAAAACCAATATTTTTTTCTCTGCAAAATGGGAATAGAAAAAAAATGGTAGGCTTTTTTTGAGCCAGTCCAGTTCGGTAATCATAAGGAATCTTTTTTCCTCTAATTGCTTGTTTGAAATTTTCATCTGTCCATCGGACTCCCATGTGGTACTTATGCAGATGAAAAGGTGCAGTTAGCAAATAAGAGAAGATTGTTTGATAGATTTTCTTGATAATTCTGCTGTTTTCTAGGTGGACTTGCCAGAACATCTTTCTAAGCATTGTTTGTCTACATGGATGAAATGGGTTTTTGCAAAGTGGGAATGAAGCAAGCTTGCAAAGTTGACACAGAATCAGCCAGCCATATTGTCCTTTGGCCAGAAAGCAAATTCATATCTACCAATTTTTGCTTTTGTAAAGAGTTAAGGTTTGTTTTCCAATTCTTGTGACATTTCTCCTCGTAATAGATGTACACTAGAGGTGGTTTGAAGACGAGATAGTTTGTTCAGTTATAACGTTTAGGCAGTGTAAGTGATGTCATTGATTCTAACGAAATGGTGTTTGACATAGCTACACTGTTTTTCTGTTCTTAAATTTGTGT
Source organism: Carya cathayensis (assembly GCA_011037825.1). Lineage (NCBI taxonomy): Eukaryota > Viridiplantae > Streptophyta > Magnoliopsida > Fagales > Juglandaceae > Carya > Carya cathayensis. The sequence continues at coordinate 314,146 of QGSO01000281.1, read as the reverse complement.
TTTTTTTTTTTTTTTTTTTCCCCATTCAGAAGGTAGGGTGGTGAGATGGGGAAGGTTGCCTCTTTATTTTATAGTCTAATAGTTCCCACTGTATTTCACGTGATCGGGAGGTATTAAAGACATATATAAACGAAGATTGAAACAAGGTGGATAAAATTTGAGTTATAGCATGATGCGACCGAAACTGTTTTTTATCGATTTATTATTAGCTGGATGATCGTGTGTTGGTATGATTTGCCGCAGTCAAGGTAGTTGATCAAAGATTTGTGAATCTTTAAATTCAAACCTCTTAATAGTCGTAAGCCAACTGTCTCATCTGACAAAAGCTTTCAATTTTGTCCGACCGGCATGTTCTTTTTATGATTTCAACCTGATTTGGAGGAACCAGCCTCATTCGGGTGGCTTTTATATTTATGGATGTAGAACAGGGGATCGATACCGTCCGGTGTCATTTTTTCATTGGGATAATGTTTAGACCCCCACCATCTTCTCAAGGACGACAATTATTTAGCTACGGTTACACAAGCTGGCATTCGTATGTGCATTTTCATGTACAGCTTAACTGAGCTTTTCTTAGACAGGTTTGACGGCAACTCGTAATGTTTTACGCTACACCTATGAGTTTTGCTGCTTTTCTTAAACGCACATTGGACTTGCGCTTGAGCTTGGGTCGACATCGTGACGAGCTCAAGTTCAGACTCCATGTCTCTGAAATCTTCAAATTTGGTCCGTCCACATTAGCGTGTATCAATGAAAGCTAGGAAAAAATGTACACAGGTAAGACTTACGAAGTTGCAAAATATATCATGTAATACATCATGCGCACTGAAAATTGTAACAAGTGTCACATTAATTATAAACTTCTCATAATTTCGTTTATACGAATTAAATCTCTTTTTATTTTTATTCAAATTCAGGCAGCTATTACGTAATACAACAAAGGTCCTTTAATCCCCGATAACCCCGGGGTACTAACGCATTATTAAAGTCAAACGTCACCAAAAGCAACGAAAATGTAGCAAACAAAGCGATCCAACAGCAGCACAAAAGGGGGGCCATAATCCCCAACAAAAATAATAGACACGGACTGATTCGTAGGTTTGTGTTGTTTTTTATAAAACAAACATACGTAGATAAAATGACCGACACACGGCAACGACCGGCACATGTCTCACATATATTTTATATAAACGCCGTCAGAGAGAGAGAGCGAGTTGCTTATTCATCCAGCAACCTTCCTGGTATAAGTTCTAGCAGGCTGAATCCCTTTGGAAGGCTTGAGAAACATGTCTCCAGATCCAGATATCCAGGGGACTCCAGCCTTCATGGGTGGGGGCCGTGGCTGCCCCACAGACTGCCTTCGAGAACCAAGACTCAAGTTTGCCAACTTCTCAGTTGAATCCAATACTCCCCGTGCTGTCCTTCCTTTGTTCAATGAGCCTTCAAACCAACGGTTATCGAAAGTTAGTTGTGAAGGCATATTAGAAATAACTTGTTCACAAGGCAACAACAAATCTCGTTTAAAAAAAACAAACATTTGAAACAAGCAACGCATTCAAACAAATAAAATCAAAGAAACATTCTACCCATCATCCTCAAACCAAAACACACTTTTTTTTTTTTTTTCTCTTATCAAATGTGCGGTGTATGGATGATAAGTAGAAGAAATTAATTAATTAAGATGAATAAAACAAAACAAATTAAAAATAAATAAATAAATAAATAAGTGTGGTGTGTGATGTATGGGGATGATGGTAGCACAGTTCAAAACCAAATCTTGTCCAACGCCCTTGGAAGAAAAATAGAGCAGTTTATTCTGATTTACAGTATCTAATAAATTTCGCCCATATTCCATCGAAAAAAGATGACATAAAACATAGTATAGTAAATTCAACCAGAAATGACAACTTCAATTAATAAAGGTAATAACATGGAAGAAAGAAACTAACAACAGAACGTAAGAGATGAGAAACTTACTTGGGCTGTTCTTTCCTGGTGGCTGATATCTTGGCTGTTTGCTAGAGCTCTTTAGGGATTTATCATTCCTCATTGCATCCTTAAATAAACAAATAAAAAGAGAAAGTTAGTGTAACTAGAAATTCTTTTTACTTCAGAACAATGAGGAAAAAGTTAAATAAGCGCAGAAATGTTTATCCATCATGAACCTCATGAAATTGATTTGAAAAATGACAAAAGAAGGGTTTTTTTTTTTTTTT